>JAWQUT010000601.1:114121-133501 GCA_033807755.1 Ellobium chinense | reverse complement strand
GGGGAGGGGGGAATTAGAGTAAGTTGTGCAAAATGGCTTTTTTGTATGCTATGGAGAACATGCGGATTGCAATTATACCGCATTCAATGTATTGGAATGACACTCAACTAGACAAAAGTGGGTAAGAACAAGTGGTACGGGCAGTGTAATGTGCTACTGGCTGAAAAATGTCAGAAGAAACCGTAAACTTTGTGTAGATATCATGCCGCAAGTAATCGAAGCAAGGGAAGTAACTCGCGAATCGCGATGTGACCCTTGTTAATCTACGGTTATGTCCCCTGTTCGAGGCTGACATCGGTGTCACGAACACTAATACAATTCTGTACTCTACATTCCCATTCGAAGGTTATACATATTGTACAGTACCTTCCGTTCATTTATTCTCTCTGCATAAAATAAGTTTACACAGTCTTACACATTTGGCATGAGAAAGTATATGTACAACGAATTTTGAAGAAATGATACAAGCACAGTTGTAGAAAAATTGAGCAACACTGCAGTATATTGTGTCATGGTGTAAGTACACACCATTTTGCTGTTACTACCGACAAGTTAACTTTTGGTTTGACAAGAATATGTAGCTTATAATAAATAATCTTGAGATGGCGTGCCTCCTTTTGGTGCTGTACTAACTACTGTTTAATTATGATCTTTCAGAATTCGCACATATGTAGTCTAATTTAGTAGAACTTAGTCACTAAGTATGCCCTTTATGCCAAAGAAAAGTATACAAAACATAGAGGTGTGCTTATTATTGAGGTCCATCCAAATGAAGAAATGATAAAATAATAATGAGTTCATGCATGTGAAACTCATACTTACATAATGAGGTTTACCTATGAGCACATATATGACGAGGGATATTGATTACATGAGTGCTCAACTTTGAGCTTCCACTGTATCCAGGATATCAACAATTATACTTAATTTCAATTACACAGCAGAGTGTTAGTGTAAACATTATGCATCCAATATTATTAAAGACATTTTAATTATCTTGGCTGCTTGTTATCTACCCACTCACCACATTCTCTACAACTGTGACACATGTGTGTAGTTCAAAATAGAGTATTCTCTGTTTGACTACATCTTTTTGGGAGCAGGCAAAAAGTTGCAGTTAAAAAGAGCTGCAATTATCCGTGATTATATATACAGTAAAACCTGTCTTCTGCGGTCCCTCCGACGAGGGACCCCCTCCCATCTACGGACACTTTTACTGTTCACCGACCGTTTTTACACTGAAACCGACCTCCGATCAGCGGCTCCCTCTGATCGCGAGGCACGGACACCGATCAAAGAGCCGTTTTCCCTGTGACGAGCGACCACGTGTGCCCTACGCATTTCCCAAGTCGGAAAGCCAGAGGCCAAAGATCATCGCTCATACCTACATCAAAGAGCAGAGCGTACGGCACGGTGACTGTGGTGGTGGGGAGATGAGGGTGGGAAGAAGACCATGTCTCGCGTATGCCTACCACAGACGTAATACTGGTTGCACAATATTAGGCTTACGAAGCCCACATTACCCTCTCATTCATCATTGTTGGCGGGCAGTGGCGACGTTGTACTCGCGCCTGCCTTACAGGTTAGTGTAGCCGACATCGGTCAGCTCATTTGGTACTTTCTAAAAGCCAGCGTCTGAGATAAATTCAGTAACGGTGGCATGTTAAGGCGTCCGATGGCGGTGAGAAGTAAAGAGTGTACAAACAAGCTTTAGAAGTAGAGAAAAGAAAGTAAAAAAAAAACCAACAAACTTCTGTGATTAGGAATAAAGTGCAGTAAAGTGAACGGTAGGCCTAACATTGATCTCTACTGGGAAGGACACGTGGGGCTTTGAAAGGACATTGAAAGCAAGTCCCAACTTATTGAATGGACTTATGCAAGCTGAGGGGAAAAAAGTTCAGTAGTAAGCCACCCATGCAGGTTCTTTAGTAAAAATTACAGTATGCTTTTCTTCTCTCTTGCCTGAACGCACCCAGACAAACCGGCGCCGCGAAGTGAGTAGTACTCACTGTTCAAGTCTAGCGGCCAAAAAACAAACAAAAAAAAATCGGGTTTCGGGGTTGGAGGGGAGAGGTAGCCTACACACTTCACAGTGTCTCGTAATTGTTCACTCTAAGCAAGCGGAGAGGATGATCACATTTTATTCCCGATGACTGATAAACAGACAGGGTTATAATACTGATGTGTGACTGTCCGTGTCTGGGTTCTCCATAAATGGGGGAACTGGACTAATTATATAACCTAAGTCAGGGAGGGTTTTTTAATACACACTGATCATGCAAACCTAGAGACTGTCAATATGACGACAGAAATGCTCCAGTTGCAAGCATATTACTCTGTTATTTCTATTACCAAGAGTTGGGTTTTTTTTTTGTTTTCTTTACAAACATTGAGGGATAAACAGGAGTAGTCAAATGAGGGCCAAATAAAAGTGACTGGAAATGGCTTCTAATGTGCTGTAATAATTCAAATGGTAAAAGAGTATTTTCAAATGTCTGGTCTTTAAATACTGTGCATACAATTTGTATTTGTACCAACATATTTGCCTCATGATATGAGGCTTATAGTTCGTGATACCCTTTTCAAATATAAGCCATAGGAGACATTGTTTACCTTTGTGTACTTGGAGAACCCAACCCTCCCTGCGATGAAGGACCACCTGTGATGTAGGGACACTTTTCTGATTTCCCTGCAGTGTCCCTACATCACAGGTTTTACTGTATATAGAAATGTAGCATTTTGCTTTGTGGAAAATGTGGAGGATAAGCGAAGGTTGAGATTATGCGGGTTTGCGTTTATGCGGAGTAGACTGTACCTACGTTTATTTGGCCGGTCCTGGGTGAGGGCCCGAGAGTCGTTGCCATTCACAGTGAGGGCGGCTTATGAGTGAGCAACTGGCGGTGGAAGCTTAGACTCACCAAGTCGTCATTGTCTTCGTCAGATTTGTTCTTTCTTGTCTTTGCACCAGACTCTCAGCTTGTGCCTCTGCCGAAAAAAACAAAACAAGAAAAGAAATTAGTAAGTCTCTGTGAAAATAACATTGTATTCCATTTTTGCAGTTAGTTAGGTACACAGTGAGTACATCGTGCATGTGATACAATAGTCATCTATGTTGCAGTTAAATTTGGATATTAGTTATAGGATTGTTGCTTCACTCTGACATTAGGTGCACTTTTGAAAGAGTTGAGCTCAAACAAAAGATTCCGTATCCCCACTCTTGCTTCTCCCTTCTTCTTTCCCCCGTCCCTCCTCCTTCTCCCCCGCAAGTGTTTTAACCATACCACAACTGTCAACAACAATAACTACAACAACACATCTCTGAGATGTATTAATTCAACACGCAGTTTATGTGTCCCTCCTCTCCCACTTGTTTGTCTCAACTTTTTGCTACTCCTAATCTTTCTTCTTGAACTGTTATCAGCCCATGGCTATCCTTGTGTACATAGTACATTCGAATTCCAGACTTTACTATATTTATCCACCATAGCCAAGTGGGTGTACAGGTACGTAATCTGTAAGCTCGGGTGGTTATAAACTTTTCTTGCTGAACCGCAAGGCCAGAGCTGAGATCCTTGAAACTCCATAGAATTGTCCAGTCGACTTTCATCAATAGCGATTGAATGGAAACATAGATAAAAATCCGCTTTAAGCAGTGAAAGCAGTTAACCGGTGATGTTTCTTACTCGAAGTGTATGTCAGTTCTTGTGATGAATGTTACCTTAAATGGAAAAATGTAATCAAGCTGAATGAAGAGTACAGTTTTAGAGCTGTAGAAACACGGTCCGTACCTTGGCAAGCGTAACCATTGGCACCAATCATGATCGTTAGGTTGAGAACCATTGTGAAATAGACTAAGTCTTAGGGATCGAACTTATCTCGTGTCATTACTTCAGTACAGGGCTGCCACTTCCGGTGATTTTTCACTCGATCTGATGAAATCGGCTTTTTACAGTGAATTAAATAAATGACGGAAATGTGAAAAATGGGGAAACATCTAGTGAAAAGTTGCGACCGCCAAAATACACCATGCACTTTATTTTAGAAATTTATTTTGGCCATTTGGTCCACTGTTTAGGCAAATGATCATATTGAATATTCGTTTATATACATAGAAAAGAGCAAGGAACAGTCAGCTCAGTACATTATATCCTAAACTCAGCCTGACATTTACCCTAAGCATAAACAGTCGACCTTTTGTGCACTTCCTACATCCAGAGAACCGATTTAAACAAAGAAAGTTCCCTACTTGTACAAGTAGATGATGGTCTTGTATTCTCTGCGCGAAGCGACTAAATGAAGTTTCACGTTTTACGTTTTATGTTTTTCCTTCTTTGCTAGTGTTTGTTCATTTCATACTTTATCTCGTACTTTATCTGCTGCTCTAATAATTAATTACAATCTGCTTTTAAATTATATGTGTACGTATATGTGTAAACTTATCAGATTACAGCTTCAGAAGGTTTTAAAAGAGTGTCTAGTGAAATCTAGTCTTGGAGCCTAGTGAAAGGGCAAAAAAATCATAGAGGCAGCTCTGCTTCAGTTGTATACATTCATAATAATATACTATCTCAAGATATGACCTCTGCCAAAGTCTCAAAGGTATTTACTCTTCTGTGGGCCCATACTTGCTCTTACATAAATATGACAATATCAGCTGGTCTTACTCTTTGGTGTTGCCCAGGCATGCTGTTAACTTTTTACATTTCTGCCAAACGTAGCAAAACCTTGTATATATGCTCTCACATAAATAGGATGATGTCAGCTGGTATATCATGTCGCTTAGGCTTTGCATGACATGCTGTTAACTTTTCACATATATCTGCTTGAAGTGGCAAGACCTTGTGTAAATGCATTCACATGAATAGGCGATGTAAGTTGGCATTGATTGGTTGGTGTTATTCTGGCTTGGTATGGCATGTTGTAATCTTTGCACATATCTACCTCACTCAGCAAAACCGTAAAATAAAACGTTTCAATTTTGTTTTTCTAAAAGCTCCTCTATGATCTTGTATTTGTTCTTACATAATGAAGATATCCGCAAACGTGTGTCATTCAGACCTCATATACCATGCTGTAAACAATTTTTTTTTATAGTTTTTGTGAAAATGCATGTGATTTGAGTATAGCTGGTTATTAGACTAACTGATAGGACAACTCACCATAATAATTATAGTAGACCCTCATACACTTAGGTAAATCGCATACATGTACGAGAGGGTTTCCGATAGAGTTGGCCCTGACTATGAACGAAATTTGCTAGTCTTGAAAATCTTAGGGGCTGTGGTATGTAGAGAAGTATTTACATGGCAAAGGCACCGATATCGGCATAGTATAGAATACTGTATGGGTGCTATCAATGGACACCGGGCAACAGGTAAACAGTATCATTGTGTCTACTCGGTTCTTGTCTGAACTGAACTAAACTTTATTTCCAGACTGCAATAGCTACAATGATGTGGAGAGTAAACGAAACAGCAATGCAAAATCGTTTAGGAGGGAGAGAGGAAAAATAATTTTTTTAAAAANGGGGGGGGGTCAGCAAGGTTTTGAAGACGGCTCAAAATGCATGATTTTTCCCACGAAACGAGACAGATTATGAAATCTGTAATTTTTGGTTGTCACTGAAGAGTAATTTTATTTTGAAGATGTTAGGATTGTTCTGAAATAGTTTTGGTAGACATTTTCCCTGTCTTTTTTAAAGCCTGACCATTCGAAAATGTAGTAAAATTCGTCGCCCAGAGAGTTAATATCACACAAAGGACATTGTCGAATTGAGATCAGTAGGAATCAAGACAAAGCATGCTCATCTTTGACGAATACCGCGCAGTTTATCCCAGTAGATACTGTTTGACTGATATCAGTTTTGAAAGTGTACATACTACCGCTGTTATTACAACTTTAATCTGCTGATACTGCCGCTAGTGTATGGATGTCACAATATCAACACCATTTTCACTGCTACTACCATTTCTACGAGTACTATTATACTATGTTCACCACAACTACTTCTACCATTGACACTTGTATTTTCTTTCTAAAGACTGTGGTGCCCTACTACTATTACTGCCACAGCTGCTTCATCCGTCTTCTTCCCCTTCGTCTACTCCATCACCACCACCACTCCGCCTTTACTACTAAAGCTACTACTATTACTACTGTTATCACCATACTACAACTGCAATTGTTACTACCACTGCTACTACTACTACATCTATTACTACCACTGCTACTATTACTACTATAATATTATCTACTACTATTACTATTATCGCTACATCTACCACTAGCTGCTGCTACTACTACTACTACTATTACTACTACTATATTATTTACTACTATTACTACTATCGCTACATCTACCACTTCTTCTACTACTTCTTCTACTACTACTACTACTACTACTACTACTACTACTACTACTACTAGCACAACTCATTTCATTCCTCTCCTGTTATCACTACTACTTTTCCATCACTGCTGTTGAACTGCTTATTCTACTACTGTCAATAAAATCATGGTGATCACAGTATCCTAAATGTCATTCTTACCGCATCCCGATGCACAAAATACATACCTGTCATGTCAAATAACCCTCCTGATATACCAGAAGATAATAACAGTCTCATCATTTCTAAAATCTCAACACATCTTCTATGTGGCTCCTACCGACCGAAGCCAATATTTCATTGTACCCCTGTAATTGTCTTATACGGGCACATAAACGAGGGTACCTAATGAACCAAAGACAGATGGTGCGAGACGCTCGGGTCGAGACGCCGTTATCGACGCGCAACAAGGATGAGAATTAACTTGGTATACACAAAAGATGTAGACTACAGCTTCACGTCCTCCGTGGTTGTAATTGTGATGGACAGATGGCGTGGGTACCATGGTAACCAAGGCAATAATATGGTGACGTGAACGAAGGTGTATGTGTATATAGGTGAAATGTTGATATAATGACGCTTGGCGTATTGAGACCGTCAAGAAGGCCTAGACGTATCACTATCATTGTCAGTGTACTGTATATGTCCCGCACACGCAAGGCAGACAGTGATCGCCTGGCAAATAGTGTTGAGAGGTAGATTACAGACATAAGCACTGACTTGGAAGACAGAGGGAAGGAGCTATGCCAGGTAACAGCGCGCCGAGTTTCAGAAACAGTAAGTAAAACTCATCTTACTCTTAGGTTAGATTACACGACCTTGTTTGTTTTTTATGATTTTGACGAACAGTGATCATCCAGCGGGCCGAAATAAAAACAACAACAACAACAAAAAAAACAACCTTTAGTGGTGCTCGATCAGTGAAGAAAGGAACAGTGAATAAAAACTTAAAGCTGAGCCATCTGATCGTTTCCGTTGGAAGACAAGCCCCGCCAATAGTAATAGTAATGGACACTGCCGCGACTTAGATGTGCTTTCATATATCAGATATTTGACTTCTTTGTATCAATTTTCTTTGCCGTAACATTGGGAGGCATAGTGAACTTGCGATCTGCAAAGTTCCTATATAGAATGCCGTGTTGGTGAAATTGGAATATCCAGCGGGCCAAAATTAAAAAAACCAAAACAAAAAAAACCAATCTTCAGTGGTGTTCGATTAGTGAAGAAAGGAACAGTGAATAAAAACTTCAATCTGAGCCATCTGATCGTTCCCGTTGGAAGGCAAGCCCCGTCAATACCATGGACACTGCCGCGACTCAGATGTGCTTTCATATATTAAATATTTGACTTCTTCGTATCAATTTTCTTTGCCGTAACATTCGGAGGCATAGTGAACTTGCGATCTGCAAAGTTCCTGAATAGAATGCTCTGTTCGTGAAATTGGGAAAGATGGAGCTCCAATGTGAAACGCGGGGTTAAAGTCACATTAGTGAAGTGTCTCATCATGTCTCTCCTCTCCTTTCATACCCCGGACTGGTCTTTAATCATGTATCATGTGTGAGTGTCCTGTTGCCATTGTTTAGAGGCTTTCGGTTTCGCCGCTAATGAGCGTTTTTCTGTGATTTTACAAAGAGAAGAATGTTGCTAAAAGACTAGGATACCTCGAAATGGAGCACCCCCATCTTAGAGCTGCTTTACCGAAACTTGAATCAGGGTAGTTATTTTGAATGAATATTCGTTCATAACGGTAATGAAATAACCCCCCCCCNGTGCTGACCACACCCCAAAAAAAAACAAAAAACACCAACCCATGAACCAACCCATCTGTGAACAAGAAATGTCATAATCACTTGAATCAATAACAGGGTAAGTAGTAACATCTTTTCAGAGGTAAATACACGATAGTTTATATAGAGTTTGCAATAGAAGACCGTATTTATCATCATGGTAAATCGAAACTGCGTTACTTGTGGTTTGGAGTTCTGCATGATATCTCCGGTTGCTCAGGGAGTTGTATCTGTTTGACAGTGCTAGCCACACTGAATGAATGAATGAAACCGCAATCAGACCGAGTAAACACTTCATTTTGCTTCCCAGTTATGTTTACCTAGAGAGATTATTGTGATCTAAATTTAGCGCGTTACTCGCCCCACTTTGATTTTCTCAGTTATCTTTAGCCCGAGTCATCGATTTTCGGTTGTTCGAAGTTCCATCAGTTGGAGGAATCAACCAGGAGTTTGTGATTCGATAGTGATCAGTATACGGCAGAACGTAGTTTATGCTTGTACATTTCATTGGCCAGTGTGGCTCAGGAAGATATCGAAGTAAAATTTTGATATAAATATATGTACAGCTTTTGTTATCATCGATGATTATTTAAATACAGCTTTGCTAACATCAGTGATATACATACAGCTTTGTTATCATCGATGATATAAATACAGCTTTGTTGTCATCGATACCGTTGTCCTATTTGCGTGTATATAATGATATAAGCTTAATGTGCGTATTGTCGAATTGCCATGCATGATTGAGTGATATAAATCTTAGTCAGTCTTGAATTATGTGTCAAGATTTCATGATCAGAAATTACACAGATTCTCATCCATCTATCTATATAAATATGTATATATATATTTTGTGCTCATTTTTTTTTGGCTAGTAAGTAGCAACACAACAACCACAATTATAATGACCATCGCCGTTATCAGTTCGACGACCACATGCATCACTACCATTATCCCCACTCCCATCACCATCACTATAGCCATCACCTACGCCATCACCACCACCACAACTAGCACCACCTCCTTAAAAACCATAATAGGAAAGAAACAAAAATAGCAATGATGCTTTAAATAACACTAATAACAGCTGCTGTGACAACGAAAACAGCTGCAACATCAGTAACCATATTATTGGCAATTTTAGCGGCAACAATAAGAAGAGGAAGAGCAAACTCCTAATTTCAAGGACCCACACCAACAGTTGTCAGCTACAGTTGCGTAATGACCTGCCAGGCCATGGATGGAAACTCACGTACTCAAAAACAACAAAAAAAAACAACCGCGTGTTATTTGTGTGCCCTGTCTCGGTTTTTATAAAATTTCACTACGATCTGAAACGGCTAGTGTAGTAAATTATTGTGTTATGAAAACATATCAACTGTAGACTTTGTTGGTGAAAAACCGATAAACACCATTTTTAACGTAATTCAGAGGCGCTGAACATGAATAATTTGTTTGCCAAGAAATACCTTGCCTATATAGTTCTGAAACTTGTAAAATAAATAGGTGCGCCATATGAAGACAAATAATTCTTATCCCAGCGTTGACACTTTGGGCTGGCACTTGCTATACTGTGGACCAAAACAGTGAGGCTAATGCGTCCTTAATCATGATCCATAGCCCATTCTGTGTAAGACGGTGACGGTGAAAATAAAACATTTCAGCACTAGTATATCTCTCATCCCTGTTCTTTGAACCAGACTCCAGGTGACTGAGTTGTCAGCGTTCCAATTCATACGCTTAGAAGCGACCGTGTTTAGATCAAAAACATTAAACCTGTAATTAAAAAGCTATGTGACTTTCTCGTTCCAAATATTATGACAATTTTGCCTTGCATATTTCCCATTAGCACCGGTGCTGGACGGGACACAAGCCATGTGCATTTAAGAGCCACAACGTAATGCCACAATACAAATGGCTGTACATATTTTCCAGAAATTTTTATGCCTTAATAGTGATTCTATTGGTCGCCAAGAACCCCAAAAGGCAAAACTATAAATAACCACACATTTTTTGCGAATTTTGACTGTATTCTGGAGCATCTGCGCGGCGTACTGGATAGCACAAATTTTTAACTTGTAGTGTGTGTGTGTGTGTGTGTGTGTGTGTGTGTGTGTGTGTNATTTGTATCATTAGGATTGTTACATAGTGCACATGCCTTATCAAAGCTCTCAGGGTAATAAGTGTTTAAAATAGCACACACACACACACACACACACACACACACACACACACACACACACACACACANCACACACACACACACACACACACACACACACACACACACACACACACACACACACACACACACACACACACACACACACACACCGAGGACGACACCCCCCACCCCCATCCCTGCATTCATTATCAAAATAATGCGGGGGAGGGGGTTGGTGTCACCCTGTGTATCGAAGCCTTGTATCAATTCTGCTGTCTTGTGACGAAAAGGCGCATGCATAATTTATATTGCATATGTCCTTTTTTTTCCCCATAAGTTGGCAGATATGAGGTCACGACATTTCTCAATAGCCTTTCCTTAACATTTCGGAGCACTCCACAACAACTATGTTTTGAGCACGACTTTTGCCATTCAGAAACACTGTCATTATGAATTTCCACATATAATAGCCAATTTTCTGTGAGATCGGAAGGTGATTATGACATTCAGAGGAAAGGCCACGAAAACAAAACGAAAAGACGACAGCGATAGTAATGCATACCTTCCCAAGAGAACGGCGTCCCGACGATCGTTTGGATGGCTTTATAAATTCGAGGTTCCGTCACAACCGAAAAGAAAGAGAGAGAGAGAGAAAAACTGAGTCCTCCAGAGAGATTTCGCTTTCGTCCTTTTTTCTTAGCCATGCTGTGGTAGAGCACACTTTGCCATTCCTTGCGCAGCGGGAGGAAGTTCTGGTAGCGCGCACCGGTTATGGTGTATGAGCTATTTGCGGAAACCTTCTGACGTCAGCAAAGTCCATTCGAGGATGCCGTGAAAATGTAGAGCCCGGGCGAGTCCATTTCTGAGTTCCTCACGGGTGGTAGAGGGATTTACCATAGAAATTTCCAAGCTTGCCGCTTGCTGTCATGTCATCATAATGAAAATCACTCCTTCAACAGAAATATCCATGATCAGTACAGAGTTCTCAGTTGCGTCCACAATGACAGAATCTTGTCTTAGATGCGACAGTATTCGCCACTTATTGGTTCCCGATTGTTGCTCGCAAAATGTTTCTGTAAAAAGCTCGCCGACCTTAACCGGAGCTTCTCCTCTGTAACGAACTTCTCCAACTCGAACTAGCACAAGACATGTTCTCGAAATTTTATGTTACCCCCTTGACTCATGTGGTTTGACGAAGAGCATCACAAATGTATATTATGCTTCTTTCCTTCATCTTATACAGTATCTGTCTTCCGCCGTGTCGATATTCTGGCATTGAACTGCCATTAGTATAGTGTGTCTTTTCCACTATCTCCAGTCCCTGCATTTCGCTGCTTGGTTTCGAGGCGAATAGAATGGAATTGTTAAAAGTTATTTATGGGTGTGGGTGTAGTGTGCTTCTTTCTTTCAGGTCTTTTTGTTCTTTTCATTCCCCATGGTGTTCTTGCTCACTGTCCAAACATTGGCCGACCACGGCCATCAACGAAATTGAGTTTTGTCGGACATCAGCAGTGACTATGTGGATTCTGCAGCCTGTCATCGGCGTTTGGGTAGTCATTGGCAATGACAATGACAATGACAAAAGGATTTATTGCAGACTTTGAAAGTATTGGGACACAGTTCATAAATTGTGTGAGGCATAGTGGCGGTATGTATCGATAATGTCCGTGTCGAATGAGCATTGCTCTTAGCCGGGGCAAAATATCTCCTTGGTTCTTAATTTGAGGAATAGGAAAAGGGTCATCTATTACTTTTCAGGAAAACAATATTAAATAGTCTTATTTTTGTTTCACTCGCACTATGATAGTTTCGAAGCAATAGCTTGGATTGGCTATTACCGACTTCAGCCGCATCTCGCCATCCTGTAACACAGGGGAAGTGGACTGTGGCTATGTCGGCCTTGGTCGAACTAAAAACTATTTTGCCAAGAGATAGGAAGGTGGAGAATGTGCGTTTATGAGCTGATATATTCTTGCCTCGCTGTTGATGTACTTATCAAATTAATGAATTTATCCAAAGTACTTTTTGAATGTGGTGTTGGAAGAGTTATTTACGTTTTTAATTTTTTTTTTTGGTTTTGTTTCATTGAAAAATGACTCACGAGTATGAAACTACGATAAGGAAACCCAGCCTATGTCATTGCTATGTTTATGGTAGTCGCCAGTGGGAGTGTTCCCCGTGCCAACTCGGGTCCGCGTGTGATCGATTACCTCCCCTCACAATGGAATCGCGCACTGCTCAGTGACGTCTTCGCACGTGCATTGACGTAGGGAAATCAATAATTTCCGATTCCAGCGCTATTATTGGCCCAGGCCCGATTCATTGAACGCCAGGACTTAGGAAGCCAGCGTAAACGCATTTGTGGGTGTGTGTAGTGTGGAACTGAAGGGGTAGACTCTTATGGACAGTCGTAGTTTTTCCTAGTAAAGGAAGAAAATAGGGCAATAAATTCTATCTTAAGGGAAATCTTATCATGTCAGCTGATTTTATGAGATAGAGGAAGTTAGATCTTAGATGAGGCTCAAACATCGTTTCGGATACCAAAAGGATTATGTGAAAGTATTTCTTCATGTGTGGCTTCCCGATTGATTAGAATTTTTATTCAGAATGAATGACTGGTAGCTGAAACAGCTGTGTGAATTAACCAACATTAAAGCATTTTTGTTATTCTGGTGAAGGTATTGATTCCTGATCCATTGGCACCAAAGCAGAATCAACTTTGATGAGTGACTTACAAATCATCGGCCTATGGTTGACACACTAGCTCTTCACTTGGCTATGCAAACAGTTTATATGCACTCCATTCTCTCAACGAACATTTGAGGATCTCGTTATCTGTTGAAAGTAAACATAAGAGGTTAAAGGTTCTTTGCTTCGAAAAACAGAAGTCAGTTTTGATTATAAGAAAAAAAGGAAAAAGAAAAACAAAATAACTTTACATTCTGCGCACTAGTTCTGTGAGTTCATGAAGCAGTTCCTACTTCCCCACCATCAATAACTGAACCGCTCTACCTATCAGTGTCAGAACCGTTGTCCTGGCCGCGTGGGCGGGTGAGAGGAAAAGTAAAGAGCAGGAGGAGCTGGCCTCAGTCACTTCAGAGCGCCCTGAGAGGTTCACTCCTCCTTGGGCTGTCTCGTCAACTATTCCTAGACATTCTTCAGGTGTGATATTATCAGCAACAGAACAGTCAGAGAGCAGATAAGACGTGGAGTTTTGGTTCTCAAGCGTCGTCTATCAGTCACGATAATAGGCAGTCATCCTAAAACTGTGGTAAGTGGGATTGTGATCCGTTTAGTGTTTACAGAAAAGGGATCCTCCCTATTTGACGTCACTAGGAGTATTATAGCCAGTATGTCACGATTGTTTCGCTCTTGCTGTTTAACAGAAGGTCTGAGGTTTTCTTGTAGGTGAGTTAACGTTTTTACATGTTGGTCATGTTAATTATTGTATTAAATCCTTCATGAACAACAACAACAAAAAAATACAACACGAAGGCTCCTTACACGCTATTATACACACATTGAGGGTGAGTAGCAAAAAAATTAACCCGAGAATGAGTTTGGTCTCTGTTATTTTTACTTAAAAAATGTAAAAAGATAATATTCTAAACGAAAGATCGAATGTTATCAAATACAGTACTAATGTTGTTATCTCTGCCAAGAAGAGCATCTTGTCTCCTCAGCTTGCAAATCCAGCACTGTACTATTTTAATCATTACGTTTACTAAAAGGACTACCAACCTCAACGAGATTTGATCTTTAAATCGCCAGTTGAATATTCCCCTAACATACCTGTGTGAATCTATGTTCAAGCAGTTAACATAACCCTAACACATTTTCCAACGGCAACGGCTCATATACTTGAAGCTTCTACGCCCAAGTGAGTCTGTAAAGTGTGAAATCCTATCTTTACACTTGTCAGTCACGATGTCTGATGTTCTGCGGTTTTATAAGTGGGAGGGGCTTTCTAGTCGTTGTAGTGTTTGCAGTATGGATACCTTCTGCCTGTAGAATTTCACTAAGTTCACGTCAGTTCATGTATGTTTTACCTGATTCTCGTCACAACACCAGGCCACAGATCTTGTGTTGGGTAAACGGAAATACGGTCAAAGTAGAGTTTATGTAGAATGTGTCCCCTCTTCTCTCTACCTGACGTCATTATGCCAGTCCCTGAAGAACTGTAGCGTTTATTTTGTCAATCACAGTATCAGTCACAAGTGCTGCGGCCTATTTAATGGCAATGCCTTTAAGCGTGGATTGGTTTTCGTTTATGAAGAGATGTTCAACTGATTTTGTTGTCATGAAGTTGGAGTTATTCCAGAAGTGTTTTGTGTTCATAAAATCCGTTTATTGCTTGTTCGTGATAACTGGTGACTTCAGTGATGTGTTGTGTTTACATCGTGCGTTCCCTTCCTATTAACTGAAGTTGTTATGCTCACGTTCGCTGGTAATGTAGCGAATACTAAGACAAGATTGTTAGAAAATATGCTCTTTAAAAATGGAAGTTCGTAGACATAATTTTGACGGTGTCCATTGTGTATGCACACTTCGACAGTAATACTGAAGTAATATGTGTTCAAAGATGCCAATTCCGACAATGTTTCTATTTTTTGGGGGGATGACATGAGGTAAAAAAAAATAAAAATCTAACATTGTCAAGCTTTCCAACATTTGGACATGGTATCAGCAACGTGTAAACTTTTGCAGTGGTTGTCCAATATATTACCCTATTTGTACATGTGTATTTGTAGAATAATTGCTCTGTAGCAAATCTGGAGCAGACAGTATTTATCTAAGAAACGGTTTTTCATATAACTACATCACGCTAAACGAGACCTTTTTGTCTGTTATTACAAATTCAGAAAGTCAGTCCGTATAAAGTCACATTTGAAGGCATAGTAAAATTAGAAGGGAATCGTAGCTGATACTAACAAACAAAAGAAAAAAAGAAAAAGCCTGATCAAAATGCATCAGACACACATTTGTCTTCATCTGACTGAAATAGACTGGCGCCCTGTCGCATCGATACATTAAGCCTACATAGATAACACTTGATGCATCAGTTCTATTTTGAGGTAGATTTAGATCTATGTGACTTTACATAGCAGTCCTTTTTCCGCACAAAGTAAGACCCTTATATTATTGCATTTATTTTTAAAACTTCCTCTCACATATTGACATCAAGGGTCATTACATGAACAGTGGCTCAATGCCAAAGATCAAACGCATGGCAATCAGTTATCTTTGTCCTTGTTCTTGAAGGTATACAATTTTCCTGCTTTTGAGTGTAACAAGATCAACCAGATTTAGTGAGATCATTCCGATAGTTTTTCATCTGCCCTTCTGAGTGTCGTGTTCAGTTGTCTGCACAATCATAATGTCGAAGCCCTTTTGTTTAAATCCTATCTTTCCTCGCCTTACATTCCCCACTCCCAATACACCGTGTTAGTGTAAAACTGTAAAGCTGTACCTAGTAAAAGCTCTTCATCTTGGATAAAACTGCCGAGTTTTCAATACAGTATCCTCCCTCTCCCGTCCACCTACTCTCGTATTTAGTTCCCCAAATTACTTCGTGAATATTTTATGATCCTCCTCCCTCCGCCTCCTCGCTTTACCTGACTTCTCTGTCAGTCTTACATATTCCTTCCCACACCCCCTCTCTCTCTCTCTCTGTCTCTCTCTGTCTCTCTCTCTCTCCCTCCCTCCCCCTCTCTCTTTCTTTCTCTGCGCATTTGTTCTTCTTTCTGCCCACAACATAAACCTGATGTATCGCCTCGCCGCTTTCAGCTCGTCAATAATTATTGTGCAGAAGCAATCGTAATGTCTTCCTTTCCAATACAAACGTTCTTCTACAGTGTCTTCTTTTTGGCGACGCATCTTCCAGCTTCCAGCATTTTTCTAATCTGTGGCCCGTGAGGTAAATAAAAACAATCCTGTTTGAGAATATTGGAAACTTCCACAGAAGTGTGACAGAGTTCCACTCATGGGAAATTCCTCATGTCGGTGAATATTATTATTAAGCTAATATCTTTCTCTTTCTTGACAGACTTTCTGCTGTTCTGTCTTGAAGGCATTTTGCCACTCCAAGGATTTAATATAGGATGTCAACAGGATAAAATAATAGTTTAAAAAAAAACAAACCCTTTTGCATAGGCTTGTTTGTGCAAAATTACATACGCATGGTTTGCAGACCATCTCTTGAGCAACCTGGCTGTAATCATGATCTTTTGTTTTAAACGAAAGGGCTCCAATTTTGTGAGTGATACTGGCGGTGGTATTACCCGGCCATCGATTTCTCTGATCTAGAGTGAGCTGGCGCCCGCAGGTTTGGGGAACGAGCGCGTGTAATGACGATTGAGCGACTGGGACCTCAAAAAGCTTTCATTTTCCTGACCATCCATTCAAAAAAAAAAAATCATTTCCCCACCGTTTTCCGGGATTGGTCTAGTTTGTTAATCGAAAAGTCGGCACTCAAAAGGATTGAATTGAATGTTAGTCATGTGGATTAAGTTGGTAGATTGTGAGTCTCTCAGGCCGATGGAATCCAAAAGTTACGCATGCTGATACTCTTGCGATATTAACCCTTGTGTGTCCCTTCGTTTGATGCAATAGTTTCAAGCCTGGTGAATATTATGAGGCCTGTGAGACATGGACTAGTCGTAACTCGATAAGTTACTCGACGTCTAGAAAAAGGGACAAACACAACAACAATAACTTTATTAGTCCGGGTATTAGCATACATAATTATGATCAAACGCATACAGCTTGAGGAGCGTAACGTACAGATGCGCAACTAAAAAAAAAGAAGACAAAAACTACTAAACAGAGGGCACGCACAAAATTTCAAGCTATAACATCCATTCCTCTTTGCCTTTCCCTCCTTCCCCAAACCTTTCCGCCCTTCGGCCAATAGAATACACAGATCGAAAACGAAAAATCGGAACAACATCAACAACAACATCAACACCACCGCCAACAACAACAACGACAGCAGCCGCAACACAAACCAAGATATTCTGCCAGGGTATTTCGCAATCATCACCCAAACTTTTTTCTTAGCCTTGCATCTTGTTTTCTACGGCTGTTACATTAGCGCCGATCTCATAATTGATTCCCTGACCCGCTCTAGGGAATTAATAATTGAGAACGTGAGTTGGCGTTGCGCAGTCATGTAAGTATTGTTTTTTTTTTCTTTTCTTTTTGTCTCTTTTTAGTTCTTCCAATGTTTTATAAAAGAATACTGCTGGTCTAATTATGTGTTGTTGAATTGTCCTAAACAAAGTGCGGGTCATGCAGTGTTTTGCGGCCAGATCAAACCAGGCTGGTGAACGGTACATTTAACTCTAGACGGAACATCATCATATCATATTCCACTAATGTTTCATTTGCTGGCTAAAGGTGGAGTTAAGCCCAGAGCGATCTTTTAGAAATGAGCAGTGCGTTTACAGTGCATCGGTACTTCAGACTTACTGTTTGCGTGGGCGCTGCCTAAGGGTGTTATAAATGTTGTGTTCTTCATGAATATTTGATACCGTGTCAAGCTGGTCTCAGTGACTTGTGATAAAACTTACTGGACGGTGGTTTCGAGTTTCTCTTTGCCCTCTGGTCTGCTCTGAACTTTAATGCTGTGCTATATAAACGAAAACTATTTTCCATGTTCCCAGATATGGAAATTGTTTTAGTGTGTCTGCCTTCCTTGCTGCCCGCTTGCCTGCTGCTCTCTTGTCTATCTGCTTGTTTTGCCTGCTATGTCATACCCATTTCTTACAGAAAGTAATAATAATGATAATAATAATAATAATAATGCGGTTTATACGTCTTATATCCAGATTATCTCTTATTTCGTATCCCGCTCACGCGACTACTATTATCCCAGCAAACCTGACCACTCTAGGGCGTTCTCAGCTCACCGGGGGGCATACAGTGCCGCTGCCATTTACAGGCGCTGATCAGTAGCTTTCTGACAATATCTTCGACTGCCTTTAGGCAGGTACCCATTTTACAGATGAGTGGACTGAGGAAAATGTGAATGAAATGCTTTCCCACGGCATTTACAGCATGACCGTGGTCGGGAATCGAACCCACACGATCTTCAGATCTTGAGTCCAACGCCCTAATCGTTCGGCCACGCAAAGTAGGCATTGAGTATTATTATTCTGTCTGACCCGTCAGTCGATATTTTGCAGCGGCGGTTCATTATATAATGAGACTCTTAAGGTATCCACTTAACGAGTGAAGATGGTATTAGGCAGTTATTAATTTCCAGAGTGGGGTCTCTTGTTCAGTCTGGCCTTTTCGTCGATATTTTTGCGGTTCGGTTTCCTTCTCTGGCACAAGAATCTTCAGGGATCGTCTGAACCATGAGAGATGATATTGATTTCCAGAGTGAGTTGCTTCTCCCGCCACACCCCCCCCCTCCCCAACACACACTTTCCCTTATATTTTGGAAAGATCAAAGAACATGTCAAGAGGCTGGGCGACCGGCACTTGATTGGCATCGTAATTGCGGTCTGCATTCCTAAACTGCGCAAAATCCCTCTTCAACGACTTCTGAGATGACGATTACTTTGGAATAAAGGAAGAGATCCATCTCTAGACATACATCACTGCCCCAAAAAGAAACTAACAAGCAAGCAGCAGACAATCACACAGACACAAGCAAGCAAGCAAGCAAGCAAGCAAGCAAGCAAGCAAGCAAGCAAGCAAGCAAGCAAGCAAGCAAACAAACAAAACAATACGAAACGAATTTATCCAGTTCTGGAAAACGGTTCAATTATGATTGTGTTGTCCAGGTCTGTAGCGCTGCCAGAGACCCTAGGGTTAATTGCTATTGATTCAGCTTTGAATGGACGTTGGTGGTGACGCAATGGGTTAGTGACCTTATTTTTCCTGTGGAGGTCCATTCGGCTATTGATCCTATGCAGTGTCTGTTCATATAATATTGTTGAATGTTGTTACCCTTCTTTGTTGCTCCCCTGAATGCTGTTGCTCTTCCCTGTTGTTTGTTTGTTGTTGTTTTTTTCCACCTTTTGAGTGTGTGTGT
>JAWQUT010000601.1:86088-113994 GCA_033807755.1 Ellobium chinense | reverse complement strand
TTACCCCCTTCCTATTCTTGCGAAGTAAGGAATCGTTCAGTCTGTCATTCAGTGCTTTACAGACCTCTAAAAAACCTAGGAGTACCCTGCATACTTCATCTGTTCCCAAGCCGCATGAAGTATTCTTGGAGCTGCGCCCGCAGGCGAGCCTCGCCTACAAATGACTGTGGACACTGCTTCGACCAAGATGGATTTGCTTTCACATTTCAAATATGGATATGTTTAGATCAGTTTTTCTTAGTTGTGATGTTCAGAGGGACAGTAAACTTCCGATCTGCAGAGCTTCTCGTCATTATGAAATAATCTACTTGTGAAATTTGGTGTCCCCTGTTCCCTTCTGTAAGTGGATTGTACTCATGTAATATTGTACTGTATTGTATGATGTTGGTTTTTGAAATTGAACTTTCCCCCTTCCCAATATTCTGATGGTATAGAGATTTAAAATTTAAAAATTGCACAGCCTGATGCCAGATGCAACTGGCATATCTCTAAGAATCTCTTAAAATTCAAAGTTTCTTGAATGCTGGAAGCTCTGCGGTAATCTCATCCTTCCTTCATATCAGCTTCTTTGTCTAATCTCCTTCTCCCCCCTCCCATCTCACTTTCTCCTCTTCCCCCTCCCCCGTCATCTCTTTTGTTTTCCGCTATGCTACTGTCTGTTGCTATCGACAATGCTCTCAGCTCACTGTCATAAACCCAATTTAGCTCCTGCGTGGGCGACTCACCCAGATTTACTGTTAAGTGTGTGTGTGTATGTGTGTGAGTGCCCGTGCGCTTGTGCGACTGTCGTGCCTGGACTGCGAAGGCTACGTCGTTGGCTGGCAGTCGTGGGTAGAGCGACTTAAGAGGCGGAGTGAGATTCTCAACAAGAGGTTGAGTAGGTGAGGGGAGGGGAGAAGGGGAAAGGGGTGCTGAGATGGATTGGTGTGAGAGCGCTAGAAGGATGGTTGATAATTTGTGAGTCGTGATTGTTTTAAAGATAGACGTGGGTTAAAAAAAAATGGGCTGAAAATTTGATTTGCAAGTGGTCGGCATCAATAATAATTGATAAATAATTAGGTTAGGCTTAGTGGGAGTGGCAGAAGACAACTGCGCGATTCTCCTTGATGAATATTAAGAGAGATGTTTTTATGAAAAGTGATAAAAAATTTGTACGCAGAATATATCTTTATTAGTCGACGGAAGGATAGTATTACGTCATAGCCGGAAAACGTGCCCAGCCTGTAGTAAAAGTATTCTGTTCGTTACTTGTTTTGGATTCCTTTTCTGTTATTGATGTTGCTGCTGCTGCTGCACTTTTGTTGTTGTTGTTGGTGGTGGTGGTGGTGGTTATTGTTGTGTTGTTATTGTTGTTTTTACGATATGAGATGACCTTTATAGGTTTTCATTGGATACATCTGGGCGTTTTGTTTCTTTGGACTTTTGTTGTTATTGTTGTTATTCAGTTTACCTCTTCGCGTGTCGGATATGGGTCCAGCATATCTTGTTTGAGTCTTGATTGATTTTAAGGCGATAACACAAATATTTCACGTTTCTTAAAAGTTATATTTCCAACAGGAACTCCGTTCTCATCTCTCTCTCTCTCTCTCTCTCTCTCTCTCTCTCTCTCTCTCTCGCTGCCTCTCTGTCTCTCTCCACAAATAATACAGCGAGGTTGGTGAAATACAAGGGGATAACTCGTTCTTTAGGAATTGGTCGAGTGATCACTGCCATTTACAGCATACAATTAATGTTCCGCTTCTGTTGGTGTGGATTTATCAGCGATGATGTTCAGAAAAGCAACATCCCTTCCCCCAGCCCCCACATCCCGAAAGCAAACTATTAGGCAGTCAGTTTGTTAATCGGCCTCTAACGCCCACCGTTTTCGCCTGATTGCTTTGGCCGTTCAAAAGTCAGAAGTGATCGATAAGTGATTTTTAAGCAAACCAGGGAAAATCACTTCTCATAAGCTCAGTCTGGATGGCTTACAGTTCTGCTAGATCTAGATCTGTCACTCACGCGCTAAGAGAGAGAGAGAGAGAGAGAGAGAGAGAGAGAGAGAGAAGAGAGAGAGAGAGAGAGAGAGAGAGAGAGAGAGAGAGAAGAGAGAGAGAAGAGAAAGAGAGAGAGAGAGAGAAGAGAAGAGAAAGGGAGAAAGGGTTTGTTGAGGTATAGATCACAACAGAGAGTTACATTTTGCACATGGGCGCAGTCTCTTCCGCTGATCAGAATGTGTAGATTCTGGGGTGTGTCAACTTCTTGACTTTATGTACAAAATTTACTGGCTTTCAGGCGTTCAAATCTTGCCTCAAACCATCAGCATAGGCCTGTGGGAAAGTCACATAATTTTGCCCGTAAATCATACATTAATCTAAATCTTAAAACATATTCACGGTCTCTGACTGACTTTCTTCCTACGCAACATCCCTGGACTCTTCGCACTTGGTTGTTTAGGAGCGGATTAGAAAAGAAAGGGCACACATGAGAGGGTTTTCAGACAGTGATACTGTCCAGGGACAGTCGATGTCTCAGAGTTGCTCGCCTTCCGTAATCAGAATTACCAGTACCCCTACCTCTGCCCCTAACCCAAAACCCGGCACTAGTCCGGAGACAGTCCTGAGATTTTGCCCAGAAAATTTGCAGGAGTTACGGGTTTCATTCGAGTTCATCACAGTGCCTTGTGCAGAAATGCAATATTCTGTTGGATTGATGACGCAAAGGATTGGCGAGTGATGCGCAGTGTTTTGTAATAGGAGATTGGCAAAAGAGGCTATCAAGAGGTCGTGTTGTTCTGATTTTTTATCGACTATCATGCATGTATTTTCTTTTCTGAAATTAAAATAAATGTTGTTGCGATTAAGCGGAGCCTGCGATTAAGCGGATTTCATTTATATGGTTCTGGTTGTTCCATAATAAAGGGTACAAACTTCAGCTTTCTGCAGAGCATCGTTTATTGTAAAAACTCGTCATCGGATGTTGTCACATCTCGTGAAATTGGCTTTTTTTTTCTTTTTTTTTCTATATTTATTTGTTAACACTTTCCCTGTCGTCGCGTGTTTTTTTAAAGTTAATTTCATTAAAGAGGCTCACGGGTTAAAAAAAAAGTGTAGGGAAATGAAATGGCAACGTCCGGTCAGCTCAGCCCAACCCAAACAGAGAATTAATAGCTGAGACAGTGCATTTAGCACGAAACGCTGCAGGATCTCTGTCGCTAAGATTGGTAAGGATGAAGTAGGTGCAAGGAAAGGGAGGGCGTGATGGTATAATGCGATGTTTTGGACATTTAAAGGATGGGTTTCTTTGGTAGAAGAAGAGCGATCTCTGTGTCCTAACTAGAAGGTAAAAAGGACTTTCGCAATAAGCCAGAAAAAAAAAATAATCCTTACAATCAGGATTCGACAGTGAGTTATGAAAAATCGTGTTTACGTGAGAGCGATTTGAAAACAACATCAACAACGACAACAACAACAACAACAAAGAAATTTCTAGAGTTTGTTGATATGTTATGATCTTTTGGTGTGAGGCTCATGAAATCAGTTGCTCACAAGCATGTTTTGTTTCATTTATAATGGAAAAGATAGATAAAACTTTGAAATACTGTCTTTCGTAGTATCTATGGATTCCGCAGATTCCAGAATTCTTCAGTGAACCAGCATCACATCTTTTAGCGCCATTGGTGCCTTTAAATCAGTAACTCTAGGGTATTCTCATAATGCGTTACATCATCTTGAAGAGAAATGTTTGAGAGTAATGGCCGATTGTGATATGTTAATACCTCTAAGTAACAAATCTTCACAATAGGTATTGCGAAATCCGAAGTGTGTATGACAGAATTTTCGATCATAACTGTGTTGACGTGGAGAGAAATGCAGTTTTCGGGGATCCCCCGCACCCCCCCTCCCCACGCAACATTTGGTCTAGGATTAGTGGCAGTAGTTAAACAAAGAAGATACTGAGAGAGTTCTTACACCATGATATTTGAGAACTTGCAAATTAACGATGGGATCTCTTATCATCGTAAGAATTACCTTAACTCTGCATGTTGTACACTAGAAAGGACGCATTCAGCATCAGTATCATCGTTAGTGCTCAAGCTCGCAAATGTCTAGGAACTGTTTTAAAAGTGCTTTTTCGTTCCCAACCCTGCCCGTAACACTAAGCCAAGCACTGAGTTGGAGAGGCTCTGTATATTGCTCGAGAGAGAAACAAACATTGCAGTTCTGCCAGTAGGGGTTTCGTAATCGTATTTATTTGAACCACTAAACACATTAGCAAATATCGCTATATCCGAGATAAACGATTAGTCTATATATCTGTGGCACTAGTCTCAAGAACAAGTGTGTGGACGAAGTGACCAAGAATTTGACAAAGCTTCATCTGAGGTCTGCCTGTTTCAAAATGCGGTAGATTGGGGTTTATGCTACTTGGGCATTCAGGCATCACAGGAAACGGCATTGCTGACAGATTGAATGGAGACGTGCAGTGTTTGTGATCATTAAATATGACAAGGCGGATGTGTTGAAAGAATTGAGATGGAATTTGGAGCATTTATGTACAAAGAATGGCAAAAATGGACAGACGTTGGGGGCGAGGGAATAAAGTGTAAGCTCGCAGAAAAGTCAAGATGAATACATAATCAGATAACAGTAGAGACGATCAGTGAAGAAACTCTTCCCTGGGTTTTTGAACTGGGGAATGAAGCACACAATATGGAGCTGTCCACTGTACAGTGACGGTGTTTCGTGCAACGAGTCAAGAAGTGAATCTACTGTTCATGTCTATCGCTTAGCTGTTCTTTGCTATGTCACGATCATATCTACGGGCGATGTTATCCATGTAATATGATTACCGAAGAACGCAGGATGGAACTGGAGATCCCATCTTCCAAAGTGGTCTCTGGAAATGATCAGAACTCCCTCGGGGAACAAGACTCCGGAAGGTTATGCGATCCATTCCGCGTTCGACATTCAGAGAATAGCAAAAGTGGACAGGAGGAGGAAATGTCTTTTTTTTTTTCCTTGATGGATGCCATGCGCATCGTTTTCAGCCGTCCTTTTTTTTTTTTAAATTATCCATTTACGCCATAACGATCAAATACCTCAAGAGATTTGCTGAGGAAACATGATTGGTTTAGGGTATTCGGACCAGTGTATGTGTTATTTATCATGATTAAAATATTACCAGGCTTTACAGTTTCCCTTTCACACTTTGTGTTGCTTTTGTAGTATTTATTTATTTATTTTCAGATCCATGACTTCTACCGGATTTTTTTTCTTTTTTTGTTTGTCAGGACAAAAGTCAGCTCTAATAACTCATTTACTTTGTCTCACATCCTTGTTGCAATTGTTTTTGGAATATCGCAGAGGAAGATAACAGGACTCTTTACAGAGAATGAAAGTTCAGAAAGCAACGCTGCTAAATCTTTCAAACTACTGATGGGGCGCATCAGATTGTCGTCTAACGCTACTCACTCTTAGGAATACAGAGGTCCACAAGGGGGTTAATAATTTTCAAGCTCTTCGATGCACCAAATAGTTAAGTCACCCTGAACACTCACCGGAAATTAGATACGCATGAACGGGAAGTAATCATTTTCAGAGGATAAATCATCGGTGCATTCGGACATTTTGTCAAGCTGAGATTAATACTCACATACCCACTCATTTACACACACTCACTCACTTACACACACCCACTCACTTACACACACCCACTCACTTCTTTTGAGATCTTATTCATTTCGCCCTCTGCATCTCTTGGGACTCATCACAGTAATTGTGTAAATGGAACCAGTAGCATGAACCGAGTACCTGCACGCAGATGCGATAGTTGCTGACTGGCAATTTTTAGCTATTGAACCGAAGTAATTTCCACTGTTTTTGTCTGCTCGGCTGCTGGTGTTATTTTACCATCTTTTCACACATTATATCAATGGGCCTTAGCTCCAGTGAAAACATTTTCCCGCAGATCTATATCCAGACCAGATTTGCATTTACATGTAGTATCCAAAGGTCACACGGATCAAATTGCGCATGCATTTTTAACCTCCCCGGGCTAGAAAGCATTCATCTTAATGTCAACATTGTGCAGGGAATTTCGAGCACGCACTAGGCAGAAATATCTGAAAGACCATCAGATCTCATTATCTGCATGTACTTGATTGTTTTATCTTTTTGCTTCGCCCTTTTGCTTTGTGTTCTTTCGCAAGAATTTCCTTCCTTGCAGATCGATTCTTGTACCTCCATGGATTGGCGTTTTCCACGAGAAGCTCACACCGTATTGAGAGGTCACCGAAACCGGGGCTATAATGTCAACAAAAGAAAGTGTGACATGGTAAAAAAATCACACACACACACATACACGTACACACACACACACACACACACACACATACATACAGGCACGCACGCACGCAGACGATATTGGACAGCTACGAAGTAAAAAAAAAATCGATTTGCAAAAACAAGTGTAAAAAAGATGGGTGAAGCCCACTGTGGGGAAGTGCGTCGTCAGTGCAAAAGGCGAAAAAAAAATATGTAGACGTCTTGTCTATCTTCCAATAGCTTTTTTCGGAGCACTTGAAAATCGAACATTCAACGATTGTGTGTTTATGTCAGGTTTTTGGTGATCCATTTCAGCTGAGAGATGAGGCCTAAACAGAGCACTTTCTAAGCACCGCGAAAAATTTAAAAAAAAAAAAAAAGAGATCGGCCGCCAGTAGGACTCGAACACCAGACCTTTCATTTTGAAAGACATGTCCATTGCCTGTAGGTCATTCTATGCGGAACTGTTTGAGAGTCGTCTGACCTTCCTCCCTTCCCCGCTTCCGTTCTTTCCCCCACCCCACCCCCTTAAAAAAAATGAAAAAAAAGCAGAGAACCTCAAACGTCCATGAAATGTAAGGAAAGCAAACAATTTTAAAGCTGCACCCAAATAGAAACAGTGAGACTAGTTTCGTTTCTACAAATTTTACCAAAGTTGTTGATCCAACCACGGACTCCTATCGGTGT
This sequence comes from Ellobium chinense, assembly GCA_033807755.1. NCBI lineage: Eukaryota > Metazoa > Mollusca > Gastropoda > Ellobiida > Ellobiidae > Ellobium > Ellobium chinense. The sequence continues at coordinate 107,005 of JAWQUT010000601.1, read as the reverse complement.
ATTTTTTATGGATGGATAATACTAAAGTCCGCGGTGTAGTGTCTCATAATTTCGCTATTGTAGCCCAAGCACCCTATGACAGGAGTGAATCCAGGCTTCACCTCAAACGGAGTTAACTTTAATGCGATATTGAACAGTTTTATACGTATCAACACCTCCATTATCACCATCAGATGATGAAAATAAGAACAATCTCTCAATATTCCTTTGACGGGTACTGAGGGCTCTTCAGATAATATTTTGTACAATGCATTCGCCCCAGCCTTATTGCAGATGCACTGAAATATCTGGTGCAATATTTAAATTATGCTCTCTGTCCATGCAACAGACTAGATAGGCCAAAAACAATAATACTTAACAACCGCGATCAAAATAATGTGAGGCTGAAGTCGCCTTTTGATTAAATCAAGTTAATCTATGACATGAAAGCTAAGTGTGTGTGCTATCATAAGCGACGTTTTGTTTTGATCTAACATTATTCTGAACCAAGGTATATATTTTGTTTGAAGTGGCATGGGGTTATCCCTATTCAATGGGGGGGGGNGGGGGGGGGGGGGAGATTCCGAGAATATTGGGATTGAAGAGCAATTTAATACTGTATAATTCATGTTATATGTCTCACACTGACTTAGATTCATCCAGAATGACTGACATGTGAATAGAGGTGATCGTACTCTCGATTTCCGCAACAAACGTAATTTGTTACCGGATGTCACTGTTCATTTTCAGAGCCTGATATCTTGGTTCCTTGTTTAACCATATAAAACTCATTGTAACTTGCGTGTGAGAGCATTTGGCATCTCATATAAGTTTAAAACTCTTCTTAGGAAATGTAGATCAAATAAAACAACTTAATGACGACGAAGGCAGTCTATATATAGATCAAATAAAATAGCTTAATGGCGACGAAAGCAGTCTATGTAATTTCGAAGGCAGGCGGCATCAGTAACACTGCAACTGTCACATGTGTAATGACCACTTCCTCCTAATGGTCATTGCGAATGTTTTTCTCCTTATATGATTAGCTCTGCCAGTGCTTCCGTCCACCAGCATCCCCCTATGACATAATTGGTGTCGAACCCTTATTTAAGACATGCATAATTAAGTTACCTCCATATAATGATCACGCCTGTAAAGACCAGTTACTCCTAACGGTCATTGAATTTTCCCCTTCCCTTCACCCCTTATTTGACATCTCAGTCCATCACCATCTCCCTGTGACGTAATTGGTGTCGAACTTCTTACATAAGACATGTATAATTAAGCTACATCTTTATTACGGTCACGCCTGGAAAGACCACCTACTCCTAACGGTCATTGAATCTCTCCCCGTCTCCCTTCTTTGACCATCTCGGCCAGCTTCTTCCGTCCATCACCGTGCCCTGGTGTCATAATTGGTGTCGAACATCCTATATGACAAATAGAATGACATATAACGCTCACGCCTGAAATGACCACCTCTCCTAACGGTCATGGAGTCTTTCCCCTTTCCTTACTTGACCACCACGGTCATCTTCCTCAGTCCATCACTATCCCCTGGTCACATAATTGGTGTCGAGCACCTTATATAAGTCATACACAATTACGTTACCTAAGGACTTAATCAACGCTCCGGATGTCTCAGACGGCGACCGCTAATCGTGCTTTCTTAGACCAGCTTCGCCAGTCGATAACTCACCACAGGGCCGTTACCATCGTCTCTGGTAGCCCCGGCCATGTGATCTTGTTAGTGAGGGACACTGTGGGATGAAGCGGACGGGTGAGATGAGGGTCAGGATGAGCACCAGCCCAGTGATTATAAACGCAAATGAAGTGGAAGCCAAAGTAGTCTCTTGCTAATATCAGTCTGTGAGGAGGTGAATGAGGGCGCACCCGAAAGTCTCTGCGGGAAGGACTGAGAAGGGGGGGACCCACGGCCCCTGATTCCGAAGTCGAACCACCGAACGAAGCTAATTATCCTACCATGTCGTTTTCCCATTTGCTTCCGAGACTATGAGGAAAATTTACTGATGAAAGGTCATCTCTTCCTTTGCAGTACTCGCCTACTGGAGCTTATCCGAGATATAACGGGTGTTACTTCAGACAATCATAATTCGGGACATGACGCGAGTGATAGCAACGTCATTGGCTGAATTTTATCATCGGCCGAGCTCGAAAAGGACGCTGTACTACTCTATTGCCCTTCTGTTTCTGCCACCAGCCTGTTGTCTGTATGTCTGTCTGTCTGTATGTCTGTCTCTGTGTATGTGTGTGTGTGTTTGTGTGTGTGGGGGGGGGNNNTTGTGTGTGTGGGGGGGGGGGCAGGTGAAATGACTGGTAGTTTGGTCATTTATGCCCTTTTCCTTCACGTGACGGCAATTTTACATGCCTTGTAAATTTTATGATCGGCTGAGCTCGAAAAGGAAATTGTACTTTACCGCCTTTCTGTTTTGTTTTTTTTTGTCGACTTGGCGAAATCGCTGGTGGTGTGACCAGTTTCTTTTTCACATCACCGCAATTTTATATGTCTTGGCATGTTTCGTCTTGGGTCTTGTGATTGGTAATTGCTACCAGCAGAAGGGTTTTTTTTTTTTTTTTAAATAGAATTCTGTATAAGGAGGCTTGGATAATTATGCATCGTATTCAAGTTTTTACTACTGTCTCATGCTGGTTATTTTCATTTTGAATCATTAGCTGAATGGTCTTTTCACCCTTTTGCCAGTTCTAATACAGTCGAGTTCTCACAGTCGCAACACGAATAATTTCAACTTCCGCTTAATTGCAACATTTCCTATAATAACAAAAATACTCTCTTTAAATGGCAACTTTTACTTTGTTCTTGGGGAGTTGCGATGACACGGCGTTGACACATCTTCACAATACAGTCAACTCTACTTAATTGCAAGCCGGATAATCGCAACTTCCGCTTAAACGCAACATTTTGTACATAACAAAAAGCTATATGTTTCTATATTAAAGCACTGGATAATCATCTTTTAAAGGGCAACTTTTACCATGCTCCTGAGGAGTTGCGATTAAGCGGAATTGACTGCACTTGAAGAGAAATGCCTGCTGTGAGATGGGGTGTATGACGACCCAAGTGTCTTGTGTGCCCCTTATAGCGTGACAAACCCAGCTCTGGCATGAGACTGCTAGATGATCGTATTGATTCTTTAGAAAGGGTCTTGATCCGCAACTTTTTTTTTTTATTTTTGCTTTGAATTTGGCCGTTGTGGTTGCTGGTAACCTTTTAGTGAATCGATGGGGCTGGCTTAAACGTTGGAACAAAGAAGAAATCTGATAAAAACAAATACCAGATTACCTGGTCTAGAGACAAAAGACTAGGCACTGGTAAAAGGAAAAACGGAACATACACAAAGAAAGCTGGAAGGAGCGACTGAGGGCTAGAAAAATAACAAGCTCTCTATTCTAGGCAGTTTTCTAATTGTGGCAGTAGACAGATTATCTTTTTTGTGGGAGATCGTAAGTTGTCTTTGTGTTGTGGATGCTAAGCGATCGCCGACCTACTGAGCTATGTATGCTTGTGTGGAAGTGCGCGTTTGCTGATATGTACGTGCATGAATGGTATCTAATGGCGTATGACGTTACATTCCTACTTACTGTAACTGACAGTTGAGAGCTTGCGCATTAACGATGGGATCTCTTGTGTATCGATGCTGAATTCTCTTTAACTAGCGTTCAACATGCACAGTTTAAGTTGTACTTACTGTGGTAAGTTATTTCATTGTTAACGTGCAAGCTCTTAAGTAAGTATGAAGTGAATATTTTTTTTTCCTCCCGGCAAAACAAAATAATGGCCCCCTCTTCCATGAAGTTTACGAATCTGTTTTTCAGAAAGACCACTGTTTTCTCTTTCACACCTGGAACCGTCTGCATAATCCTTACGGTATTTAATGCACTGCAGTGACCACGAGAACCTCCCAAAACATAAGTAGATGTGTGTTCATTGTAGTTTACAGTTTTGGTTCATTNTTTTTTTATGAGGGTGGAAATGGGGAGGGGCGGACTTTAAAACTTTAAGTAGACGTCGTATCATTTTTATGGTTTAGACTTGGATATTGGTTGATTCTAGAGGACTCCACGGCAATGCTGCAGGGCGGAGGCTTCGGCCATGATGCACTTGCCGGCTTAGAGATCATGATGAGTAAATGACAGACGCAGTGTGTCTTTGTGCTGGTTCATGTTTAGGTTACAGACGTACCAGATGTGACCATGTTGAACTGTCTGTTTAATTATAATACTATTAATCCACAATACGATTGATGTCTGTTAACCGCATCTCAGTGGTGGTTTGGAAGAGGGTGCGATTAAGTGGTGGGTAGCAAATAAACATTCAACCCATTGTAAGGAAGAACAGTGGTATTTTATGAAAGTATAGTGATTAAACAAAGAGTCAGTTCTGCGAATTGTAGTCAGTCATAGTCGAATATGCCACTGTATTCAGTTTATACATGTGTGACTCATACAAGATAATATAGGTCGAGCTCTTGTAATCTCTGTGCGATACTCCTTAAGTGAAGAAGTTTTACGTTGTATTTCGTTCTTTGTTGTTGTTGTTGTTTGTCCATTCATACTTCTGATAATTTATCTGCCCTTGTAATAATTTCAAGATATGTTTAAGTTACCTTAGTAAAGTATCAAATGCAGTACAGTTTCATTCACTTTTTTTTTTCTTTCCTTTCTTCATTTTCCTTTTTTATTCATTCTGAATCGTTGAATTTATTGTTATGTGGTTGGACTTTGCCTAAATAAACAATCTTGAATCTTAAAGCTTTAATCATAAGGTTTAAAAAAAAAAAAGGTTTAGTGAATTTTGGCCTTAGAACCTATTAAAATGGCAAAACCGGCGTGAGGCTATTTTCCTCCCATTTCTCTCTGTTTGAGTGCCGTGCACTAGAAACTAACAGAAGAAAATATATTTCGAAATATTTCTATCATAAACCAAATATGCATAAGACAAAAGAATTGTTTAGAAGAGTACTAAAGAACACAGAACTGTTTAGAAGAGTACTAAAGAACACAGAACTGTTTAGAAGAGTACGAAAGAACACAGAACTGTTTAATAGAGTACTAAAGAACACATTTAAAAGAATATCTAGATTCATTATGATTATCATAAAGATATATAATTAAAAATGTTAGTTACATTAGGAAAGCTGGCCGGTTTCACCTCTGTATTTCTTGAAACTTGGAACTACATTATGTGTGTTTTAATTGTCTATGAAGATGTACTGTCTAATCTGACGTGTCTGCCCCGCCATTTGCTAAATATGATTTTGATCGCCGCCACACCGTCAAGCACGGTCTGTGTATGAATAATAAAACCTGATAAACTTGTTTAGTGGCATGAGAGCTCACATTTGTGTAGATACACAAAGGGTATAAAGAACCTCCTAGTCCACCTCGAGGCCAATCCGAAGCAAACGATTTTTTAAATCGTTTTTTGGTTCAGGTTTCGTAGATAATTGCAACATGATGCCTTTGTTTTACTGATTCACATGGGACAACGCATAATTTATTTTCTATGGGTTTCCTGCAGCTGAAAATAATTGCATTTTGTAAAATTCGAATTTCAAGATTTATTTCTAGAAAAACATCAGAACTCAGACACGTGGGATCATCTTACCCGATCGTACTGCAAATAATAATAATAATAATAATAATAATAATAATAATAATAATAATAATTCATTTAGTTTTTTCACGCATAGGCTGAAAGAGCACAATTATTATCTTTTATGTGAAATTGGCGTCATAAATAGGGCTGCGTTTGTTTGGTCCCTGTAACTTGCTAAAATGGGAAGCCACATCTCTTCCATTTATGATGTAGGCAGTCTTTAGCAAAGGGTAAGCTTGTGGTTGGTGCGCTGCAGTCACAGTGAGGAAGGGTGCACATCTACTAGAGCTTTGTTAAAATGTGTCGTACTTTGTATTAAACCGGAGGATAAAGCTCGGCAACATGGCGGCAACCATCTAGGTTTCAAATTTGTTAGTGGAACATCTTATCAACCGCATTGTGTCGGAGGAGGATGTGGTAAGAATCAACAGTCGTCTGTATGCTTATAAATGAGACAAAGATATAGATATAACTAACATCATTCGCAAGTCAGTGCATTGCTTCCTGTTTCTTCCGTATTAGTCGCAGCCATCTTGATTTGCCTAGAGACTGACACTTTCTTTGCTAAGGAAGGGATACGGCTTCCCATTTTGTCAAATTGCTGGGACTGATTACGCTGAAGCCGTGTACGCTCTTCTGTGTGGATAAATTATCGAGCTCTTTGTGTGAAAGGAAAGTAAAGCGCTAAGATGGAGGTACGAGAATGAAGAATCAAGACTTTCGTATTCCTCCGGTATGCGGGACGTCTGTTCAGTGTAACAAAATGCTATCTTAGGAACATAGGTGTAATACAAGGTGGAAACGGAGCACTTAGTAACAGAAGTAAGGAGTGAGCAGACGCAGACAGATGCTCACACAAGGTAGGATAAAGGGTGAAGTGCTCAAGAAGACAAATGCAGAGAGAATATGGAAGAAGGAAAGAAAGTGATGTGGTGGGAATCGAACCCGCGATCTCTGCGTCGGCACCCATCGCCTTGTCGTCAGTTTGTAATCAGGTAGACGTCTGTACACGACCACGCCGCCACTTAGGAACATATTTAGAACAAGATTCACACAGGCACCAGAAAATGGAAACGCCAGGAATTGCGCAACGACACTCCAAGAAATGGAAAAAACAAATGGAATGCAGAAAACCGTGGAGGGCTGTAGGCCATTCTGCCGTCATATGACAAAAAGACCCATATGCATTGCAACACAATTTCTGTTGTATAAGTGCCCTTTTGTTATAAGACGACAGCATTGAAGAGTGTCGGGACATTTAAAATAGTCTGGCTAGTGGAATATCAAAGCTTCAGTGTCTTTTCCAGACTGCTTGATTGCGTGATTCGCCCCTTAAATTTCAAAGCCCCCCTCTCTCCACCGTCTTCCCTGAAAATACATTGAAAGCGCAGATCTCCCCTTCTTTACCTGCACTCCAAAGTTTGAAAAAAAAAATGTCTGAAATTCCATAAACATGTACAAATCCTCTCCCAAATCGATGGAAAGAGGAGAAATGCCTCTCCCAGTTGAAAAGAAACTTTTTCACAATATTGTTAAAATTGACATAGTGATAGCTTGTGTTGATATACGTTCTCTGTCTTGCAAAATTATTTCCTTTTTTCTGAGCGAAATTCTAAACTACGAATCAACCCTCATGAGAAAGACGTCCTGGCTCTTTGTAGAATATCGGAAATTTCAAAGAATAAAAATACTGGCCTTATGTGAACCTTGTTTTGCATGCGCGACGTCTCTCAGGTATATTGTCTTATTGGTAATAAGAGACTCCTAGCCTCTTCAATAAAGGCAGGGTGAAATAACATCTTTGGATAGCTGATTACTGTGGCAACTGATGGTTGAGAGATGTTGGATGAAGCTGCGGCTTGGAGATTGTCAAGAATCTGAAATATATATCTATGAAATTATTAGTAGTGAAAGATCCATATCCTTCTTTATAATTTAAATAAAGCAGGATGAAATAACATATTAAGGTAGCTGATTAGCGTAGCAGCTGAGAACAGTGGGATATGATGGGATATGAAATGAAACAGAACCTTGAAGCCTTGGAGCAAGTCAGAAACGAGGGCGGAGGCAACCTTAGCTTTAACAAATACAGAGCTCAGCAAAGAGCATAATGCAATCGACACTGAAATCTCCATATTAAGTTCTCATTTATTAAGTATACTTTGTTATTAAGAAGTATGAATTCACATGCACCGGTTCATAACTATTCTGTCATCTCATTATTCAGGGGAAACCCGATATTAAGTATACCTCAATAACAGGTATACCTTTTCCATGCACAAAAGATTTCTATCAAATGAGGTGCTGTCGAAATGTCTTTCTTAGGAAATGAATAGCTATGGGGCTGCTATGACAGTAAAAACAAGTTTTGTTTCGTTCATTGGACAACAACTTATCATCTTATGTATTTTAAAGGTAAGAAAAGGACCGAATCGTTTTTTTTTTTCATTTTGTCATTGGTACGTTTATTATCGCAACGGAATTAACTTTAAAATAGAGGAAGAAAGAAAGACCCAACGGAAAATGGACGGATTTATATGGAGCTGCTAGCAAGATGCTCAAATCAAAACCATAGAAGTAAGGAACTGGAGCGAAGGACTTCATTTCATGACCTCGTACTACTTCAAGACCTCGTAATACTTTGTTTCATGACCTCGTTTCATGACCTCGTACTACTTGAAGACCTAGTAGTAAAGCTGTAGTGTCGAGTCCTTAATTTTCTACGAGAGATTTTACTTTCGGATTCGAACACCGCTAGACTCCAAGTCACGGGACTGGTCCTCGAAAATTTGAGTTGGCGATAATTTGATGTCATTAACAAATACGTGTTAGTGAATGAAAATTTCACAGAAGTTTTATCTCACATTCTTACACTTCAGAATGATTGTGAACAGTTTTGCAGACACCTACTGCGCTTTCACGCGCAGTATCCAGGGAGGCAGAATGCCGAAAATTTTCGGGAAACCGAAATTTAAATTTGGAATATGAAACATTGTAATAAGGACCAGTAGAAAGATTGATGACGTAACTTCAGTTTTGAACAAGACCACTGGTCAGTCAGTGTGTCCAAAAACTTAAACTGTACCGTCGGTTGCTGTATAGTATCGTAATTGTTGCTGATATACACACTGTTTTGTTTACCTTATTTTCTGCTTTTTCAGCCTTTCTGTCCTAGTTCCGCATAGGTTTTTATGAAGTTTCTGTAGGTTAGTTAGTCCTAATTTATTTTCACGCCGAATGATAGTGCTGATATGAAAGAAGCCATGTCCAATTTCCATGTAATTATGAAGATCAAATCAGCTCATATTCTCGAGTGCTGAACTCGTGTGAGAGTGATTTCAATTGATTTTATGCCAAGTGGAAGTTTTTAACACTAATGAAATACTAAAGTCAGTATGGGAGGAAGTCAAACAAATGTCAAGTGCCCAGCAAATTATGTTTTCAGAACAGTTAAAAAATTAAGAGGTTTTTATTGATTTTAAGTGCCAACCCCGGCTTCTGCCATATCGTAAAGTATTGGAAAGCGCTATTTGCAAAAAAGTTGTAAAAGTCTATCATGTTCTGATTGGAATTTTTACAGACCGTTATGGCAGAGATAGGCATATAGCATATTCTGGTGTTATGATAAGATTGCACGTTATGATCAAGTTGTGAAAGTCGCATCTGATTATAGTGCGTAACGTGAAATGCCATAAGCGCAAAAAACTTACCTCCGCTATAACGTTCTATAAGAGATGGTAACTTTTATATAAAAGCTCATTAACAATAATACTGCAGCATCTTAAGACCTCAAATTCCATTTATTTGACAAACATACATTCTATTTATGATGCTATGTAACAGAATCCCACATTTTCTTTATCAGATTTTCCACATGAACTCATACACTTCACTCGTCTGAGATCTTCAGGAATTTGAGTTTGTGAGAACAATCTGTAATAATGAGGTTTATGAGTTACCTGTCCTCGCAAACCCCGTTCATCCCAATCTGCATTATTAACAATCCAGCGGGCCAGATTGTTCATTAACTTTCTTAACTCCCAAGGGGTTGTACACTGTCGCAGTCTCTTGACAGGTGCAAACACCAACATTTGACCAGTCGCATTTACTAGTAACAAATGTGACAAGAGTTAAACCTGTCTGTGATGGCCATACAAACGACAGGCGCAGTGAAATCATTCATTGGGTCATTAGATAAAATCGATTGCCTTAAATATCGAAGTTTGTAGCGTTTTGCTGAGGAGAAATGAACGATCTTTGACAACCACTGTAATAGATACAGTAGTTTGGACTGTATTTGCCATTAGAAATTCGATATCAGTAACCTTCCTGAACAAACTGTCTGAAACATGTCATAGTTGTGACCTGTAATCGATACCAAATTAAAATCTGTAATAAAACTAAAGACATGTTGCAGTACTTTGGAATATCAGTATGGGCGGAAGAGGGGAAGTAATTATTAATCATTACCCTTTTGCTCTTTGTGCCGCACATGACATTTCCAGTGTAATTAAAATCAATAAAATCGGATGCGAAAACAAGTCTTTTTACAAGCCTTCATTTACTTTATCGAATCTCCGTCTTTTCAGCCAAATGAAGTTGTTGAAAATATAGCTGGCTGTTCATTGTTAACATCGAAACAGGCCTTTGGCAATTTTCTCTCCTGCATTTTTAACAAGGCAACAAAAGTACACGGCTAAGAATGCAAAGAGGACAGTAATTGGAACTGAGAAAAACATCAGACAAACGCAACGAGGAAACCAAGAATAGAGGCCTGAGACAGCACAGGTTTTTCAATTCAGACTCCAAAACGGAAACCACTTTGAAAAAAGAAAATAATGCCCAAGACAGATGTCCCTGTTTTTTTTTGGGTTTTTTTTTTCGAATTTCTCTTAAACTGAATTGAAAGTATGTACATTTGTTTGTCTGTTTATTTCGTTTCCGTTTGTTTTCAAACCGCAGGTTGGGGCATAGTTTTTAAGGTTTCAATGTAATAGGTCAGTGTGACTCTCACAGCGCTTTACTTGTCATGTTCATTCTGGAGAACTTGCTCACGCAGAGGGCATTCAGTGGCTTCGATTACAGTCAGAGTAGGCAGTTTTTAATGACATTTGGAGGGTTTCCGAACGAACTGCGACAAGGCCTTTGTTTTCGTTGTTGTTCATTTGTGTTGAACCCGGAACCATTTCAGGCGTGTTCTGAACCAAATGAAGCAAGTTTCTTTCTTCTTTTTTATCTTCTTCTTCTTCTTTTTCTTCTGCTTCTGCTCCCCCTTCTCTTTCTCTTCTTCCTCCCCCTTCTCTCCTACCTTCTCCTTCTCCTCCTTCCTTGACTCGTTACATCTATTCAGATGATTCCTTCACTGCGCTACATCGCTCCGATTGAGGCCAACTGTTTGCATAAAGACATGTTTTTTTTTAGGGGAAAATATTTTAAATGTCAATAAATGCAACTTGATCTGTGCTTTTTTGTATGAAACAGACCTGCTCTTTAATCACAATGGTAAATGTCAAGTGGCATTATAGTCTTAATTTTATGACCAAAAGCATGTTACAAACTGTAGTCTTTTTACTCCTGTCCTGGCAGAACGCGCCATGAATCTCTCTGCATTCGTCCTGAAAACTCTATCGTTCGCGATCTGTGTGTTTTGTTTGTTTTTTTCTTTTTTTGATATGTCACTAGATATGTTCAACTCACCAAAGGCTATCCTGATGGTGATTAATTAGAGGTGTCGCTGTCCGGATGTACTATCGATCTGAACTTTGTTCATTAGGGCCGGAGCGTTCGATCCAGCCCTGTGAAGCATTCAGAAGGATACTTGGGTGGATCTGTCAGGACTCAGTAGAAGTTTAAGCGAGTGAAATCTTCTTACCATGCTCTTTAAAGAAACCATCAGCCACTTCTACAAGAAAGGCGTTTCATGTTACAAATCTGTAACTCGCTCTGTAAAATGGACACGTTCTGGGAGACTTAAAATGTGGGTAAAAGTTCCCACATGAATGGTGCGTAGCTCGTTGTACTTCCAATGCAGCACATGTAAAGTGTGTTGAGTTTACCCTCTCAACCGTTGCAGTATCTTTCAAAGACAGCAGAATGCAAGAATGGTTGCGGCTTTGGGCTGAACATGGAGTTTGTTTCGTCTATGTGTAATGCTTTTAGACCGGTACCATTTTAAGAGAATAAATTAAAAACACACACACACACACACACACACACACACACACACACACACACACACACACACGAGAGAGAGAGAGAGAGAAAGAGAAGAGAGAGGGAGGGAGGGAAAGAGACAGAGAGAGGGAGATACATACATACATACATACATACATACATACATACATACATACATACATACATACGTACAAACCGAGGAGCTTTTTCTTAAAATTGGGAAGTTTTAAAATGTTTTTATATGACTTATTTCAAAATCTCTCTCCCCCCCCCTTCCCTCCCGCTAATAAAGGTTTTGAGAAGGAATAGGTTGAACATTATGATGATGCTCCCATACTGAAGTTATGCAGTGCTAGACATAGACATCCTCGCGCTTGTTCAACCGGCGTCTAAACTCTCCGTACACATTAAATAACAGCAGTTGTAATGTATGGCTAACTCGTCCACGCTACACCACCTTTGTCTTGTCTGACTTACTGGCACGTGTTTCTGCGCGTGCATCTGTTGACGCAGATCTGTATAGAAGCATGTGGTGAGTACAAGGACATGACTAACGGTTGTCGGGAGGATGAGGGAGCAATATGACATCCTGTGATAATTTGAATAACAAATATTCCTGTCTGCCTCGCCCCACCTGTTCCCCCCACCCCCTTTTTCATTCGGTAATAGTGATGGGCAATATTGTTTCGAAGTATCGATATATATAGATGTATCGGGGATTGATACATTCGATACTTACAGCTTGAAGGCTGAGTATTGCGATACTTAAAAATTCAGGTATCGATCCAACAGTCTTCGGAAACCGCATTACGGTGTTCATGAATACACCATAGATACGGGTACCAAGCTGGTGCATGGGCGTGAACTAGGCATTATGCTCAGGTGTAGCACAGTGTTGTTTTAATGTTTGAGAGTGATGGCGCATGCCAAGTGTCCTCGTAAACATTCTACTAATTTAGCTGTTTTGGAACTAAACTGAGGATTCGTTTTTCGTGTGCTTCATGTAGAATAGTTGCAGGAGACCTATATGCCTTGTGCTGTCCAGTGAAACAGTGTGCATTGCTCACACAGTTTTAGCAGTCTGTGGACACGTGGCTTCCTTTACTGTCTTCCAACAGCAGTTTACAGTTATGCAATGCCTTCAGTACTGATATCCGGTTCTTGATCTGGGTATAATATGTTCGTGTGGCACTGGCCTCCTGCACACCTCAACTAGGCAATATACGCAGATGAAGAACAGTGTTGTTTAGATTTTGAGCGTGATGGCGCACGCCAAATGTCCTCGTAAGTATTCTGCTAATTTTATTGTTTTGGGACCGAACTGAGGATTCGTTTTCAGGAAAATAATATTTTCGTATGCTTTATGTAGAATAGTTACGGGAAACCTAATATGCCTTGTGCTGTCGAGTGAAACAGTCGTGCTTTGCTCACACAAATTTTAGCGGTCTGTCGACACGTGGGTTTCTTTACTGTCGTCCAAAAAGCATTTTGCAGTTATGCAGTATAGTTAATACTGATACCAGATTCTTGATCTGGGTATGTTCGTGTGGCGCTGGCCCACTGCACGCCTAAGCAACCACGTCTAATACTGTATACTTGATTATCTTCAGCAACATGAACACAACATAATATGGAGATGAATAGCTAGCTCTGTTGCTAGACCGTTGCAGTGGGGATCTGTCCAGGAATACGATTGGTTGCTGATCAAAAGGCTGGCAGGAGGGTTTAGACTAGAGTAAAGGCAGGTTGTTGAGTTATTAGGGCTCTGCCTGCGTTAGAAGTCACACGTTTGACTTTCTTGTAGCTTGATGCCGGTCTTGGTGCAGGAAAACAAATCAGCAGTTCTCACTTCTGAAAGCACATACACGATCGGCATCAGGCAAAGGTAAAGCGAAATGAGTGACCCTTAGTACAAGCAGAGCCCTGTCGTAACGACTTGCCTTTACTCTAATAGGTTTTCATCTGTGGATCGGTCTACAGTTTCAGAGGAAAAAGAAATAGCGGATATTTTTCAACCCGAGCATAGTTGTAGCATAGCTATGCGGTTTAGTTTTGTGAGTTTCCACTTTGCAGTCAGTCATGGCCTTAGTGACAGTTTCCGTCTTTTCTTTGAGACGTATTTTTGTCGTTTACCGATGAATGTCGATCTTCATATTGTATAACTGTTGATCTGGTACTCAGAGGAACTAAAATGTTTGTGGCAGGCCATAAATGTCCGTATGTGTAGCACATGTCCTAGTATTAACTTTGCTAAGGGAAAATCATTTCGTGCACTGCTGTTGTTTAGGAATTAACTTTTTGTGTAACTGAGGAACTCTTCCTTCTTTCTTGGCTGCACCTACCTACCTACCTACCTACCTACCTACCTACCTACTTATCCATCCATCCATCCACCCACTCACTCACCTACCTTTTACCTACCTATCCACTGACCTACATATTATCTCCGTCCCTCCCCACCTCCCACTGCCCATTTGCTTCCCTTCAGTAGGCCTTATACCGAAATGCTTTCATAGCTGTCTACCTTTCTACCAGTCTACCCACCCTATAAGCTGGCTAGTCAGTCTGCTTACCTGTCTGCCTAGTGACATCTTCATACCTCTTCACCAGTGTACAGTCGCTTACCATTCCAATTAAATAGCTGATGAATACTTCATGAGATACCTCGGTAGCATTCTCACTTAATGGATTCCATGTCCGCGAAGGGCCATTTTTTTTCAGAGCTCACGATTAGACAAAATAGTGTTTTACGTTAATATTTAATTAGATTTTATGGAAAGCATGTTCTGCCTCCCACGGGTATTTGATGATTTTTGTGAGATTGTGAGATTCCAGTAGCGACCATGATATTGGCCAGATGTACCAATAAGCGTAAAATGATGTTACAGTACGAAACGGCAAAAGACACATTGCAGTACGGCAAAACAAAATGTCAGACGTTTCGGCAATTCTCTCCCCCCTCCCCCCNTCCTACTCCCCGTCTCTGTCTCTGTCTCTGTCTCTCTCAACGCTAGAAACTCACAAAATTTATTTGTGTTATTTGGTGCTTTTGTTGTCTTTTACTAAGATAACTGTAAATATTTATTTTTTTTTTTTTNGTACTTTTGCAAGCACTGCAGCCTGCAGTTTAGTAAGATGTCCTTTTTTTTCACCACGCGGACGTTTCCTCATTTTAAGTTAGAACTATTTTGAGAATGTGTATATTAATAAAAAAGATAGAGCTTTTTCTTCCAATAAGGTAATCTTAAGAATATTTTTTGTACGACTATTATTTCAATGAGTAATAAAAGTAATTATAAACTCTAATAGTTTTGGACAGGAGTTAGGTTGAAATTTACAATGATACACAAAGATATTGACATTGTGGCAATGATGCAAATTATCTCATTTCCTTATTGATAATAGAATAGTAATAAGGCCAATGATTGGCTCTCCCGTGAGTTTCAAACAAACATCACAGGGCCAATGATCTACCTTTTCGAACTAAAAGTGTTACCCTGTGCCTGAATGACACGCTCTTTTTTTTTACCAGTTCAAGTCCAAAACTTTTATAAGGCTATAGGCCAACAATCATCACTTCACAATACAATATTTCATGAAAACAGTAGACTGCAAAAACGCATACATGTTCCTGGTTGACTCTGTCAGTGTTTCCACTACTCTACCAATTTCTCGTCTAGGTGACACCCAGACATTCAAGAACTACCACACAAACATGACATTAATGCTGGTGCAAGAGACTATATTATCTTGACTTGCAGCATGTCAGAACCGCTTATCTTCCTCCCCCCTACACATAACGCCAACTTAGAACGTTTGCGTGACCAGTTTCATTAATTTGTTTTGCTTTTCTCCGTGTCTTCTTCAGAAATTGATACCAGGATGAAGTTCAGCATCCAGCCGCCCCCGGGACAGAGCGCCTTCGACCAATGGCGGGACGCCATGAAGGCGGTGTGTAGACTGCCCATGGGTATGCCGCCTGAGTTCAGAAAGAAGGTAATTAATAATAATAATAATATTGCTGTTTATAAGTCTCATATCCAGGCTAATGCCCGCTCACGCGACTTCACACTATTATTAATTCAGCCGGCCTGATCACGCGATGACTTTCTGAGCACTTTGGGGAGGCATAAAGTGTGGCTGCCATTTATAGACGCAAATCACTAGAGTTCTGACAATATCCTCCACTGCTTATAGCCAGGTACCCATTTTACAGACGGGGGACTGAGGAAAATGTGAATGAAATTCTTTGCTGGGGCACTTCCAACATGACCATGGTCACAGTCGAATCCACGATCTTTAGATCTTGATTACAGCATCTTAACTGTTCGACCGCATTGCTCCACAGGTTACTGTCCGATTGTACATGCACTGTATTGTTGTAAGAAATTTGTCAACATTAGCGTCATCACCATATTCGTCATCTAATTACTTCTTCATAATTTCCTTTATAACTAGCTTGTTATTATCATCAAAGTACATCAGAGTATTGATGTTATTTGGATTTTTTGTTGACATCTTATTTAAAGACTGTTAAAGGGAGGTTGACACTTGTCTTCTCCAGTGTTTATAGAGTCTTTGTAAATTAATTTATTGTCCATGGCTGTCAGATGGCCATAAATCTGTTCCTTTTTGGAACTGGGAAATGCTGAGGGCATCGAAGAGTTATCCATTTAATATAATTAATTCCCTTGAATGTCTCCAACTTCTGGTGGGTATGCAGCGATAGTTGACTGTTTGCCATATAAGGGCCCTGTATACTGAAGCCTTCAAAAAGTATTACTTCCCTTGTGTTGTAAACTTCCGGTGAGTATGCAGGAATTGTTAATTCCATTATTAACTTGACCGATAGACTGGTTTGAGTGCAATGAGTTGTTTCCTTTTTCTAGGTATGGCTGAGTCTAGCTGACCACTATCTGTGTCAGTTGAAGATCAACTGGGAGAAGACAGTGCGGTTCGCCTTCAACGAGAGGAGTAACCCTGATGACGAACAATTGGGGATGCAGATTGTTAAGGTATGTTATTGATAAAGTTGGTGATGACAACGACGATGATGATGGTGGTGGTAGTAGTAGTAGTAGTAGTGGGGGGATGAAGATGGTGACGATGATGATAATGAGGAGGAGGAGGAGACTTTCAATAACAAACCGATGGAGAGCTTAACCTAGATATCTATATATATTAATAAAACGCTTCAGCCAAATTTGTGTTACAGATTTCTTGAGAACTACGTAACGTAAAAACATGCGGTTTTCACCTAAATTCGTTGAAAAATACACAAAAGGTGACTATACAAATCAGTCCTCTTTATTTTTTTACCCTTTTTAAAAAAAAAGAATGTGTATAGCAACGAAATACAATCTCCGATAGATCTTTTCAATCCGCCCGATTCACCAATCGTCCAACTTTTTCACGAAGTCTAATGCATTAGTCTATGATGCCTTTCGGTGCGCTAGGTATTCTTTCGCCGCTGATGCGTTGCCTGCATGCCCATTTGTAAAATGGGGTGTTAGTCTTGTAACAAATAATTTGAAAGACAATATTGTGATAATCTGCTGTGGATGTGCATTTCCATTGCCTCTTAATGGTAGTCATGATGGTGATGACTTGACATGATTTAAGAACATGTGTTGCCCACACAATGAGAAACTCCAACAAACTGTTTCACTTAGTTTATATAATGTTTTTATGTTCGAACTTTGTTTGTCTCTTTCATGTCTAGGAAAATGAAAAACTATTGACAGTCTATTTAATAATGGATTTTGATAGTGACTGTATTGGATTTCAGATGAATATAAAAGTGTACGGGGTTTGTCAAGCTCGTTGGAGTTCAGATGTTAAACACTAACTCTTATGGTAGATGATAGGAATTGTTAGGTCAGATTGTACTCATTCCGACCTGTTTAATTTATTACTACACTAAATATTCTTGGTATTCTGGCCGTGCGCCAAATTGGACAAAACAGGTTTGTATAATGCTTTTAACGCCTCCTAAATAACTAGGTAAGTTCACATCCTGAATAACTAACTAGCTTACCATCTGTTGCACTAAAAATCTCTCCTAAGGTTATTGTCAGTGTAGTCAATCAGTTAAATACTATGGTATAGTTACAGTGAACTTCGATTACTGGCAGTCCGCTTATTCACAGAGTGGCTTTTTTGTTTTTCTGCGTGAGAGCCACTTGATAATCGCAGTTCGTTTAAACACAACTTCTGCCAAACTCCTGACAAGTCACAATTAAGTTATGCCGACTGTGTTTATCATATCTGTGGATTTATTTCTTCCTGTTGTCTTGTAGCCTCATCAGATAAAGCAGTCTCGTCGTATAGGGACACTGATGCGAAGAGCAAAGGGGATTTTTTTATGAGGTCTTACAAATCGTAATCCTATTCAGAGAATTATCCTCCTTATCTAAAGGCTACATTATCTGCACCAGTACCATCTCTTCTAGTCCTAATACTCAAACATTTATCGGATGACCCCGGGTTCAAAATACGCAAAAGCGAAAGAGGAAGGAGAGAGAGAGAGAGAGAGAGAGAGAGAGAGAGAGAGAGAGAGAGAGAGAGAGAGAGAGAGAGAGAGAGAGAGAGAGAGAGAGAGAGAGAGTAGAAATTAGATGAGATTGATCACCTTTAGGCTGAAGAAATGTTACAAGATTAATTTTCAAAGAATCTCGGTCACGTTTATGCCATGTCTTCTGTTTATGAACCTTTGCCAATATATGAGTATTTCATTCATATGATGACAAATCAGGTCTTCTGTCTAATGCCCCACATGAAATGTAATGTATCTGTGTTATATATTCATCTGTTATGGGATAGAATTAATATGCGCCCTTCTTGCCAGTTGTAAGGCATTATTTTGCCACATTATAAAGACCTAGTCTCTGTTATATGAGGTCATTAGCGACCTTATGTTGCCTACCCTTGTATTATGTATAAATGTCGTTTAGCGTTAGCTGATCTTATTAAGATACATCCAGAAGAAAACGTACATCTTTATTTAGAAATCAAAAGACCAAGAAATGACCTACTTTCCGCACTTTTCTTTATGTGAGGAAACATCGAAGACCATTGTTGTGGGCTTAAGGACTGTCCTATTGTTTTTCGTGATTAATTGCAGTCTTGCAAATGGATCTCTAAACCCCTTGACCTAATCAGACACAACTGATTGATGCAAGCTGATCTTCTTTTCTTTTTTCCTGATCTTTCTTTTTTTTTTTGTTCTCTCTCTTTCTATCGTTTCTTGAGTTGATTATTCATATCTTCTTATAGCAATCACAAGCTTTCTCTCCTGCCTTGATCGTTTGCTTTGTGTCAGCAGAAGAATTGGCTGTAATTGTCTCAAAAATTATATATCGTCCTGACAGAGAGAAACTCCATCCATCGGCCTTGACAGAATCTATAATTCCTAGTTTCTGGGTTAATGTGTGTTGCTTTTCTCTTTTCTCTTCGGCCTGTCTTTTCGTTGCGCAGGCCCTAAAAGTGCCCGACGTATTGCAAAGGAACGTCGATGTTTTGTGAGAAAAGCATCGATACACGGGCTTTTGAAAACAATGGTAAAGGCAAATAACATTAGTAAAAGAGAAATTTGTAAATTTAATTCCAATAAAACCCGCAGCGTAATAATTGTCTTCATTGAAAAGGCGCTAGAGCGGAAAGATAACCAGGTAAATGATAGAAAGAAATATTTAAAAAAAGACTCAAGCAAAACAGTGTAAAAAGTTATTAGGCATTAATGAAAACTGACAATAAATGATGTGGTCTGTAATAAAAATTAGAAATCGAAACCATGTTAACGATGGGTCCCGATACATCAATATTTAAACATCGATGTGCCCACCCCTAGCTAGGCGTTCACCTGACATCTGTCTCTTTTTGCTCACATCTCCTTCTGCATCTCCCTCATTCTTGATATGTTGTTGGTTTAGATTTTCTCAAACCTACATCTCGGTCACCGCTGCTTTCCGTCATTCTTGTTTGCTGATGATTTTTTAGAGATGGCACCATCGACCATGACTCTGACCAGGTTAAACTATAAAATTTAAATGATAGCACAGGAAAATGATAACAGTATTGCAATAGTAAAACAAAATGCTGGATGCTTTGGCAAACATCTCATTCTCAGTACAATATATTCCGTGTCATTTTAGTCCTCCCTTCGCCCCCAACCGCGAATTGTACGTACTCTCTCTCTCTCTCTCTTTCTCTCTCTCTCTCTCTGTCTCACTTTCTTTCTCTCTCATCCCCTCTCACGCCCGCAAAGATGGACAGACACAGAGACAGAAAGATACCCACAGACATCGATCAGCTCAGACCCGGGTTCTCTAGCTCATTTACAGCCCTCATTTCTCATGCCACATGTCAAACACTGTGTTAAGATGATTACCTCTCATGCCTAAGCTCCTCTCCCTAGAAGACCATTCATTCCAGCGGTGCAGTCATCTCCATCCTGGCAAATTCGCCCTCCCTCCCGCCACCATTTTCCAACGCCTTCCCTGTGCTCCATTGCTTTATCACCCTAGCGCCCCAACCCGCTTCAATGCTCCACGACTCTGGCTCCCAAACTGCTATTCGAGCTTCGTCCTCAACTGTTCTCCACCCTGAGGCTCTAGCACCACTTCATCAGGCGCCACTTGGCGGCCTTAACTCGTTTCCAACACGTCTCCATTCTGGTGCGTTAAGTCCTCAACAATCCTTTCCAACTCTCTATCCAGGCTTGCCGACTACTCTCCTCAATGGGCCCACAGCCCCCTTCCTTTCCATCTCTTCTCTCCCCCCTCCGCCCCTCCCCCACACACACCATGGCGTTCCAGCTTTTCTCCAACGGAGTCACTCAACGTCTCTGCATTCACATTAAACCTTCACTCTCCATTTCCACCTCTTGTCTACGCCCTGGCATCCCAGCCTTCCCGATTCTCTCAACACATTTCCCTCCTTCCTTCCTAATTCCTACATGCCTGTCCATCGCCTGCATCCTGGTGCCCTAAGTCTCCAATCCCCACCAACCCTTTTCAATTTCTCTTTGCCCAGACTACACGAAGACTCTCGATCCCCTATGGGGACCAGAACCTGCTCCCTCCCTCCAACCAGAACGTTCAGACTTTTCTCCATCTGAGCGAGCCC
>JAWQUT010000601.1:56067-86072 GCA_033807755.1 Ellobium chinense | reverse complement strand
CCCACAAGCGCCTTTCTGCCCATATTTAGCTTTCACTCTCCCCCTTTCTCTACCTGATCCGGTCAACGCCGTTCCTTCCTTCCGTCCTAACGCCCAAACGCCTTCCATCTTGGTGCCGTGAGTCCTCGTCAGTCCTTTCCAATTTCTATCTATTCAGGCTACCCAAAATTTCCTCCCCCATCCCCTCCCCTCTCTCCACCATGGCGTTCCAACGTTTCTCCATCCCTTCCTCTAAGCGCATTTGATTTCTATCCACACTTAGCTTCCAGTTTCCACCCTTTCACTACATCCTGTCATCCTAACCTCCCTCCAGCCTGATGCCCTCAACGCTTTTCTTTCCATCTGCCCTAACGGCGAAATGCGTCTCCTCTCTAGTACCCCAGCGTCTTCCACCATGTCTCGCCGCTGTGATGAGTCCCTGAAAACAAAATGTGAGAATTGATGATGCTGTGTCCCCAGAAGAGTGCGTGAATGCAGTTCCAACTTCATCGTCTCTATTCTGATATCGTATAGTCTGTCGCTTTCTTAGTAAATATTGTTAAGGAAATGCTTAATGGCTTCACCATCACTTTGCACGTTAAAATAAGTCTCCTGATCTCATTACCAAGTCATCCCTTCCCCATTCCCCTTTCCCCCTTCTACCCCAGGGAATTCCGAGTGTTCAGAGAATTTGATCAGTACTGTAAAACTGGCAGGATCCCCTTTAAAAGTCAGAGTGTCAATGGGAATTAATTCTGTCTGACAGCCTGGCTATGCACTTTCGGGTAGATGAGAATCAGTTCGGTACTCAAGGAGTAAAATGAACGTTCTGTTATTACTCTGTACTATTTTCTGACCCGTTTCCCGGTTGTTGTTGTTTTTTTTTCACATGGTGTCTCTGCTATTTCTGGCTCCTTAAAATTTATTTTCAGCTTTTCTTTTCCGTTTTTGTATACCGCCCTTTCCAGCCCATTATCTCGCTAGTCTCTCAAATATCGTCCCTGTGCACTTGTCTCTTCCTCGCTTACCCCACATCATTTTTCGTCCATTCTGTGGTAGCTGTTTCTGTTCTTCCGTCCCAGCCTGTGTCATCTTATTTCTGTCTTTCTCCTCGAGCATGTAGGCCAGACACCACTCCAGACGTCCGACCTTTTCATCTCAAGACTTTCAGCAGCGTCTGGAATACCATCTTCCTTGTTCTCTACAGTGTCTCCGCCGGTCTTTCCAAACCTCATCTCTCTTTCTCCCTCCCTCTGTGTCTCAGTACATTTCCTCCCTGTCTTCCTTCTGTGTCTGTCTCTGACTCTCTGTCTCGAAGTACCTCTATATGTATCTCGGTACATATCCTCCCTCTTATCCATCTCGTCTGTCTGTCTGTCTGTCTGTCTGTCTGTCTGTCTGTCTGTAGCAGTACATTCCCCCCCCTCTCTCTCTCTCTCTCTCTTTATCTCTGTGTGTGTGTGTGTGTGTGTGTGTGTGTGTGTGTGTGTCTGTCTGTCTGTCTCTCAGTAATTTAGTGCCTGTTTTCCTGCCCTCTCTTTCCCTCTCAGTACATTTCTTCCCTCTGCTCCCTCTATCCGATCTTCCATTCTCTCCTCGTATCCAGAAATAAGACTCCGAAATCCTATTTCTTCCCATTCATCTGTCATTGTGGCTAATCCCGTGTCAGTTTGTTCCTGAACCGCCCTTTCTGCCCTTCCAGGCACCACAAAGCTGCATCCTCATTAAGACAGTACAGGTTCTTTTCTTCCTACTCCGACAGGGTGGGCACGTTCGATGTGGAATTTTAATAGCTACATCGATGTTTTAATGGACGTTGTTCGATTATATATTTTTTGTTGTTGTTGTTTTGTTGAGAAGAATTATTTTGTGTGTGGATTATTGTCTTCATTTTGTGAAATACTCCAAACAAGAGAGACATTTTTATCATTCCACTAAGCTGCTGTAAAAGACGTTTACAGGGTGTTGAGCAGAAAAGAAACATTATTAATTTCTTCTTTTGTTGATAAGAATTATTTTGTATGTGGATTATTCTCGTTCATGTTGTAAACTACTCCTAATAAGAGACAGTTTTATCATTTCACTAAGCTGCTGTAGAAGACGTTTACAGGGTGTTGGAGCAGAAAAAACATTCACTTTCTTCTATTTGATGATAAGAATGATTTTGTATTTGGCCGTGGATTTTTCTTGTTCATTTTGTAAAATACTCCTAATAAGAGACAGTTTTATCATTTCACTAAGCTTTTGTACAAGACGTTTACAGAGTGTTGGAGCAGCAGAAAACATTATTCAGTTTCTTCTTTTGTTGATAAGAATGATGTTGTATGTGAATTATTCTCGTTCATTTTGTAAAGTACTCCTAATGAGAGACATTTTTATCATTCCACTAAGCTGCTGTACAAGATGTTTACAGGGTGTTAGGGCAGAAAAACATTATTCATTTTCTTCTTTTGTTGAAAAGTATTATTTTGTGTGTGGACGATACGCGTTCAATATATAAAATACCCTAATAAGAGACATTTTTATCATATCACTAAGCTGTTATACAAGACGTTTGCAGGGTGTTGGAGCAGAAAAACAGTATTCATTTTCTTCTTTTATTGAGAAGAATGATTTTGTATGTGGATTATTCTCGTTTATTTTGTAAAATATTCCTAATAAGAGACAGTTTTATCATTTCATCAAGCTGCTGTAGTAGGCGTTTACCGGGTTTTGGAGTAGAAAAGAGGCTTTAGAAGAAGGAGCATACAGTGTCAGCCAAAACGCTTTTCAGGTTTGCTAGACTACGCCTTTTTATTTTTATGCTTAAGCTAACCAGGGTAATACAGTATGACAAATGACCAGTCGTGTTTTTTTCATTTCTTAAAAGATATTAGTCTTCTGTAAACGCCTCACTTTTTTTTAAGCTTGAGATTGAGACGGACTAATCCAGAATAATGGTCATGTCATTATTCTAGTTGTCTTCATTTCGAGGAATCTTTTCATCAGTGTCTTCCTTGGAAATGTATTGAAGGGAGCACCGATCTTTTTCGCTAGACATTGTCCATTACCAGGGGGCAAAACTGAAATCATATGAACCCAGTTTGTGAACTTAAGTTCTGTTTGTGTGAACTTTATCTGTGCTCAGTAGCTGTTTTGCGGATCTCGATCTGAACTGTAGCAATTCTGGGTGTTTAATCTGAACTTTAATTTTGTACCGAAATTTCAGTTCAGTTCATATCTCCCACGAAAACCGATACCAAATGTTAATTTCAAAAACCAAAAGGAACTGATCTGATCTTATCTGATCTGACTAAACTACCCTTGATCCTAAGGCTTTTTCCCCTTCATGAACTGAACGATCTGAACTTTTCTGATGAACTTGATGAACAACCCTGTCCATTACCGTGCTCTCTATCCTTCTCGAGCCCCTTAATCCTCATCAGTGCGGCCTCCGCGTTCCAATATTTCTGGCTTGAATTAGGATAGTTGATAGCTTCGTTTCCTCATTATGTCATTAAACCATCGATACTCGACTCCTGTATCGAAAGATCTGTCATCGAAAGCCTCACATTATGACATCCTCTCTCCTAATATTTCATCATCCAGTGTCTTCTAAGGTTTCTTCTTTCATTCATTGTTCCATCCCTTTTCTTTTTCTTCCTTTTCCATTCCTAACTTTCTGTGCACACTTTACATCCTGGAAACATTATCTCTGCTAAGTAGTTCCAGATAAGAAAACAGATTGTTTCCTTAATAAACAACTTTGCATTTCTTGGTCTCCAGAGATCCGTATAGTTATTACAGTGGGCTGTGGCCGTATCCATAATCCACGCGCTAGTTAAGGCAATGCCGTAACCACGGAAAAGTCCCAAAACATCATTAGTGTTCACTGTGGCTAATACAGCACGTTAATTAACATGTGGATTATGCATACGGCCACGGGCCCCGAGTCCTTTATTTTCTGCTTCAAATTTTGTCCCTGAAAAAGAGCACGTCGTTAACGCAAAATTATGAACTGATGTTCCTGGAATTCAAGATGGTGAGGTCGTGCTATATTTAAATTGTACTATACTGTAAGCTGTTTGAGTTGTATTGCATTGTAAAGTGCTGAACGATTTGTTTTGACCAGTTAGTAAATTAAAAAGTACATATTGATAAAATTAGTCCTAGATATTTATCATCAGAAGGTAGAGGATGGGGACAGAATAAAATCGACATTCAGCTGGGGAGAAGAGGTCGTTATCGCTTTCTTTCTCTCTCTCGCACACACACAAACATACAGAGAGAGAGAGAGAGAGAGAGAGAGAGAGAGAGAGAGAGGGAGAGAGAGAGAGAGGGAGAGAGAGAGAGAGGGGATATATATATAGAGAGAGAGAGAGGGGGGAGAGAAAGAGAGAGAAGAGAGTCAAACAGATTATCAGAGAGTTACGGGTGTTGACAGAAGAAAATGCTAAACCTTGTTCTAGGAAGTTGAGCACACTTTGAAGTAGTTGAAGAAGGAGCGAGATTCGATCGCGACTCGAATGAAGAGCAAAGTCGCCCTTGAGCCAGTCATACATGAATAGAGTAAATCTCATGAGGGTCCGTTCTCTGCTTTCAAAATATTGCATTTCCTGTTTCGTGGCTTCCCCGTCATCATTTGAATTGTGACTGAGATCTGCACTCGGGGGCTTTTAGAGATGAACGACGCGACATCAGGAAATCCGAAGGACTGATAAGGAAGTCTGTCAGGTGGTTTGTTTTTTTTCGGGTGGGTGGGAGATACTGTGTTTAGTGTCACTGCTGAAGGGATTACACTGTTACAAAGTACCTCGGAGTCAACAGCAAATTGATTCCCTCATGGCAAGGGATGTCAACGCTTGTGATTAGAAACATAACTATTTCAGAGAGGCTTGTAGTAGAACATGAACAGTTGAAAAGCGATTCTCACAGCACTGAAGAGAAGAGGGAAAAGTATAGACGAAACAATCGCAAAATGTAGATAGAAAAATAATGAAAATAATTTAGACTGATATTCGAACACAGAGGCAAATGAAAGAGTGCATAACAAAGAAGTACCAGTGTTGACACATAAGTGTCAGGCCCAAGATGTGATGAGACCTAATGTTGAAATTTCTGGGGGTAAAATGGGGGAAAAGGAAATCATCCAAAAGACCTGTCCTGGAATATTGGTATTGGCAGCGTATTCATAAATGTGGAGTGCGGAAAGAATATGGCGTAGATAAATAATATGTTGGGAACAGAGTTTCAGTGCAAAGCACACCGTGACGTGTGACTTCAGACAGAAAGAGAAAGTGAAAAGGCGCAGTTTTGTGCCCGTGGGGCTTAAAATAAACTTATAATCATCCAGGGTCTTGGAGTGAACAGTGTGTATGTGAATGCTTTCAGGAAACATACCTGAAGCGTTGGAAAAAATACCGGATTTGTTTGTGATGAAGTGAAGGAAAAGGTCTAATAGAGGCCACCCTGAATATTCTTTATAACCATGTACCGATTTTCAGACTGATATGGCTTTGCTTCTAACGACGGATTGATTTCTCATTGTGACATGATTGGTTCAGCCCTTAGCTTGTGTCGTTTACTCAAGGGTGCCAGATCGATAGAGATTTCATTTACCCAGCTCCTCAGCCCCATAAAAAGCCTTGTTGTATGTGATTATGTCTTGTTGTATGTAATTATGTCCGTCCCCCTTCCCCTTACCCCCTCCCCCAGCTTTTTTTAAGTACACAAGACATTTCAGGAAGAATGATTTTGCCGGGCCCCAAATTTTCCATCAGGAAGAGCCCAACAGTGTGAGTGGAGATTGATGCGACATCTTGTCCTTCGTCCATTAACGCACACGATCGCCTCCTTGTACCGACAGACTCCCATTATACTGTGTTACTAGCATCCATTTCCAAGCTGCCATCAGCCGGGAGTCGTTATGTGAAACATTGTTGAAAATATGAGGCAATCTGGAGGGAGTCTTAAATAGCACTCGGCTGCCGATTTCACTTAAGGGGAGGTTTACTGCGCACGCAACTCCTTCACGGTCTGCACAGCTGACAAAACTGATAAATGGTATAAACCGGTCATTTAGACTAAGATGTCATCCTCCAAAAAAAAAAAAAGAGAAGAAAAAAAGATTATTGTCGGGGTTTTTTGCTGGAGTCCCATTTCGTCTGGAACGGGTTATTGCCCCGATGGACGAGCCATAAACAGTGGCACAATAAATTCTGTCTGAAAGCGTGTTGTGTTGAATGGCTCATTCCTCTTTTAATGTTGTCCTTATCGACACTGAGGGTATCAGGAGAGTGGTAACACACGTAGTTCTGAACATCATACAAATTTCACAAGCTTACTATATCTAAGCCAAAGGCATATGAACATGTATGAAGGACAAGAGTACAAGTATATCATGAAGTGCATTCAAAAATATTTACCAGAGCATCCTGATTGTCTCTCTGTTTGCCTGTCTCGTCTCTTTTTTCTCTCTCTCTTTCTCCCCCTCTCTCCCTCTCTTTCTCACTCTCTCACTCGTTCTCTCTCTTTCTGGCACCCAGTTAAACCCCTACCCATCACCTCTAATACAGTCTATACTGAACTGTATGCAGTTGGGAAGGTTGTGCACTCCACTGAGTATTATGTCATATAGTCTTATTGGTACTTTCGTTGTCATAATATCAACGCCCAATATTACTAGTATTAAAGTGGCAGAAATGCAAGAATAGATCAATTCACCTTTTCCAATTGGAGTATTGCTTTGCATTTTAACGCGTTTAAGGTGTTTAGAATAAGTAGCTTGTGCCAAATTGTTGCAAGCTTCACTGCTTTCTGCTTCTAGATTATGTTTTCTCTGCTTCTAATTTGTGTCTGGGTTGAATCCCCCGAGTCTTTACTTGGTATGTATGGGGCTTCACCGCGTTCCGAGAATATCAGTTTAAAATAAATAAAATAATCTCAAGCTCAAATTTGTGACATCGAGATCATCATGAAGAGGCCACAGAGTACAGTCAAACTTCACAAAAGACGTGTTTTCATTTATCATCATGTCTTTTGTGTGTTTCGCGAGTGCCTGGACGAAGTAAAAATTCAAAGAAAGCGATAATAATTTGAAATGATCTCTCCCATTATGTGATCTGTATTCGCCAGCCGTCTCGCTAGCCGATTCGAATGACCACATTGTCTCACTGGCTAGCCAGATGCAGTGTGTATCGACGGGTACACTGGCCTTTTTTTTTTTAAAATCAATTATATTTGGCATCATGAGGGCGGGTCCCCAAGTAGCGAAGCGCAAAGTCGTTGACGTATGCACTCGTTACACACCAAACAACAACATAGATATACACCACACTCATAGCGTCGCAGAACAAAGTTAAATACTGTATACTAGTAACAGCACCCATTCTTCAAAAGGGCCTATTTTATCAGAACTGCGGATTTTTTAATACGGGACATATAAGCTTACTGACAACCGACAACAAACCTAAGGGTGATGCAACCTTTCACCTGTGAATTCTGACCAAGGGAAGCAACGCAGTTTTTATTTCATCATGTTCTAAGAGATAGTTTTTGAAAATATAAAACTTCTGTAAACAGAAAGACACAGCCGGCTACGTAACTCGGCATTGGTGAAAACGGTGGTTTGTCAGATGTTATGGGTGTTATCTCCTTGTAATTAAATTCATAGGCGTTACATGAATTCGTCTACTTAACCTCATTATAGTATAACTTTTTTCTCTCTTCGTTCATTGGAAAATTTCTAGGATCTACACAGGACTGGATGCAGCAACTTCAGCGGCGACGACAACGACGAAGATCGTGCTGTGCTCAAACGGCTGTTGCTGGCCTACGCCAGGTGGAACAAGCGTGTGGGATACTGTCAGGGGTTCAACGTCATCGCTGCCTTGCTGCTCAACGTGATGGACAGGAAGGAAGATGATGCTCTTAAGGTACCATGGTCACTTTGTGTAGNGGTGTGTGAGGATGCGTGGGTGGATGGGGGACATTGCTTTGTAATTGGGCAGTCAAACTAGCGCTGTCAGATTATTCTGGCCAGGCGGAAATTCTAGCATTTTGTTCGGTGAGCATAACAGTTTGTTCCAATCGGGCATTCCATGATTGGTCAAATACATTGCCAGGTGGAAATAACCTAAGTAGACTAGAATGGCTGTAAGGCAGTGAAGAGTGACCTGTTGCATTAAATAATAGTTTTCTTTCACAAAAAACATTAAACATAAGCAGCTTCTTCTGTTCTGGTAAATTTGTCTTCGTGGTTGAAGTTCTTTATTGTATGCCGGAGACAAAATGAGAAGCAGCTCAGGTATAGATTATATATTCTGTGTGTCAAGGGAAGGGGAAGAGTGTGGGTGGAACAGGATGTGATTCTTTATCTTACAAACATGATGAATGTAACTCCAGACATTGTCCTAGGGAGACCAGGAAGACAGTGATGCAAAAGGAGCATGAAAACACACAGACACGTGGATCACCGCCCCCGCAGTCCCAGGAGTCTACGGGGGAGGCCGAGGATAAGGAGGTCACTGAGCTCGCAGTTAAATAAGCTTGTTCTGTGGGTTGCAGTGGGAGAAAGGGGATGCGTGGAAGATGGAGAAGATGTAAATCTGACTCTTTTTCTAGAAGATAGGAAGAGATGAATATTTGGAATATTTGCATGGAATTGGAAGACAAAGAAATGGGAAATGATGCAGGTGTTTGATCTAACAAACCACAAAAAGAAGATGGGAGTTGTTTTTTTTTNGGGGGGGGGGGGGGGGGGAGGGAGATAGGAGAGAAGCGCATGAAATTCAAAGCCACACTGCCAGTGTGTTCAGATGAATATTGCTGCATCGAAATTTTCATTAAGTAATCATCACATGATTAAACTACAGTAAATAAAGAGGGAGAGAAGGAGGGAAAGAGAGAGAGAGAGTGAAAAGAGAGAGATAATTTACATCGGAACTTGGTTAACACAACCATTGCTTAACACAATTCCCTGCCTAGCTCACTCACATTCAACAATCCCTGTTGCTTATGTTCCTGACAGAAAAGCACATCCGGATAACACAAAACCTCTGATAACACGCTGTGGAAAGTTTAATTCGAGGAATGTGGGCGTATTATCAGGGTTCCACCGTAATTTATAGTCGCCACAAACCCAGCCAACCTAATAAGTCTGCTAAGCATGCTGTAATGTAATGAGAGACCCGCCCATCTTGTCTTCCTGTGTGATCCTGATGTTTACCAGAGTCTAGAGAAGGGGGGAATCGATTTGATTACTTTATGGAGCCTGGAATCGGAAGCTTCGAGAACGATTCTATGTATGTGTACTTTCCAGATTTAGCGGGTTGTAAATGAAGATATGAGACGCGGGGCGCTAGGTTGTCAGTCTAGGGTATGAAAACAAAACGTCACTTGTTACTTGTTTTCGGAAACACCATAGGTACACCTATTCCCATACCTCAAGCCGCCTTAGTATAAGTAACTTTTTTAGGGGCTTATAAAAAGACCAAACAAAATCGGTTTACGTGTATAACTTCTTTGTATACTTGAACCATTTTATTAACATAGACACTAATGGAAAGGGGGCAGTCTCTGCTTAGTAGGAGTAAGGAGCTATACGAAACAAAAGTTGTGAGCCCAGGATGTAAAACGTGCAGAGTGGCATTACAGACAAATAGGATGGACTTTGCACTCTGAATTATGCATATTTTGACATAGTTAATATTCAATGATGATGTTGTCATCAACAACAACAGTATTTATATCATACCTCCACATCTACCATCACCAAATGTTTAGAAGTAAAGAAAAAAAAAACAGCAACAACAACACCACAACTGAGGTTAATTCATTAAAACTTTGAATATTATTACGAAACTACTACTTGAAAAGTCAAAATCTGTCAGTTATAGGATTCAAGATGTACACATGATAATAATTAGGATTAATGAATTCAGTACGTGTTTGTCTAATTTATAGATGTACTCGAAATCGAATCGATTCCAGTGTTTAGACCGATTCTAGTCGTTGCCTGGCGTAGAATCGAGTACTGGAATCGTCAGTCCGTACCAGAGTCTGTTTGACCACCCCTGTCTTTCCAGTCACACGTCGTTCTGCGTGATGTCTGGCACTCTCTGTCCCCAGGCTCTGGGGCGTTGGCCCCCTAATCATGTTGACTGGCATGTCACAAATAACCCATGTGAAATTACAGAGCTTTGGTAGTTACAGTAATCCAGGTCAGCCCCTGGAATATTTATCAGGGTCCGTTGCTGTGGAGATGGTCATTTTCCTGTCTGACTAGTTAACGGCAGAGGAGAAGGAGGCATTTCATTTGAAGCATTTCTCCTGTGAAAGAGCATGGCCGAATGGTTGTAGCATTGGATTCAAGACCAAGAGGTCGTGAGTTCGATTCCCTAACCACGGTCGTGATGCAAGTGCCTTGAAAAAGCATTTCATTCACATTTTCCTCAGTCCATCTGTAAAACGGGTATCTGGCTATAAGCAGTGGAAGATAATATGTCAGTATGTCAGTGGTTATCACCTGTAAATGGCATCAGTGCTCTATGCTCCTAGCGAGTTGAGAGAGATCTAGAGTGATTAAGTCTGCTGGGATAATAATAATCCGACGTTGCGTGAGCGGGCATTAGTCTGGATACGAGACTTACAAACGACATTCACCTATTCTTCTTCTTCTTCTTCTTCTTCTTCTTCTTCTTCTTCTTCTTCTTCTTCTTCTTCATATTGATATTGCTATTATTATTATTATTTTGACAAGCAACCAATCGCCGGCGACAGCAGTAAAATATGTTCGTGGTCCAAGGCTTCAGTTTATCCTTGTTGATGGTTTGTGTGGGACATACGTACCTCTTCTGCTTTCAGTTTTACGAGCTCGACTTTTTATTCTGCCGGGCTAGATGGTTCTATCCCAGGGCTGAGATTTCCATGTTTCATTGTCAATGTCGAGAATTTTTCAGGACTTATTTCTTTTTTGGTCTGGCCGTCAACTGAACGTCTGGGTTAGGGCTGTCACAGATCTGGAAAACATGGGAGAAAAAACCATGGAAAATTGCCAGTGGCATTACCGTGTCTGGAAAACATCTGAAACAGCAGAATCTGGCCAGTTATCATAGAATATTAGGAAACCGGGATTGATGGTTCATAATTTTGTTTGAAAACTTCTCGCGCAACGGATAAATTCTGCACAATAAAAACTTGCCATTTGATGATTTTAGTTTAGTTATTATCATGGAGAAGAAAAAAATATCAGACCGCCAGGAAAAAATCATGAAAAAGTCACGGGGAAAAATTCTGACCATGATATGGCAACTTTTGGATACTGATATTACAGATTATTGGGGAAAAACTTGATCACAGCAGCAATAACATACATGTAATGCGGACATGAGAACTGGACATTGCACAAGAGGACATACGAAGAATGGGGGAATTTCGAAGTGAAATGGAAAATTTGCAAGTCTTCATTTATAACGACAGAAACGCGTGAAAAGGTCATTAATAGACCTATCGTAAAAAGATTCCAGTTACATGAACTAATCGAAATCTTAGCCATTAATTTTGAGTTTTGGGCGCATGATTAGGTATGAGACATTGCGTAGGGTCATGCAAGATGGTAAGAGGGCTTGGAAGATAGAGAGAAGAAAGATCAAGATGCTGATCACGACACAGACAAGAACAGCATTTTAGTGATGGTCATAGGAAGCATAAGAATAGATAGAGCACATTACTCAACCCCCAACAAAGCTCCCTTCCGGTTTAACGGTAATGTAAATAACAGTGTCATTGTGTCATCCAGTATCGCTTCCGAAAGCAAAAGATGCAGCCGCTAATAAAAGTCAGTGTAATATTTCGTATCAACCAATCATATTGCCCTGACAATGGAAGAGTAGAAAGCGGAAGAAATGATTGTTGGAGTTGTGGCTTGCGATGCCCGGATGGCCGTGTGTCCGTAATAACCGAGAAGAATCCGGGCAACAGAGTCACGGAGAAGCAGACATAGAGGAGGAGGAAGAGGAGAAGAAGATGCAGAAGAAGAAGAAGAAGACAGAATGCGGAAGAGTTCGGCATGGCCACTTTGCCCCAATCAAATTCAGTTTAGTTTATCAGCATTCCTCGTGTATCCTTAGGGACTCTCAAACTTGTATCTGGTCGTCTGCTCTTCATCTTAATCATGCTCACTTTGCTTTCACGTGCACTTCTAGACTCACTCAGAATAATAATAGCTCTTTCTAATACTCTTCCAAAATAAATTCTCTCATTTCTCACATTTCCCCCGACCGATACAGTCGTCAAAAATCTGTTTCGTCTCACCACAAGCCCACTTTTCAATTCCAAATGACAAACGATCTTCATTCCAGCCGAGACACCCCCTTGGCGCCAGATTTAATGAAAGTGGTTGATGTTCAAGTAATTCATTCTCAGAAATGAAACGTCTTGGTTTTGACGCCCAGGCCTGGTGTTTCTCAGCCATGCAATATGGTTGAGTGACTGTACTTTTTTTTTTATTGTTTTTTTGACGTCTTTGACGTTCTGTTTTTATACAGTATTGGTGACAATAACACCGATGATGAAATCCTTATGTGATATTTATAGTTACTTTCATCAAACCCGATCTACTTTCATCAAAA
The DNA here is from genome assembly GCA_033807755.1 of Ellobium chinense. NCBI lineage: Eukaryota > Metazoa > Mollusca > Gastropoda > Ellobiida > Ellobiidae > Ellobium > Ellobium chinense. The sequence goes on along the minus strand of JAWQUT010000601.1, from coordinate 73,485 downwards.
TCGATCTACTTTCATCAAAACCTGTATTCACTATACTGTGAACTTAATACAGTAAGTTGACTGCAGATGTACTTTGGAAAAATAAAATTTTTTTTTTTTTTGTCTGCGTGCAAAACGGCAAAAAATGTAACTTCCCAACAACAAAAGTGTAACGTGTGCTAGCAAGGGACACGGGCTAGCGGTTGATCTGATGATGGTCCTTCCGCTGGTGCTTCCGGATGGGGGGGAGGGAGGCGGGAGGTGGTATGAAGGGGAGGGGGTAATACTCCCAGTCAACCTATTCCTGTTAATCTCTGTATTCGTTCCTTACATTCAGTATCTCCCCAAACTCTCCCTCTCTCCCTCTCATTTCTCCCTTGTCTCTGTCTCCTCCATCACTCGCCTCAGCCATTTCATCACACCACTTCACAATTCCTTTTGTGTCTGCCCTCCGCCATCCCTCGGGAAATAAAACTGCCCTTCTGGCAGAGTGAGTGGGCGACATTTAATAATGATAACTCCATACTGAATGCCGCTCAGTGCAGTCTGTCACAGACAATTTAATACAGTAACTGTGTGACTGGAAACCTTTTTCCAGGAGGATGTACTTTAGACACTGCAATAATATTGCCTGTCTGCGATACAAACCCAATCAGATTTTGAAACAAGTTTGTCTGTCTGATTCTCAGATGTCTCGCATGTTTTTATTTTCTGTGGCGAATATTGTAATGTCTATTTCTGTCTTTCTTTCTACTGATGGAACAAAAATTTTTGTGTGATTTTTTCTTTCGCCTATTGTGTCTTTCCCTGGCCTGTGTAGCGATTTTCTTATTCCTTTTTTTTTTTTTCCGGCTCTCCCCTGCCGCCTTCCCCTCCCCTCATCCCTGCCCCTCCTCTCATCCCTGCCCCTCGTTAGGAAAACTGTGCATCTGCATTTTTGTTTCCTCCTTTCCTTTAACCACATTTTTTAAACCTCTTTTGTACACTACTGTGTGACTCTCTAAGTCTCAGCCCTTCTTCTTTTCCTTGTTTAGCCTTCTCTTCACCCTTCCCCCCTCCACACACACACACTTACACACACGCACACACGCACGCACTCTGTAATCGCAAGTATTCATTAGAGTACATTGTTTTTAGCCTTGCAGTTTTTGGCATGGCCTAGTCGTCCTGCTATCTTTGGTTCATGGCTAGTTTGGCTGAAGTCCTGACAGGGTCTCATGGGAACATAATCACTGGTTTTAAACATCAAGTCAGCGTGGGCCACAGGATGGAAAAAAAATTCTACAGAAAAGACAAAGCCATGATTTGATGTCAAAATATTTGATGTCCAAAAAAATTAAAAGATGCCTTCCCTTGCAACCATGCCAACCATATTTTTTAACTTCAGGAGAAGACAGTCAAGTTTGTGTGGACTAGCCAATGTGATCGCAGTTTAATTGAGATATCCACAAAAAGAGGCAAATTCATCAAAGAAGAATTACCTTATGATTGAAATATCATGTCAGCAGGAAACCTTTATCTGTGTTCACAAACTGCAGTGCTGACCCTGAGAAAAGCTGAAATGGCTAGAATTGTAATAGTTTAGTCAAGCTTTTTTGTTCTTGAGGCCATTGATCATACAGTTTTGTGCAATTCAGTTGAATTGGGCAGTGGATAAACTACCTTGCTACCTCATTGAGATTTTATTCTTCATCATACTACCATTACATCTACAACCACCACCATCCTTTATGTCTAAGATTGCATTTTTAAAATGTTTATATTTTTTTTTGTTCTAGGTAATGATATACTTGATAGACAGTGTCCTTCCAGAGAGTTACTTTGCCAACAACCTTCGAGCCCTCTCTGTGGACATGGCTGTGTTTCGAGACCTTTTGAGACTCACATACCCCAAACTTTCCAAGCACTTGGACAGACTGCAGCTGGCAGCCCAGGATGTTAGGACAGGTAATGTACATCAGTACAGACCTGCTGAGTGTTAGAATGTCTTATCATTTGTTGTACAGTAACAAAACATCATTAAGTTATAATTTGGTTTGAACATGTTAAGGTGTTTTGTCTCTTTGTAGTGGTAATGTCGTGATGTCGTCTATTATTGCCTGTATACATATGCAGCATAACAGATGACTGTTCTGATTAAACATCAAATAAAAATCCATCATTCAGTAAATAAGGGAATTAGTCAACCAATCAGCACATTAGCGCTTTAATCAATCTATGACTGATCAGTCATTCCACAGTTAATTTGTCTAGCACTCAGATCCAAAATCTACAGAGCGCCCACAAGCACACAAACATCTGAACACATTTGTTATGAAAATATTCAATATAATTATATATTAGAAAATGACAGCAAGTTCAGACAGTTTCTTTTGTATATTTTTTATTGTGCTTGTTACAAAATGCCACGACAGTAAATCTGTAAAACATTTCAATCATGAAGCATTTATAAATTTCCTGTTAACCCATTTGCAATAAATCAACCCTGCCCTAGTGAGCCTCACCCCTGACTTACTCCGCTGAAAGCCAGACGGAGGCATGTTATTCATTATGTGCCAGCTACAGTGTGATCTTAAACAATGCACAGTCATGTCTGCAGTGCTATGAACTAGACTGAAGCCAGCGGCTGGTGGCCTTTGTTTGGTCTTATAATGGATAATCCAAAATATGCATCATATAAGAATATTTCACAGATCCAGTGAATTTTGTATTGAGTATACATTGTATGCAGACCTTGTCACACATATATAGTGGTGGGGGAGGGAGAGCAGGGCACTGCACTGCACTGCAGGCGACCAGCAATTACTTTGTTCTGTTTTTCATTTGTAATACTTTGTACCTACATGTATGATGTGTACTGTTCTATGTGTTTGTATTATGCTGGAGTTTATAACATTGCTTGACATTGTAAACCAAGTTTCCTACAGAGTAAATAAAAGTCGTAGTTTCATGGATTTTTTTTCATTTCATATTTATTACATATGTATCCTCAGGTGCCTGCTATGAACCTCCCCTGACAAATGTATTCACAATGCAGTGGTTCCTCACTCTGTTCGCCACTTGCTTGCCTGTCAACATTGTGTTGAGGGTCTGGGACTCAATATTGCTGGAGGGCTCAGAGGTTCTGCTCAGAACGGCTCTCACTATATGGGGCAAACTAGCTAAGTAAGAGTCCCAAATTAGCATGAATTCAGTTGAAGCAGTGTTGCCTCTCTTGTCATGTGCTTTTTTCTCTACAACCAGAGTGTTTGTTTTCCATATGTTTCATTATGCATAGTGCTGAAGTAAACTTAGGGACAAAATCCTATAATTTTACTGTAAAAGAGATGGAAATCTGGCATTTTATCCATTTTACCCTACTTTTCAACTTTCCCAACGACATACAAAAATAATCTTCCCTTATGTAAATCCCATTTTTTTCCTAGCACAATTGGAAAAATCTCAACAAATGGCAAATCTGATGGGAAGCGGGGGGGATTATGAAAAAAAACAACCAGACCACAAAGAGGGAATAGGTTAGTTTAGAAAGAGAATGAAATTTGAAATCCTTGGGGATGACTGTGTATAAAAGTAAAAGACCTGGATGGCCTTGATTCTCCTTGTCTTCACTGCTGTAGTTCATAAAACTTGCTGCTTTTCAGATCGAGTAAAGTACATTCATGACCATTTTTATTGATGAAATAACATTGGAAAAATGCATATTTTGTGGTATTTTTTTTTTAAAGCACAGAAAGGACGGCTTACAAACATGTCATAGTTCTGTCTTGGTGTTTACGACCAGTGCACATAAGTGCAAGGAATGTCTTACTTATCATATTTTGTGACTCTCTTGCATTGTTGTCAGGTTTAGTACTGTTAGTTTGGCGTGTTATTCAAATTCACTGCCCTTCCTTGGCAGTTCTGTTGGTGAAATGACCAGCTCATCCTTTCACCTATAAACTGATTCATAAGAGATTACTGACAATAGTGTAGGGCATACAGCTGACTTAATATCCTATACTTAACAGGCGCATCATGGGAGCATCCAGTGCTGATGAGTTCTACAGTCTGATGGGAGAGCTGTCTTCCAGCATGATGCAAGGCTCTGTCTTTGATGGGGATACTATGGTCAAGGTAGACATCACTTGAATTTATTCATTTTCTCCTTATTAAACAGCACCTACACCTCACAGGCTACATGCAGATGAATCATGGAAGAAAACTGAAGCAGGAAAAGTGACTAGATCAAAACCTGAATCTAAATAATGAAACAGGTTTTGACTATAAGTGAAGCATAGGTCAGGTGTGAATTAAGGAGTTCTTTAAATTTTATTATGTAAGAAAGTATTTAAAGAATTAATAAAATTATCAAATTAAATATTAAAACTTATTATGTAGTTGTTTGAATCAGTAAAAAATAAAAATCATCACATCGCAAGTAACTGAGGCTTAAGCCATAATAGAAAATAGGGCTGTAGATAGAAGACCCTGGCTTGTCAAATTTTTATAAGTCAAATAATTCAGAGTTTAGCAGTCTTAAATGATGAGTCTCAAGGCTAACAGGACTGCTGTAAATGGATGACAAGCATAGGGTAATGAAACTTTGTTGCCCTGAACAGTTTACATCACTTACACAGGTGGTAGCTATAACTGGCTACTTTCAAACAATAGTTCCAATGCAGTGCATCAAATATAACAGTTTTTGCTGTTTAGGTCAGAAAGAAATTGTTGGCCCTTTGGATTCTGTTTTTATGACCTCTCCTGCTAATTTTTCTACCCTCAAACAAGGGCTTATTCTTCCCTGTGGTGTCCACCATCTCCTCCCTTTCCTTTGCCCCCCTTCCTCCCCCCTCCCCACCTTATACAACATACAAAACACAGACACCACAAACACCACTTCATATTTATAGATTCTTTGTCCAGTGGTTCACTTTTCACTATATTCTGAATAAAAAGCTTAGCAAGACTTGTGATAGGTACTCTTCATCTCCAATAATCATCACATTTTAGAAACTGTGCCTACTAGCAGTTGATTCTTTCAAGCACTAAACCTTTCTTGTTCCTGTCAACTTCTCCTTTCTAAGACGCACAAGGTTTCTTCTTCTCAAAGCAGTCTAGGATGCACACTGTTTTTTGAAACTGATAGAATCATGGGAGATAACAATGAAAATACTCCAAGACAATTTTCATTATTCATGCCACTCATGTTTTTCCTCAGTCCATCTACTCCCTGGGGGACTTTCCACTGCCTCACCTCAATGAACTGCGCGAGAAATACACCTACAACATTCGTCCATTTTCCCAGCCCAGTGGGAGCAGCAAAAAGAACTCAGGCCGTAGTGTCTTCAAGTCCTTGCTGAACAGTGATGAAGATGAACTTGATGATGATGATATTGCTGCAATGGCTTGTATGCCTGGTAGGTATAGCTGTGGTGGAGGCTAGGGACTGAGGTTGTGAGAAATCAATATGGTGACAGCAGTAGGGTTTTGATAGACTCGTATTCAGGCACTGCTAGCTCAAGTGACTTCCCATTATTATCATCTCATGCAGATAGGATTACTCAGTAATCTTTCCAGCTCTATGGGATGTACACTACTGTTCTGTTTATTTTAAGGCACTTATTGTTAGCATTCGTACAAAACACAACTCTGTCTAAGACCAAGTATTTATAGAGCAGATGGATGGATAGAGGAGAATATGACTAAAATGCTTGCTTTCCTTGGGTGGTTTCAATGTAGCCGTTACAAGAATCAAACCAGTGACCATTTGATCCAGAGTCTATCAACATCATCCTTCAGTCAAATTATTAACCCTGTCAGTAATTAAGATTATTATTGTTATCAGTATCCTTCTCATTATCTCTCATTGTCTGTAGCTGCCTGAAAACTTGAATGTGCTGCTTCATACTTCTTTTTACCGGTCCTTTTGAAACTACTGTCATGCTCAAAACATGACCAAATGGTTTTATATTTTTGTCATATCTGGTTCATGAATTAATATGTTTTACAATATGTTTTACTTTGATATAAAAATGGCTGGCTGTAATCTGAATTTCTCTCCATATTTTTGTTAGTAAACAGAAACAGTACATTTGCAGTCTTATCTGAATGCTGTGTGTATGTAGGATCAGAAGTTTCAAGGGTTTTAATGGGCCAGAGTATTTTACTGGAAGGTTCCTCTCTCCAATAGATCTCATGTTAGTTTTGTTCTTATTGAGTGGTTTAGTGATTTCTTTCAAAAGCCAGGTTCTGAAATTCGCTTCAGATTTTCCTTTTTAATGTATATTTCTGTATTTTGAACTTAGTGAAACACAGGAATGTTTTATCACATGGTATGTATTATGTATTATTTTCAACACTGCAGAAGAGATACTTTCTACCACTTGGGTGAAAGAGGATTTTAGAGAAATAGCGTATTACTGAGAACTGCATTGATGCTTACTGTACCAAGTTTTTATTCATTGGATGAGGCTTTATTCTGTCGTAATGTATTGTGAGCCTTGCTGAGTAGCCCCAGAATGAGTTAATTTAATTTCTGCATTCCAACAGGTGATATAAGCTCCTCTTCAGACATCTCAGTGTTAGGACCTGGGGTGTATGGATCAGGTATGGACGACGGCACAGCAAAGTCAGCCCCTGAGATGGAGCGCATGAGCACAGACATCCAGAGCTTGAAACTACAATATGAGAAACTGAAACAGAGACAGCGGCAAGCTCACATCATTATAGCAGGTGAGAGTTTTGAGCTTTTTCGTGATAGGGTTTTAAGTTTTTGTTTTGCTATGTTTTGGAGTCAGTGGGGATTAGCAAAATTGCCAGACTTGTTTTTCCAATGGAGCCAAATTGCATTTGAAAAAGAGCCAAAAAATAGCCAAACCATATCTGTAAAATGCCCTGTTGACGGTTAAGATTTGACATAGGACAAGAAATTTACTACGAACTGTCTGTGTATTGGATATACATAGATTTTATGATTATCATAAGTTTTTCTACATACATTAGGATAACATAAAAACAAATAATTGTTAAATAGAAGCACATAATTCTTTGAAGCATATTCTTCGGGCAGTTTTGATAGAAGCCTGATTACCTGAAATACCAAACAGTCAGAGAGAAGGACAGGTATTTTTTTTTTCAGAAAAGTAATCGGTTTTGACTGAAAGTCTTTTGGAGCCAAAGAAAAAAAAAAGAGCCAAAGAACCAGTCAGTTATTTAGGAGCTAAAGACTTTTGGAAGGGGCAAAAAATTTTTTATTTGGCTCTATTCAGAATCAAGTCGGGCAACCCTGGGGAGCAGAGGCTGTTCATTTCAGAATGATATGAAATTCACAGTTCTGGGTTGTGTGGCGGAAAAACTGTATACCTCAAATAAAGTCAAATTTGCCTTTTGACACCTTGGGAGAGAGGTATTCATAATATGGGGTATTCTGTAATAGCTTTCATAGTATATTTGATAGTTAATCTCCTGAACCATTGATTAAATGATAAAAAAAGGCTGAATACAAATATTTTTTGTGTGTTTCCTGTAAAATTGCGATTCTGACACATTCAGTCTTTCTGGTAAAATACACTATAAAGTTACAGACAGTGAAGTGACAAAAGATTAAAGTAAGCAAACGTCACAGCCCCTTCACTTACTGGCAGTCTGTGTGGACAGTCCACACCAACATTATGACTCCTGATGACTTTGTTTCTGTAATGATATTATTTTTTGTTCAAAGAATAATTAAATATTTGTTTTGATTTGCCAAATTTACAGCTACTGTTTATGTGCTAGTTGGTCATGCTTGTTGCAGAGAATCTGACATTCTTTAAGCGTGCCTGTGTAGGTAGAATCAGTGAACTGAACAAATGGGCTTTGATTTTATGTGAGCAATGAGACTGAGTTCATATATTCCCAACCAGCATTAAATATGGGGCATACCATGTTCCTAATTAACTCTTGCCAGTAGACTTACTATGTAAAATGTCTTCATAATTTCAGTCATGAGCTACCTGTGCATAGATCATGTGTCCAAACAAAGAAGAAAAAATATCTCTAAGGGCATGAAGTATATGTGTACATTTTCTTTTTTTATTACAGTAAAGTACAGGCATAAAGCAATAGTTCCTGTGTCTTTAAGAAGCCTGTTCATCAGCAGTTTCCATTTTCACCGTGCTAACAACAATAAAAAAAAAAAAAGATAGCACTTTAGAGGGTCAAGCTTATCTTCGAAAATTGACCTACTTTTTCATAGCAGGGCCCGAGCTGTATGACTGCTATTACTATGAGGTATCCCAGGCACTTTTCAGGGTCATAGGCTTATATGTCATATAAGACAATACATTGTATAGCACTTTTATGACTTTCTTTTTATCCTAGATGCTTTTCATATTTATGTGTACAGAGCTCTCTGCAAAAGTTCACAGCAATTTTTATACAGAACTCTTGCTTCTCTTGATTTTTGGGTCAGGGTTTCAATTTCGTTATCATTGTAGGCTCCATGTGTGCATGTTGATGTAAGGTTGGTGGAGTTTAATTGTGAAGAAATGAAACATCTTTTAAGGGATTATGTGATGCAATGAAACTTGTAGATGCATCCATATTTGGGTTTAAAACTCGTTATTAAACAGAAGATATTGTTATTTTCCCATATGTATCTTACACATTGATGACATATTGGTAATCTGTTGATTGTTAAGCTGTTTGTTATTGAATATTTACTAACCCCAGAAGCCTTAAGACCAGGATGTTAAAGACTGGTTCGTCCTAATAATTATGTTTAAGTCACCATACCAATGGACTGAGTGACATTTGCAAATTTTTGTTTTCTCGCAGTATTCATGGTTGTATAAATATTCAGGCTTTTGGCAAGATTAGCTCTAATAGGTTGGCATGTCTCCCAGTTCTGATACTCTAGGATGAAACAGTCAAGCCTTTGGCTTGGTTAAGTTTGCATATTATTTTGAAGTGCATGGATGGGATGTTGACAAAAATATCATAAGTGCTAGTAGGTTTTATTTGCAGGCCTTACATCAAAGTTTTTAAAGTAATTTTCTCTATTTTATTTGTGAAAAGTTTATTATTACTATTGGTGAATAGTATCTCACTCATGGTTACCCAAACCAAGCACTCTGTATGTGACAAGTTTGGGGTGTGTATAGTGGAAACAATTTCCCGTCTCCATCAAGACAAATTTGCAATGTAGGTAGGCTACAGAGCCAAATTTTATGTTCCCAGGTGGTTTGATACATAAACTATTTTTTTGTGTTTATGGTTGTTAGTGAAGTGTTCTTCTGGTTCATAAGTTTTTAAAGTTCTAAGTGTACAAAGACAACTGTTTCCAATAGTGGTAGTGCCAATACAAGGATGACTGTCTCTAATAATAGTAGTGCCAATCAGAGAATGAGTATGTAGGAGGACACATGGGTTTCTCTAAGTTGCAACGTACATAAGGAAACAGATTATTATAGATATACTGAGAGACGAACACCTTTTGCATTTGACACCTGCACAACAGAATGAAGTATCATCAAGTGCTTTTGATTTATTTTATTCCTTATTACTTTTCCTCTTTTTGTGTTTACTTTTCATCAGCTTATTTATTCATCTTGCTTTTTCACAAGCATTGTCACACATGTTCCAAATTTTTATGATTTATTTGAATTGAGATTTGTGCTATTTTGCATGTGACATAGCCAGGTAAATGGCCCTGATAGTTCAGGCCATGATATATAATATTTCTTTCGAAAATGAGTGAAGGAAATGAAAAACACAAACTAAACTTTGTGAAATGGTGCCTGACCACCACAGAAGCAGCATGTCATGCTCATATAAATCATCAAAGGAGATTATCTAGTCCACATCCACTTCATTTCAGTTTTTTTGTTAATCTTCCAGTCATGGATGACTGTGATATTATGAACATGTCTATTCATTATTTAAGTAGTCAGTCACCTTAGATAATAATAGTGCATTACTGCCGCAATGTATGCAATATCCACTAAATCACTGCCGCTAACATAATGCGGACAGGACACTTGTACACATCCATTTGCATACATATGATATTTAGAGGGATAGCATTACTCAGATCAGGAAATACTGCTAAAGATTTTACTGAAAGTTTGAACTTAGTGACATTTGCAAATAAATATTTTAATTGTGTTTTCACAGCTGCCTCAGCAAAGAAGTCCAGACCTTCGGCACAAGGAAGGTTAGGAGCACCAGGAGCCCCAGCAGCCGCCCTGGTTCCCAGCATTGAGAGCCCGACAGCCATGAACCACTTGTTTCTTGGGAAAGCTTCAACCAGCACCCGCAACAGAGTGGTCACGGATGGACCCCGCATATCTGCCCCGACCCCCACACACAGGAACAGTGGCTTGCTGACCAAACAGCTGCAGGCAGTGGCCAATGCCCAAGCTGTTTCCAAGAGCAAGAGGATGAGAACAGGCATCTCCAGTAAAGGGGGAGGAACTTCCCCTGCTGCTGTGAGGGCAACATCACCAGCTACAACCATGACAGAGACATCATGTTCCTCAGAGGGATCACCATCCCCTTCTCCATCCCCATCTCAGCAAGAGGGATCATCAGCATCTTCTCCACCTCCTGAGGATGCTTCAGACTTATCCCCTGCAGACTCCCCTGTTAAGGAAGCCAGTAGGATTTCCAGTTCATCTCAAGAGGGAGATGACCTATCAAGCAAAAATGTATGTGATGCTGACTTAGTTGCACATTCCGCTGTGTCTTCCAGTTCTGAACAGCTGTCACATACAAACACAGACTCACTGGCTTCTTCTGATGTGTCAGAGTCAGCTCAATTGTCCGGGCAGTCAGCATTAGGAGAGGGAACAAGCAAATCAGGAACTGAGAGCAGCACAGAGACTTTGTTATGTATTGATGATTCGGCTGAAATGAAAACACAGCATAGTACATACTCAGCTGATAATGATATGATCAGAATTTCAGAATTGAGTCTGACTGAAGGAAATGAAAACTCCTTGAAGGACTCCTCATCTATGGATATATCTTCATGCGACACTGAGCTTACCTCCAGACAGATCACTAAGTCTGTTGATGGTGGTCAAAACACAGTTTGTCTGAATGTGAAGTTCAAAGATTGTGGAACTCCAGAGCATGAAAATGTGAAAATTCCAGCAATTACAGACAACGATACTTCAGGGAAACTTGGACTTCTATCATCATCCCAATCACTGCTGGAAGACTCAGGAGTTGACAGCCCCTCCGCTAACTCCCCATTTATAACACCTGGAGGGAAAATATGTTGTGAGGGCAGCAAGACAGCCAGCAACATCGATGTCAGTTCCCTAGAGGAGGAGTTGGTTCTTTTAATAGAAGAGGAACAAGCAATTTCAGGAGGTGCAGCGTCATACTCTATTTCACAAACTGCTGAAAAGGATAACTCGGGCTATAAATGTGATTCAGAAGCTGATATTGTGGGTTCGTCTTCATTACAGAAAGATGTCTTAGAAGAGAACAAAGCTAACATGTTTTTAGAATCTGATCTGCCTTCAGACTCTAGTGTAAATGGAAAGAGCTCCGAGAGTGACAAATCCACCTCAGAAAAGATGGTTCCAGAAGACAGCACTGACAGTGACCACAGAGGCTCTGTAGATTCTAGTGACAGTACCATCGAGGTATCAAACCTTCTGGATGCTGTGGCAATGTCATCACCTCTTTGTGAAGGTTTTAGCAGGTCTTCCTCTCTCATTGAGACAGTGCCAGTGCCTGGCACGGTGGATGTGAGAGCTGATAGTGATGAAGCAGTGAACATTCCAATCATGAATACAAAGAGGGTGAGAAAAACCAGTGAGGTTCATAAAGATGGTGAGGTTCACCAAGAGGAACACCCGCATGAAAAATTGAAATCCAGTCGGTCCTATGAACATTCCACAAAAAAATCTGCACATCATGCTACAACTGGATCCCACAAACACTCCAATCATTCCAAGCGAATTCGTCGGTTTTCCTCCCCAGCCCGGTCAGATGAGACCAGCTCAAGTTCTCAGATGGCTGGCTTCCCCTCGGTTGTGAAAAAGACCTCCAGGCCTTTCAACCCTTTCCCAGTGAGACACTTCAATGCCAACCGTGCCAAGACTGGTTTGAAACTGGGACTGTATTCAGAGTCAACACTGGAACAGCTTCGAGGTCTGAAGCAGAGGACAACATCATCATGACAAGAGTCAAATCACCTTCAGTGAGATGAAATGTTCTAGGATGATGTGTTTATGAAATATCATTGAGAGAGATGTTTTGATCAGGCTGCAACTACCTCATTTTCTATCTGAAGCACTTTGAGGGTTCCTAGAATCTCAGAATCTCCCACATATTTTTGATCTGTTAAATCCTCATTAACTCTGAAATTATGATTTATTTTGGTTATCTTAAAATCTTCAGATAATTATGTAGTATGAAATATTTCCACAACTGATAATGGTTGTTATGGCAGCAAAATCTGTGGCTAGTGTGGGCTGCCCGAGAAATAGGGTCCTAGTTTAGCCATTTTACTTTATTCACCTTACATTATGATGATTAAAGAGACAGCTGAAATTTGTACAATATTCAGGTACCAAGCATATGTGTAAACATCTTTTTAAGTTCATGTATTTGTATCAGTACATGCATTTGCATCAGACCTTGGAAATTGAGATCGCATGGAGAAACTGTAACTAAACTTCTTAGAGATCTTGAGACGATCTCTTACTTTTACACTCATCAATTTCTGGAGAGGTATGTGGCCACACATTACCAAAGATTATGATAGTGCCGCTCTAAGCTTTCCAGCATTGTCAGCATCAACTTTAACAGTGCAATATTTCCTTGGGCTGAGAATTCATATGCCTTAGGGCAACTGCTTATTGCAGCAACTTATTTAGAGAGCAGTAATGGGGTAGTTACAGCACTGCTTTTGACTGCTACCACTTTTGGTCTGCCAGTATGAATTCTAATGGTATTTATTTTGTTTTGTTTTGTTGATGCATGATGTGATCATGTTGTAGAAAACTGTGACTGATAAATGAAGCAATAGCAAATTACGATAAACGAGTTGTATAGGTGTATATACAGTAATGATACATGATGATGCGTGGCTTGAACTCTTTGTTTTATTTCTTGTGCATTGTTAAATAACTTTGCCTCCCTCCTTCCCTCTTTACTTTGTTCTTTTATGCCAACCTCATTTCTTCCATCTATCCCTTTTCCTCTTTGTCCACTTTCCCATCCTCCCTCATCTAAACTTCCCTCCTTCTGTACCATATTGTACAAATGTTCTTCTCTTATATCAAGACTTGTATACATAATGTTGTGCACTACAGGGTACATTTGAGGTGCAAGCTTTATTGTTGAATCTCAAGGCATTTTGCCTCTTCTGTGACCCAACAACTCTATGTTGTTGCCACAGAGAAGTTATGCCTAAGATAAGATATTTACAATGGTAAAGGGAAGCATTTACATTGATAATCATCATTACATAGCTAATTTTGAGGGGCTGGTGCAATAATCTTCATACAACAGAATCCATTTATTATGAGCTTTTAGGTAATGAAATCTTCCCTAGGTTGACACTTTCATGAAGGATGGTAAATTGGGTGACTGCATTCTACTGTCATGTGAATTTACTCATATACTTTAATCTTTAGATCTTTTTGCTTCTGTGCAGGTGTATTAGACAGCAAAATGATGATTTGAATTTTGTTATTGGACTCTCTTTTGACCATCTTTTTGCCTCCATTCTTCAGGAGATCTGTGGGTTCGAAAATGAGTTCATGCTTCTTCCTACCAAAGTTTACTGTATATCACTGGAGATTACATTATTTGAAATTTAGCTATTTCAGGCATATGAAAGACCATCCATTCATTTGCAACAAATATGAGTAAAAGGCATAATGCAGTTCCAAAATTCTGCTGTGAGTGCTCAGAATATCTTTGCTAGTTAAACTAGACATAGAGGTGTTTGTTTAGACAGATGTGTGTATAGCAAACGTTTGATAGTACACTGACCATGGCTTTAGGGAAAACTTTCATGGCTCAGATTGTGTGACATTGATCGTTTCTCCACTGTGATGTTCAAAAATAATAAAAGAAGTAAGAGATTTGCTTCAGACTCATACACAGTTCATACGTTACTGAGTTATATCTTTTTCCTTTATCTTGAATCCATGCCTGAATGGAAAGAGGAAACATTACCAATGTGCAATCTTGCAATTTCTATTAATAATATTATATCACAAAGTAAAAGCTTAGTCCTGACTTTGAAAAAGATAAATTAAGCCATGAAGTTCGTTCTGACTGCATATCTCAATCATAATTTGTCAATTTAATAAACTTAAACAAGAATAATGTACAAATACTCAGGAAATGCTTTCTGGAAATGGTTTACAGATACTGTATAGAGACATAGATTTAGCATGAAGACACTAATTATGGACTTTAAGATTGCCATCAAAGTGAGACATTATAACTTCAGAGAAAAATAACGTTTTTATCAATCCCTAATGACTTTGAGGAATGGAATGAAAAATAAGCATCTTTACTGAATATAGTAACACTTTTCATCCATTTGTTGCCATTTGGCACTGCAGTTTACTGTCCTTCCCCCCGCACATTGTAGATCAGTGTGGCCATCATAACATAACATAGTGATATTCTTCACATTGCTTCATAAGAATGCATTTATAAAGGTTTTTATCTTTATGCACCATGTAGATGGAAAGTGGTAAAAGTGGTACTTTTGAATACAAATTGGAATTACTGCATTTTAGAAAAGACAGCTCTTTATCGTATCCTTATGGCAGAACCAGAAATTTGGATGAAATAAGGATCACATAGGGCATTAGCTTGAGATTGTTACTGCATTTAAAATAAATGTAAAATGTGTTCATGAAATTTACTCTGTAGACGTTCTAGAATGACTTCTGCAAGCATCTTTCTCTGATGACGTCTGTAAGCATCTTTCTCTGTTTCTTCTCATGCCCGTGATCTTACTTTACCTTGTCTCATCAGATATCATAACCCCTGAAACCTTTCCCCTTGCGGTAGTCTGTTTCTTGAGAAGATTGAAATCCCTGAGCATGTTTTGCATGCCCTTGGTGAACTTATTAGCAGCAGCCCTATCAAATCCACTTCTGTTGCCTCTGTGATTTTACTATTTGTTATATTCCAAAGCAGGTTTGGGAATTCCATTAGTTTGATATCCACACTTTTTTAAAAAATGCTTTTTATTATTGTACATCAAGCTCATGATTTAATTTTGATTTACAAAGCATTTAAGTTTACTGTTAGTTACCATTCAATTGATTTTTTATTCACAATTTGTTTTGATCTAATTTTGCTTTAAATTTCAGTCATTCCAGTTGTAGTTGTGACTTTGTGGTATTCTCCATTTTATTATTGCAAGCCTGTGATTATGCCTTGTATTTTGTTACATGATCATAAAAAAATAGTTACTTTTTACTCTGCGCTCAGTGCAATGAAAGACATAGCATAATGCTCATATATTAAATTATGAAACACAAACTAAATATTATGCAGATCAACTATTACTTTGAAAAGGTACCGTGTTACAGCTTTAATCTGCCTGCCAGCTCCCTTACGGTCCATTTTCTCTTACAGGAAATAAAAAATATCTCCAGACCTCCCAACATATCACTTCAGGATTTCCTCACAGTCAAAGGCTGCCATAGCCCTCTAAAGATTAGTATATTTCCTGTTTTCCAGACAACGGGTTTGAATCATTTGAACAGAAGTCAAGGAAAAGTAACTATAATTTCATCATTCACTCTACTAAGATTTTCTAGGTATTGTCCCTTATTGAAGCCTTCTTGACCCTAGGACTTGGCACTAAAATTTAGTGGACGCTAGGAATAGTGGTAAATTTTGCTGTTGTTTCCAGTATAGAGATGTAGCAGGAAAGTGTTAAGCTTACTGTAGCTGTTTAATTATAGATGATCCATAATAAAGACAAAAAGCAAGAGAAAACCCTTTATTTTTTTGTGCATGTGTGTGTTTCCATTAACTGAGTCAGTTGTCGTCATTCTTGCCTTTCTCATATTTATCAGTTGCAATGTCTGCCAGGTTTTCAGTTGTATTCTTTTGTGATTTTGCATTTGGATTCGTTTTTTCCTTCATATGTTAGTGATATGTCATTTCATCAAACATCCACCCTATTTCTGTAATACACTCAACTCCATTTAATCAAACTTAATGGGAGAAGGGAAATATTTGCCAATAAAAAGAGTTGCAATCATCCAGTGATATTTTAATACAGAGAGACATACTCTGATGTCTGAAAAATGTTTGGATTTAGAAGATTTTGCAACTGAGATGCATTATATGGAGTTGACTGTAGTGTTATGTTATACCTGTTGATTTCTCTCTTAAATGATTTACTTTCATTCCCAAACTTTGTTCCAAAATAACAAAGGTGATACAGGTCATCCCACACTTGTTTTTGATTCTTCAATAAAGATGAGGGAATTGAAATTGTGGCTTCATTTTCTTTTTACATCAGTTTGTCATCCAACATGATTTCTAACCAATGAAAGTCTTATAGTCCATTTTAAAGTGAAACTCCAATAACACATTCACTATTTCAGAGCAAGCTGGTTCTAACCAGTGTAAGTCTTATGCAGTGGGTCAGCCTACAGGGACACTCTGGGCTAAATTTCGTCGCCCATCTCACGAAGGGGCGTATGCGACATTTTGGGTGTTTTGAGCTGAGACTACATACTTTCCGAAAGCCAAAAGCGGGGTCTATGTGCTTATGAAGAAGAATTTCGATAGCTGTAATAGTTTTGAAGATATTAAACATTTACTGATTGGGTGTACGTTATCAATTCTAAATCTCATTAAGACTTTAAAACCCTCTCCTGAAAACCTAGCAAATGTTGCATACACCCTTTCGTGTGATGGACGACGATTTGTTTGGTTCCTGGTGTGTCGCAAAAGGGGCTGTCCTTGTATTCTCTGGGCAATCCTTAGCAAAAGGTGCATTTCTGGTTGGTGCGTGCAGTAGAGGTGAGGCGTATACGGATGAAGTATTCGGATTGACGGATTGGCAGAGTAATCGGTTCATCCGGAAGAAGGATTGGCTCATCCGGATGAGAACAATCCGCTACCGCGAGTCGGCAGTCGGGCGAGTTCAATGAGATATTGAGACAGAGTTTGGGGGTGTTTGTGAAAGTGCTGCAATTTTCACTCGCATTCCCATCACTGGAGATCTCTAATCACCCGTGTTTAAATTTCGTAATGGTTTAGCCCAAGCTCATCCATTCCACACTTATGACGCGTTCACAGCAGAGATATTCTTTCATGCGCTTGTTTCCTGATCGTAAGTTAAGCGAACGACAGACTACGTGTTCACACTCCTGCCCGATCGTGACAGAGCGTTATGCCCACATTAACGTCAAAGTAAAAGTTCTTGTTTTGTTGTGGTTAAAGAGAAAAGGGCATAGTACGGGGGGG
>JAWQUT010000601.1:36646-56019 GCA_033807755.1 Ellobium chinense | reverse complement strand
GGGGGGGGCAGGCATGCCATATGCGCTACTAATGGACATTAGTTGGCCAATTTATCAGCTGGTACCATGAAGACAAAATGTTTGTCACTGGTTATTGTCGCTGAGGGCGCCTATCACATCAAAATACCAAAGTTCACGGGACAAATTTTAGGGCGGCGGTACAAAATATTCTCTGGTGTTAGACTCGTCTAGCGTTGATTAACTTTTTCGGACTGACAGATTGGTACAGTAATCGGATTGTCCGGATGAAGGTCTCTGGGCTATTGTTTCACCGCGTATCAGTAATCGGGCGAGTTCACTGAAGTTATCAATGCTAAACAGCATTACAACCTTATCACCACTATGTAAATTTCATAACGGTTTCGCCCAAGCACAGTATCATTGGACAAAACTTTCGCTCGAATCGTAACTCGTCCTGCGCCGTCTGACTCGTTCTCCCATCCGCAAGACGACTGTGATAACGGAGAGGATTGCCTTTGCTCCGGTGCGTTAGACCGAGTATTACAACCGCGAAGCTTCATCCGGATGAAAATCCGGTTTGAGAGATTTTGTGCGACCGGAGCGGATTTTCATCCGGTGTCACAAGAATTTAATCCGTCTCAGCTCTACTGCCAAGCCAGACATACTTCTTGAAGTCCCAATGTGACAGCATGGCAAGGGCCATATCTGCGATTGCCACCATATCTTCTTTATTAAGTCAGATCTCCTTCCCTCCATCTTAATTATCATCCCTGGGAAGAGGTAGAAGTGGCATGGAGCCGGTTGCAAGCCAGATGGTCAGTGCTACCCTGGAATCCTGAAGTGGTTGCGCTTAGTACCGGTAGTAAGAGTAAGCGATCTGCAGAGAGACACAGTTACGACTGATTGCTGCATCATGCCATCGCCCACAGCACTCCGCCCTCAGAGTTCAGCCGTTGTTTGGCATCAGTCAACATAGCTGTTGTCCTCCCTCCCACACACATACACACTCTTTCGGATTTGCCGGACTTTCGACTTTGCTCCGTGCGACATTTTCCACTTCCCAAAGATTAAAATTCAGCAGAAGAGATTGAGATTAATGATAGCAGAAGGCATGTAGGCGGAATCGCAGATGGTGCTTGACTTGCTGACACATAAAGTGAAAGACTCTCAGAGAGGCCATTTCTTCTTCTAGGCTTGACAGCGGCGCTGGAACCATAATATTAACACCTAAATGGCTTTTTTTTCGAAGATGAAGAGAGACTAATATCCAGAGCAAGTCTACGATAGTCCCGGAAAATTTAGATCGTACCTCGTATATCCGACATTACAAATCAGAATGAAACTGAGACAAGACCAGTCACAGGTAATATGAGGCTGAAGTGGCAGTGAATGAGGTATTGGTGTGGTTGGTGTTTTTAGTGAGGTTGGTGGTTATAATGGTGTTGGTGGCGGTGTTGTTGGTAGTGGTGAAGGTATAATTAACGGATATAAGGGCAGTGAATGTGGTAATTTCTCTATAACCACAATCACACTGCATATGTTTGAAGCACGCACGCACGCACGCACACGCGCGCNCACACACACACACACACACACACACACACACACACACACACACACACACACACACACAAAACCATGAAAGCACCATGAGCCGTCCCACTTTTTTTTAAAATGTTTTTGCCCGAGCTCCATAATTTTGTGGTACCTTTGTTAGCATTGTTAGAACTTCCATTTCAATGTTTTTCCCTTTCCTTTACTTAAAGATTAATTAATTGATACATAGATCTAAATATTTAATCATGCTTTTTAGTGGGTCTGCTAACCCTCGACCTATTTCTAGAATCAAGAGCGGAGCTCATCCCGCTCCAAACAGGGAGCCACCTTGGTAATGTATTAGTGATGTCACCGTTTTGCAAAAGTTTCCCAAAAATCACAAGGGGCCGAGTGGTGACTGTTAATAATAAAAAAAAATATAAATAAATAAACAAAAATTCTTTATCAGCCAGTTCTACCTTTTATCGGCATGACTTAGGGATGGATGCCTACAGCTCGTGGCCAGTCATAAAGCACCGCCTGACCTTCACCTCGCTGCGGAGTGTAAACCCGTTTCCCTTCTTTTGTGACTTCATGACTTCCTTTTTTTCTTCATCTGCGTTACATGTTTGTTGCTCTTTTCTGCTGGCTGCTTAGTATTCAGTAGTTCTTGTTGATGAGTGAACTGATAGATAAATAATTAAATAACTAGATAAATAATATATAAATAAATAGGTAAATAAATAAATAAGTAAGTAAGTAAAATAAATAAATAAATAAACAACACATATAACGTAGAACTTACCAAAATGAATAGATAATAATTTTTTTTAAAATATGCATGCTATTGTTAATTTTACAGTCTAAATGAAATAAATAAATAAATTATTATTAGTAAATAATTAATTAAGTAACCAAATAAATAAATAAATGAATAAATAGATAAACTTTAGCCCTAAATATGCCCTTGTGATTGATGTTATACCACGTTTGCTATCAAAGTGCCTATTCGTGCAACGATGTACTGTAAGCCCTGTCAAGAAAGCGGTGTACTTTTTGGGCACACACCTTCGTTTTCGTACCCGTTTTGGGCACTCAGGTAGCTCTAATTTGACCCGTTTTGGGCACACAATTTTTCTCTCTTTATCATATTTGTAGTCTATCGTTTCAATTTTGACCAAGTAACCACAATAATATCATGATTTTCTACACGCGCTCAGTGACTACGTTATTACTGCCGTGATCGGCCCTATTTTCCCGCTCTCCCCTTCATTTTCCAGCTGTCTGGAACTCTGTGAAGGACGCAACAAACAGAAAAAAACAACCAAAAAGCAACATCTAGATAGTTTTTGTCCAGCTCCGAGTTTGAGCTGTGGCATAAAGGGTGGGTATTATAAACTACATGCACTAACAAAATCTCCTTGCCCTCACTGAACCTGTTAAGCATGTTTTGGGTACGACCTCCGATATTCAAGTGAAAAAAAAAATGTGTGTCCAAAACGGTTGCAATTAGGGACTTTCGTATATTTCCAAGACGAGGAAAACTGTTCCTTGCAGAAGGGAACTTGGCCCAAGATGCAAAGGAAATGTTTGTGTAGCCAAAGAATTATCTTGCTCTAGATTCACAGATGAGGACAGATCATCCGTTTTATCAGCATATTATTGGGAAATAGGCGACTTAGAAAAGCAAAGACACTGGCTTGCCCGTCATGTTTCCTCACAACCCATCAAAGTGACAGACAAAAATTCGTCATCGAGAAAGTCCAGGACAATCATGAACTCATTGCCAATCCAAGGATCTTATCAGCCTGTGTGTCGCACAATGTTCCTCTACACGCTGAATGTGACAGACAAAACTGTAAAAACAGTGCTAGAGAAAGTAAACAACTTTGGTATTCTTCAGAGAGACAATCGTGGGGGGACGAATGAAAAAGGAATCAGATGCCATGAAAAGGCCAAGTGTCGAAAAGCACATCAATTTATTTCCAAGAATGGAATCACATTATTGCAGAAGCACAACATCTTGTGAATACCTCATCCCAGATCTCACTATTTCTACAATGTTCTCACTTTACAATAAAGATGTTGAGTTCAAAGCCGTGCCTGTAAGCTACGAGTTTTATTGCAAAATATTCAAGGAGAAGAACCTTATAGCAAAGGCCATCCATTTCTGAACAAATCCATATATGATACACACCTGATGGGCAGAAACAGACTGCACTGAGCCAGATTTGTAAGATGACTCTATGCGCAGAGCAAAATGCGGAAAATATGGTGGACTGGTGCCCAAAAAAGACACATGTGGCTTGTGCGAAACTTTCCATTCTGCGACAACAAAGGATCCTGAATTGGAATGAGGTATTTTCAGTTACACCATGTGATCAAGGGATTGCTAGGATATTTTGATAAATGACGAGTAATCATGCATGAGCAGAGCATGTAAACAAACCAACATGTGAGCAAGAATTCCTAGGTCACGTGATGGAGCTGAAAATACTACCTAATTGAAATACGAAGCTCATATCCATGAGAAAGATGCGGTGCGACGTTTGCTATCAACACACACTGAGGGGAGTAAAGCCGACAAAAAAGTTTCAGTTGCTATTTTTGATTTACAGAAAGTCAGGTAATTTCCAAAATCTCAACGTGGAGAACTGTTTTACAAGAGAAGACTCTCCTGTTTCAACATCACCGTGTATAAGGCTGTAGCTGGGCAGGGACATTGTTTTGTGTGGCATGAAGGCTTAGCTAGACGAGGAGCTAACGAAATTTCAAGTTGTCTTCATGAATTTCTGAAAGCAGTGGCCAAAAGTGGTGTGGAGGAGCTTAATTTTTTTTCAGATGGTTGCATTGCACAGAGCAAAAATTCTGTTTTGCCACTAATGTGTCAATGCTTCTTGCAATCTACAGAGCACCTGAAGACAATTAGTTTCTTCCACTTTGAAACAAATCACTGTCAAAGTGCAGGGGACAGCATGCACAGTGTCATCGAAAGAGCCATGACAAAATCCCAGAAAATCTACGTTCCATCAGAGCTCGTTGTCCAAGCCGCTGCAAAAAGATAGCCTTATCTTTTCAATGAAATTTCAACTGAGCACGTCCGTGATTTTAAGAATCATTCTACGACCATGGGGATTCTCCGTGTGAGAAAGTCCGATAAAGGAAAAAGTATCAACTGGAAAGACTTCATGCAGATCAGAGTGGAAAGGGAAGCCCCAGAGAAGCTTTATTTCAAGACATCACCATCGGATCAAGCGTACCATTGCATCACCTTGCCTTCACGCAGAAATAAGACCCAGCATCCCAAGAAGGCATATGAAGTTCCTCCTAACGTTCCCATGAACACATACAATGGTTTACAGGCACTTTGCAGAGTCTTGACACCAGATCACAAAATGTTCTATGAAAATTTAAGCCACTAAATCTCTTACGCTAGCTTGTTTCTCAGCTTTTTATCATTTTTTAATAAAAAAAAAATGTTATCCTACAGCTTCTGCTGCTTATATATTTCACGTGCATGACATTTTATGCTTATTGTTTGTGATGTATGCGTGCGCGCGCGCGCGTGTGTGTGAGCATGTATGCGTGAGTTGTGAGTGTAGACATTATTCATACTTTCCGTAATATGATCCAGCGTATTACAACATAGATGAAAGCAACTACTGTTGTCAATTATCATTTGACTGAGCTACCTCTTATTTATAAACTACTGGTCGGTATCACAGAAGGCGTATGGCCTTTTATGTTGCGTAAATAAACGTTAAATCATGCAAAGTCAACTAGTAAGTTTGAGAATTGGACTGGAAATGGGGAAAAAAGAGCGGGTCAGATGAGGCGAAAGAGAAAGAGGACGGGAGAGAAAGAGACAGAGACTGATAACGAAGAGACAGTCTTAACTGATGAAGAGCATAGAGATACAAATGAGTATCTTAACAAAAAGGAGAACTACATAGGAAATTAAAGGAACAATTGCATCACTCAAATTCAATAAATCACTGAGATGTGATTAAATTGTATATGAATACTTGAAGGCAGAAGAAGAAGGGTTACTACCAATACTGGAACATTATTTTAACCTAATAATGGAAACTGGAATATGCCCCACAGAATAGGCTACGAGAATACACTTCCTGTATTTACAAAAAAAAAAAGAGGACTCAAAAAATCTATCGTCTAATCATATTACTTTTTTGTTTAGATAAGGGTTTACTACATTTTCTAAAAGAGAAGCTAACTACTTTCCTAGATAAGGAGAACAAGTTCAATGAAAAACAATCTGGATTTTCAAAGCAGGTTACTCCATTACTGATCATACTGTTGTCCTAAATTTTCTTATGGATTATGTTAAACAACGAAAAAGAAACAGTTCAATGCAAATCGAGCGGGATTTTCAGAGCAGGTTATTCCATTACTGATCATACTGTTGTCCTAAATTTTCTTATGGATTATATGCCTGATAAAATGTAAATGATTTTCCTCAAGTGTTGTTGGAAGACTGTTTCGGTTGATTACGTTGGAAAGCTGTGTTGTGTAATTACTGAAGATGTGTATATTACTTTGAACCTTTATGTGTTTTGCAGAGGTTAATCTTTGTAACAGTTCTGTAAAGCGCTTAGAGCCCTTCATTGGGGAGTAGGCGCTACAGAAATGCTCCTATTATTATTATTATTATTATTATTATATATCAAGCAATGAAAAAGAATTATACACAGCCGTCATTGACCTGGCCTGCACCTATAATAACCTATAGAGAGCTGGAATGTTTTTGAAATTGCTTCAAACAGGGATAAGCGGTAACATTTACAACATCATGTTAAGCATGTATGAATAAACAAAGTCCTGCATACGCATCAATGGTTGACTTGCCAAGACATATTCATGTAATCTAGGACTTTTTCAAGGAGTGCACTTAAATCGTATGAGTTTTGCCATTTTACTAAACGACCCTGAAAATGGAATGTTTAACAGTTTGTGTAACAGAGTAGAAGTAAGGAATGAGAATGATGGAATATTTAACAGTTTGTGTAACAGGGTAGAAGTAAAGAATGAGAATGATGGAATATTTAACAGTTTGTGTAACAACGCAGAGGTAAAGTATGAGAATGATGGAATATTTAACAGTTTGTGTAACAGAGTAAAAGTAAAGAATGAGAATGATGGAATATTTAACAGTTTGTGTAACAGAGTAGAAGTAAAGAATGAGAATGATGGAATATTTAACAGTTTGTGTAACAGCGCAGAGGTACAGAATGAGAATGATAGAACGGTAATGTTATAACTGCTATTGTTTTTGTATGTTGACAACAGAACAATTTTTGCCAGAAAGATGCAAGATGTAAGAAACTTTATTTTGCTCAAGTTATAAACATACGAGCATCCAAAATATTATCAATGTAACTAACAGTTCACCTAGGGCACTCACAGTATGTTATATCATAATTATACTGGCGGGTGTGAAACACAATTTATCAAATAAAAGATATATGCAACATAATGAGCATTCTTAGAACGAGTATTCGATCTGTTGTAAGTCATGAAAGTTAACACTGAAAAAAAAGTTCTTGTTTTTGTATAGAAAATAGATAAGAAAGGTTCACAATGGATGTCCATGTTGTTGAAATAGTTCACCAGTACAAATTTAATATTAAGGCTTAGTCACTGCAAAAATAAAAATTGCTGAAAAAGGCACACAAAAACTATAATATTGGCTGAAACAATCCAAAGCTCTGAATTTAAGATAAGATAAGATAAGATAAGAAAAGATAAGATAAACTTTACTAATCCTTATGGAAATTTGCTCTGAACAAGTGCAGTACAGCTAATACATGAAACGGAATTACATTCATAAGATAAATTTGATAAAGTAGAGATATGGCATACTATCTCTCTCTCTCACTCACTCTCTCTCTCTCTCTCTTTCTCTCTCTCCCCCCCCCCCCNCCCTCTCTCTCTCACACACACACAGACACACATCCCTTCCTTCCATCTGCATGACAGAGGAATATACATTCATAAAGCATTTTACACACTATTACCCCTAAGTTTCCTTGATGTTGAAAGTACTAACGATTTACTATACCGTTCAGTTCTTTCACATGGTTGTGAAAGGCGGTTACTTCGATTGGATTTAATATTGTCATTTGTTAGAGGGTGGGTACTGTCTTCTAGTATAAATTTTGCTTTTATCAAGGATATTCTATCGTAAAGATCATCAAGAGATGGTGCGTCGCTATTTATTATTGTTTCTGATTTGCGTATAAGTTTATTCAGTCCTTCTTTGTCTCCGATTGTAATTACCCCCCTCCCCCCCCCCCCCCCCNCCCCCCCCACGCCAATAACTGATTCCAATTGTAAGGTTGTAAGAAGCTCACTGAATGGCAGATCCACTTCTTCAACATTCAACACTTTTGTGCTGCCAGTGTTATTATATATGGCTTTGAGGTATGGGGATTCGCCAACTACTCTGTATTGGAAAGAGCACAAATCAGTTCCTTCAAACACATTATGCTAAAATAATTTTAGCATGAATGTTCCACATCCACTTGGAGAGATTGGCGTGTTTCCACTCTCAGTCATAAGCAAACATGGAATGCTGTCATTCTGGCTGGGAGTAAAGTCACCCAAAAAGTAGGGTTCTGAATTTCATGATTATTTAAATATACAGTAATACCAGTAATGTATACACATGTTCTAAACAGCGTTTGTAATGAGACGTACGACCATATTAAAGCTCAATATTCATCTTCACAGATTAATGAGATAAAAATTAATGTTTAATCTTCTTCTTCTTCTTCTTCGGCATTCGATAAATTCGGCCATTCTAAAAAAGTAAGTCCAGCCTGGCTCGCATTATTTATAGGATGGTGGGTAAGAGGTTGTCGCGAGTCACATGTGGTCGCCACAGAGCAAGAGTGAACCATCCCACATGTTTGCGATTTTGGCGGTAAAGGGTTTTATAAATAGATATTGACTCAATCTTGTTATAAATATCAGCTAAATTGCTATTTTTGGCCTGTGGGGAATTCTAACACCCAACTTTCCTCATTTCCAAATCTTTATAACTTAACTGCAACACAAATGTCATCCCTCAATTTCTCAAAACACAGCAGATGTAGGATGGTCCACTCTTGTTCCATAGCGACTTTATAGTGAGCTCCATTCGACCTTATCTCCAACCTCTGTCTCACGCAGGTTGGACAGTCCTGTAGAATGTAATCATCTGTGGCCGTATGCATTATCTATACGTTAGATAACGTAGTGCGTTAATAGCAGTGAGCAATACTAATGTTTTGGGAGTTTCCCGTGGTTACCGCCGTACGTTAACCAACGTAAGGGATTGTGCATACGACCACTTGTGTCTATCTGTAAGCTTTACAGATGAAGGTGGCATACTCTCTGACACCAGTCTTACAGACTATTCTTATTTAGTCAACTCCAGTGAAGCTTCCTTCCGCTTAAACAAGACAGAAGTGTGGTTGCGACTTCAAATGATATATCATTTTCGAAAACAACAGATACATCAGCCAATAAATACCTTTGTAACAGATCATATCAGTCAACTCATATTCCACTGACAAAGGAAAGTAGAGAATGGAAGTAAAGATTGGTGGAGTTGTAGCTTGCGATACCCGGATGACCGTGCATGCGTAATAGTAAGAGTGGTCCACTGTAGCCATTGCTATTGCAGTTTCTTACGGCGCTCTTCAACGCCAAGTTTAAGTTTTCCTTCGTGCATGTGGTATACATGCCCCATACTGCTGTTGCTCACCATTGCCGCATACCTGCTGAACCCACTTTTACTTACCACTAATACGTCACATACACTCATAAGCATTTGCTCAACCAAAGCTTCCTCAAACCCCATACACCCATCGCTTTCGTCTCTTTGGCGGTCTACATGCAAGATACGCCCTCCATAACCCACAACCTTGTCACCAAAGAATGTTCGTGTCCGCCTCCGGACATGGTCGGCATCTGTTCCAACGAAGAATCTGCAGTCATTTCCTCCAGCTTCTTGTGACGCCATAAAATCGAACAGAGTTGGAATGTCTTCCGCTCTGAATTTCGTGACCGCCCCGTCCATTGGGATTGTAGGATTTCTGCCTAAACGTACGTGGGCACAAATTAAAGATGAATTACCAACGTCCGTTGTGACAGTTGAGCTGTGTCCTAGACGTTCAGTTGTCAGTCCTCTTTTCATAAGAAGTGTAGGACCCACCAAAAGCTCAAGCTGAGTCAAGAGCCGCTTCGTCGGCCGCATGAGTTCACCCCACGCCCAACGGAATCTGACAGCCCTATCATGAAGGTCTCGCCATCTCCACATGGTTTTCGTATAGAAGGGGTTGTTGTTCAGGACGAAATAATAGTCTTTGTTTGTCTTTAGATACACCACTTTCTGGGGATAAACTTCGTTGAAGTCTGACTTGGCTATCGCCCAGTCGAAATTGCGGTCTCTAAATGCGTTAAGAGAGATATTGGACTTTGTGTCGAGCTCATCCTTTAGGGGTTGCCAGTGGACTTTATTGGGAACATAGAAAGATTTAAGCTCGCAGGGTGTCGACATGATGATCTTGAACTGACGATCTGTCAATCGAGCTAGAAGGTAAGCAGAAGTTAGCCCTCTCTGTCGGTCACCCCAACCCCCACATCTTCTGTTTTCGTCACAGATATAAACGAGGTAGCGAGCGTTCTTGTCCTGTTTCTGATCAAGTTCTTCGATTGGTGGGGGCATATGTAACAGGATTCGTTTCTTAGGCCGCTCAGAATCTTCATGTTTATCCAGGTCTGAGGGTTTTCTTTTTGGTTCTTTCTCTTCAGCCTTTTCTTCTGTCTTTGAGGGCTTGTTCCTTGAAGTCTCCGTCTCAGGCCGCTGCGTGCGATCTGGGTTTGACGTTGTGTTTTCTGTTATCTTCTCATAAGACGCTTCACTTGGTGTTGAAGCCATAGTTGTTGCAGTAGAACCGAAGCTGCTTGAGACAATAGTCGTTTCTTGGACGACCTCCTCTGACGGTATTCCAATGGAAGTTTCATTGATGTCTTGTGTCACTAAGTAGGTCAGTCTTGCCTGCAGAACCTTATGCAGTTTCTCCAAGCCTCCTTGGTAGTAGGAGCTGGATAGATACAGCTCATAGATACTTATCAGAAGCACTGTTACGAGGCCAAGCAGAGCTACGTGTTTTGCCCGAACCTGTGGATTGAAAAAGAAACTGGTTACTTTTCCCAAAAAGAATAGTTGTATCGGTATAGAAAGTTTGTTCATCCACCATTTACATTTAGTCGTATTTGTACAGATGGTTTGGTCATTCTTCCTTATAGATCACATACGGTACATTGGCGCAAACATTAAAAAAAACGAAAATGTGCTACTTCTTCACTGAAGGTTATTTGTACTGATACAAAAGCTTTTCTTGGTATCTTCATTAAAGGTCACTTATGATGGTACAAATAATGGTCACTCTTAATTAAAGATCATTTTCCTGATACGAAATGGACAGACCTCGTCAGAATTTCTCTTTGACAGGCTGGCTAGGTTGATTCCAGCCGAGATTCAGACCGAAGCACTCACTGGGAGGCTCCACTGAGCAATGAGTGCTTCGGTCTTTACCGAGACTGGGATAAGTCCATCAAAAGGAAGCACTGATGAGGATTGCCTTCCTCATTTGGTAACATAATCATAAATAAAGCATTATTTATTATCACAGATCTAGATTTTGTCAGCTCTTTACACGTTTTGACACTGGAGGTCAGCTGTGCTGTCTTTGAATATTACGGCGCTCGGTGATTCTATCAGTGCAAACATTGTGTGCATTTGGTCCAGTTAGCTCTTAAGTACACCACTCATAAATGTGTGAAAATCGAGCATTCCCATTGACTATTAATATACCTCACAGCAGTGAGCAGTTACAAACTGTTGCCTGTCAGTGTGTCGTGTGTATTCAGTAAAAACGCCCTGAGTGTGGGTAATCTCCTTTGACAACTTGAGGTTTGTGACACCTAGTAGAGGGGCAAATCACTCATTGTGTACAACCCAATTAATCCGCTAATATATAAAATCCCCCTGTTTTGGGGCCCTATCAGCCAGTGGTAGGGTGTAGAAATGTGTAAAATGACCTGTGATCTGAATAAAGCATCCAATTTTAAAGTTTCAGGTACAAATTGAGCCTTCTAGATAACAAAATAAAATGTGTAGACCTATGTATTCGCACGCGGTCAAGAAAAATTGGGGACCAAATCAGAATTTGAGGTGATCTTTTTTAAAAGACATTTGTGAAAAAGTTGGCGTTGACCCCCACCTTTTTTTCCCGTTAAAAGATCGGGCAAAAGAAATGTACTTCAAACTCCATGAAAGAAATTTCCCGAAATCACGGCGGTGTATGTAGAATAACACAAAATGTTAATAGGGCCAAAAGATGAAAAAATAATAGGTGTCAGAGATCTTGAATGTAGCGCGTTTGGGAGAGGTAATTTTCTATACATGTATGTGGTGACGTAGTTTTGTTGAAATGGGATGTGGAAATCTATGTAGGTAATTCACATCTGAATTAAGCGAGACATCTCACACTAGAAATAGCTTGCGCTGTCGAGAAGCTGTTATCACTTCATTAAAGGTTAATCATAACGGAGCAGTAAACTTCGTTCACTCTTCAATAGAGAAGGTTGTAATGATATAAGCTGGTGACTAATAAACAATGACGAATTTTATTGTAGCGCATAGCGAAACAACGCATGTGAGAGCTTGCACATTAATGTCGAGATATCTTACCATCGAAAAAAATTACATTAATTCTGCATGTTCAACGCTGCTAAGGGTGCATTCAACGCCGATGCACTAGGCCCGAAAACGGGAAGCTTTGGTACTGCGCCAAAATGGGTTACAAAACGAGTATGCCTACCATAAACGGGTGTTCGAATTATGAAAGTATACTGCCAATATTTGTCTAAACCAACGACGTAGATGCAAAGCAAGCTCCCGCAATGCACTGCAATCATAGTGGCCAAATATATTTTGCAACCAGTCAAAACGGAACTTAGGTCGCTAAACTAGGGACAGAGAGAGCAGGATCTGAATATAACCAGAATCATGTGGTGTCAAATTTCTGTTTCTTATGAAATCTAGAGGGTCGATACAATAATTAAATTGACCTTACAGTCAAATCTCGATAACAAGTATGCATGGAAGAAACCTACTTATCATCGAAGTGTACTGATTATCAAGGTTTAAATAACAAAACAATGATGAATCCATGAATATGAAATACATACTTAGTAAAGAAGTAAACCTTTACCGGAGATAGTAATTATCGAGATTCCATTATATTTTTATATAATGTATAAAAGTACGTATATCATCTGGAAGAGGGACAAATCCTTATTTGAGATGAATAAAATATTATGCTTGTCTTGGATCATACATCATACTCTTTAATCAGCCCCGAGAACCATAGTTCTTTCTGACGTGGTATTTCTTCAGCGTTCATACTGGGAACAACGTTAAAGTTCCTGTTCTGTCGTCATATCCGTTATGTCACATTCCGTTGGCTGGTGTTGCCAGTACCGTTACTTGTTGCTGGGGACGTCATCACTGCACTCTTGACAACTTCATAGGTGCTCCGATCCCCACGCCAATAGCCGCCTCAAAGATACCAAGCTAATTGTGCCTGTTGACAACAGGTTGAGAAAAGTTCTGTTTCCTTCCAGGAAGTCTGTAACTTCTACCCATTTTCTTTCACCACACCCATCTTCTTCATACGATTCACTGCAGGGTTGTTGTCCCAGGTCGTGTCCTCCTCCTCCTCCCTTTGGTTCTTTTCCAATTATAATCTTGAGGTGGGTTAACAAGTGGTGCCTTTTGACTATTTTGGGCTGTTTTTAATCGGAGGACGATAACACGAGCACTTCTTGAAAGCTGATAGTAGCTATCGACTTTATCATATTATTAGAGCTATCTTTCTTTCACATGTCACAGTTTTTTTGAGGTGAAGGAAAGTTGGTTTTTATCTTAAAAAAAAAAAAGGTTAGGCCTGTTATAAACCCGGCTAACAGTAATCGTCTTGTCAAAACCCGGAGATACCCGGGTACCCGAGTTTTCGGATATTTCCCGGTGGTTCCTTTCGCACTTTTCGTAGAACCCGAAACCCGTCACTCCCGGGTTTCAGGTTTGGGATTGTTACCAGCGAGAGTGCGAGCGATATGATATTGTTCATTGTCACAACAGGACAAGATCTTTCTTAATCTGCTCCAAGACGATGAGGAGAGCTGATTTTATTTTCTTTGTCCCATTTCTCTTTTATTTCTATTCTCTTTTAGTTTTACGACAACGTATTATAAGCATCATTGCATATGTTTGTATTATCATGGATGAAATGTAGGTTTATAACATTGCATGGCATTGTAAAACATATTCCCATAAGGGTAAAGCGAGGTTAATTTTAGCTTTATCTTATCTTTATGTTTACGCTCAAACTTTCCCGGGGTGACGGTTTTTGTCTTTCCTTGCTGATCTTGTAGTCATATTGTATAAGGCTTCCTCCTTCCTTTGCCAGCTTACTTGCATTCTCTTTGAAGTACTCAGCTTTTTCGATTTATGTATACAAATTCTAAATCTGAAATTTCATTAATGTGAGTGTGAAGTTGAAAAAAAGAGAAAGAGAGAGAAAGAGAGAGAAAGAGAGAGAAAGAGAGAGAAAGAGAGAGAGAGAGAGAGAGAGAGAAAGAGAGAGAGGGAGAGAAAGAGAAAGAAAGGAAGGAAGGGTAGAATATGAATTGCTTGTTAAGAATATTGTTATTGTTTACTCATTTACAACAGATTGCTGTCTGAGCTAAATAAATGTATTGTTATTGTTGTTGTCATGAATACTTGTGTGGAAAGATGAATTGATACGGATAAGCTGAAATAATAATAATAATAAAGTAACAATAATAATAATACATAGCATTTATATAGCGCTCATCCCTGTAGGTACAGGCATTGAGCGCTTTACATAGAGAAGTAAATAAGATTATATAATATTCAGCTCACTCACCCAAGCATACAACACTCTGTATACATGTACTGCAATATAGATATAATAATTAACCCTTGTGCTGCTGCTGCAGAAACCAGCCCTCGCCTTCACTCCGCTACGCTGAATGCGACAGTAGACTGAATTCGCATGCCATCGCCGACCATGTGAAGCGGCTGTCGATTTTTGCAGCCAGGTGTCCGTTGATAGACCGCCCAGACAATACGTGCAACGTTCATTATCCGTAACAACGGTCACGCAGCCAGCAATAGGCTGGACCCCCAGGCGATTCCGCGCTGCGAGAGTTAAAACAATTTGGAGTAAGGGATGTTAGATACTGAATACTTACCAACATTTTTGCAGTACACAACCAACAACTGATGCCCCAGTTCTCCTGTTTATCACTACGTCATGACCTGGATAGAGCACAGGAAATAAGATGAAATGAATACGGTAGTATAGCTTTAAGTTTCAGTTTATCGCCTTGTAGGCAGTGGCCAATAAGACAACATATCAATAGAATAAACAATATTATAATAATTTTTAACATAAGAACAGTATGATACACTTGCTATCATTGCTTCACTCATTCAGCGCAGACAGACAGACAGACAGACAGACAGACAGACAGACAGACAGACTATATATTTCTTGATATGCGCATCCCTCTCAGAATATTAGAAAGGGTGATCGTGATTGCATTGAACAGGTGATTGCCGTATGGAGGTCAAATATATATAGAAAATATGAATGGTTGCCTCTGAAACCCGACTGTCATGGCGGGAAGTTGCCAGGTGCAGGGACCTCTCTTTTTCATACAGTAACTACTGCCGCAGGAAGATAACAGAGTGAATATTAGAGAGACTCACTTTGAATAATAAAACACACAAAAACAAAAAAAGACCAACGTATCCATGTTTAGCCCTAAACTGGCCATTCTATAGGTATTAGTCTATGCCCAAACTTTCCACTGGGAAGAGGTATTCTTTGGACTCAGAAGAATGAATATTAGGGAGACTCACTTTGAATATGAAATAAATAAAAAAAAAAAAACGTGCTCACGTTTAGCTGTAAACTGACCAATCTATCCATATTAAGTCAGAACTTTGTAACTGAAAAAAGGTATTCTTTCGACTCAGGTTATTTTTTTGTATTTTAATATATTATATCGCAAAAACATAAATTTGCTTATTTTGAGCTTGATTCTCCTCCTCCCTTCTCGGCGCCACTCTTCTCTGGTATCTCATCTTGTACAGCAATATTTCTTTGCTAAGATTTCGGTGAATCTCTCTCTCTCCCCTCCCATCTCCCCCCTCCCCTATCAAGAAAAAAAAACCAAAACAATCCAGAATATTTTATTTGATGGCACAGTTCTTATTAGTTTGCTCAGTAGGGTACACCCGACGTGTCAGCATTTGCAGCAAACACTCTTTGCCCAAAACGAAATACCTCGAATCCGAGGAGCAGTCTAACTACAGCAAATAGCGAGCCTACAGACGAGGCCATTTACTGTTATAGTTCTTTAAAATAGAATTTTTATGTTGATCAGCAAAGTAAACAGCAAGCCAATTATATATGCAGGGAGTTTTCGACTCACGTAATTCCATCAGTTTGCACCCTCTGTGGTACGTTTCATAGGACACAATAGCCTTCGCGGTGCGGTTGTATTGGCTCCTGAAGACGCAAGGCTTTTCAGAACGGGACCCGCTCTATGGACGGGTGGAATAGCCATGATTGTGTATTCTATGGGTGTTCCCTGGGACTTGCTGAACAAGGCTTGTAATGTGTGTTAACACTTCCATCCTTCGAAATGCTAGGATAAAGCAGCGGAGAGAAAGTTAGGGACCCTGAAGCCTAAGAAGGGTGGCAACTGACACTACCTTGTCCAGAGAAGAAGTTGTAAAGTACATAACATAATGTGCAACTTATCATCTTGAGTGCAATGGATTTGCATATCAAAATGCACACCAAAGTGTTGAATGGTGCATTTTCACCCTCAAAGATGATGGACAACTATTATTTACGATAACACCAGTTTTTTGACATCAGATTTCGCCCATGGCTCTTTGAAACCTTTATGCATGGGGTGATAGAGGCTTTTTCGGATTTTCGTCTTGACGCAGAATTGAGAGGAACTAGCAACACACTTAGATATAAAATGAAGTAATTGTGTACCTTTTTTTTTATTATGTAGGTGTGTCAATGGGATGCATTTAGGTGTGAAAGTATAATATGCTGGAAAGAGGGCACAGAACCTCATGAGGTGCAAATTTTATTTGTCCACTCTATTTTTGTAACGTGCTTTCAGTAGACAACATCCTGAATTGCAGGGGTCTCAGATAAGCGTGTCATTCAAAGTCCCGATTTAAAGTGAGGTGATAGGCCATGTAACATTTAGAAAGATACCCTTCGATCGGGATAAAACTATGGAAACTACACATATATCTAATGCCTCATTATATCTGCTAAACATAATATGAAAAACAATCGCATGTGTTTTCCCATTGCATTAGAAATGCCTGTGTACCATAGCAGTAGCGATTGGGTGTGGTGTGCTTAAATAAACCTTTTAACATAAGGGACGAGGTGGGGGAGGGGAGCAGGCGTGTTGACATAGCCCTGGTACAGAACAAGCTTAAATACGCAGAATGTATCGATTATAAGCAAATTACCGTACTTAATTCAGCATGACTGGTTGATGGTCAATAGTTACCTAAAGAGCACAAACACCTCGCATTATTACTACTACTAGGCCTACTACTACTTGATCACATTGTTAACTTTCCACGACCTAAAGCAATAAAACTTGTAAAGACTGAAGATGCAGACAAATAGCTCTATATAAATATATCAGAAATATATATATGTAGTATAAGTGTAAATATAATAGTTTCCGCCTAAGATCCCGCCGCTCAATATTCCCTTTCGATTATGATTGGGCTATATCCGGGAAACCGACATCTCCCCCCTCCCCTATAAAATAGCCCTAGAGATCTCTTTATAACAACTACACTGTATTCCTGTGTAATCCAAAGTGTCTTTCCTTGTTCCTTTTATCTCAACTCTGTGTCTCTCTCTTTTCTCTCTAACCACTGTAACGAATCGGTCTTTAGTGGCCATTAATCTTTGTTTGCACACCGTCTTTACTTTTAATTTTTTTCTCTTATTTCTGTTTACTTTTTAGTTTTATTGTTGTTGCTATTGTTGTTGTTGCGGTTGTTGTTGTTATTGTTGTTGTTGTTATTAATGCTGCTACTGTTGTTGTTGTTGTGGTTGTTGTTGTTATTGTTGTTGTTATTAATGCTGCTATTGTTGTTGTTATTTTTGTTGTTGCTGTTGTTGTTTATGCAAAATTTCCAAGTAAATCCAAGGGCCATCTTTGATTGTGAGCTTGGGACTGTACCACAACATCCCAGCTGTGGGAGGTCAGTGACGTCATATTATAAACGTTCTAGGACTCATCTCAAGCTGAGGACCCACGCTTGTTTTTCTCTAAATAGTATTGCCGAATCCCACTAAACCACAACAGTACTTGACAACAGAATATTGCTTTTCTCTGAAAATTGTAGCTAATATTTGACAGTCACAGATCATTGAATCACATTACAGCTGAAATAGGCTTAATCGCAACTACTTAACTTTCATGTCTTCATGGATCTATTTCAGTTAACACAGTGCTGTTGTAAAGTGTCTACCATTGGCCAATACAAAGCTGCATTTTCTATAAAAATGTAGAAGTTAATGGATAATCGCATTCATTAAATGGTAAGCCTAATACAGTCCAACTCTGCTAATTCGCAACTTCTTTTTAACAGATTTATATGCTTATATCAATTAACAGTATACTGCAATGTGTATAGATACACGATATAAAAAAAAATAAAATGAAAATACAGAAAATTACTGGATAATCGCAGAACATTCAATCGCAATACTGTCAACATCGCTTAACCGCAACTTGCCTGTGATGGCTACATAAGCGCATTTCAATGAACTGACTACTAAGCAAAATTCTTCCGATTATGGCAGAATAGTATCTCATAAAAGCGCAATTTGTCCACGCTTCCGTGGCGTTCCGATTAAGCGGGATCCTTTAAGGCCAGCTGAATGGGCAGAGGAAGACGCTTGGGGAGGGGACGGGGCGGGGAGAGAAATCTTTGAGCTCTCGCATGACACTTCATTGGATTATGACTATGAGCCTTCACAGTCAACAGCGGGAGATGGTGTTAATAAGGCGTGAGGGTTGCTAAAGTGTACCGGTTGAGCTCACTATTACTTGTGACGATTTAACTGTTGTTTGAAACAGGGAGGGGTCGATGAGATTGGTTTTCCGTTCACGACGGCCAAAACTGGTTTAAAGATTCAAGTCTCAAGATTCAGATTCTTTTCCAGGCATTAGGCCAGTAACAACACCTGCTGAGATGTTCGCATTTCAGGACAATCGCTCATTAAATTCCTAAATTAATGCGATATCGCGATCACTCGTTGGAACCTCTCAACATCTCAAGTCTAGGATCAAGGCTTTTATATTATAACGAAAGAAAATCACGATGTAAAATATCTATCGTTTAGATAAATTAAAATTCTATTTTTTACAACTTTAGCATCTTTTTCACGTACTTTCAAGTTTTGTATGTTATTTTAAACAAAGAAAGAAAGAAACAAAAAAATCTTGTTCTCACTAACTTCTTTCAGAACAAATGTTGACAACTTTCTATGCCAATTAAGTTTATTTTGGGTGCACAAGTACATCATATAGTCTAGTCTAAACGTTTGCGTGGAAACATACACGTTCAAATGTATACCCTACAGTGTTCTTGGATGGACAAGTTTAGGATTTATTTCTAACCTTGTTAAAGGGATGGTGTTGAGGTG
>JAWQUT010000601.1:12925-26601 GCA_033807755.1 Ellobium chinense | reverse complement strand
CCCCCCCCGTCCTTAGTGTATTACACTGATAAGAATAAACTTCTCCGTGCACGAGTGTGTGTGGTTCTTGTGTAGAAAGCATTATGTCATAAGAAAGGAACAAAGAAACAAAGAAAGAGAGAGCGAATGAGACAATCAAAGGCGAACAAATATAACTCAAGTGTTAGTTCCAGTTCGGTTATGTTATTTTACTCCCTTTTGATTCATGGTCTCAATGAAAACTTTGTTAAACTTTCTTGGTAACTTTCTTGGATCGCATTTTTTCTGCACCCTCATGGCGCTCATCGTAGGTGGCCTTACTTATCTCTTCCAGGGTGACAAAGTGTACCTGCTGGGGTAAACAAGTAGATTGTTGTTAAGTTTGCACATAGATATAGACGTACTGTGTAAATTTGCTGTGTATCAACATGTAACAATATTATGGTTTCATTGTAGCAATATAATACACTGATTTCAGCAGCTTGCCATTCCACTTTAATATTGTGTGCATTACATGCGTAGCGTGTGCATCTCATGGGCTGGTGTCTTCGCTCAGGGCTTGCGAGCACAAACCCATGCTCCCCCAGGACCCGAGACTCCTGCTTCTAGTGTGCATTTACTAATGAATGCGTGTGATGTGTATGTGGGTGTGCCTGTGTTCGTATGTGTCTGTGCGTTTCTGCCGGGGTCAAGCAACATCAAGGGTATGATTCCTAATAAAGTGACATGTTATTATATACAGTCAGTTGGTGACTGTGATTGGATTATCATTTTAATGCAGGTGAGGAAAACTTTTTTTTCCGCGAAACAGTGACCAACTAGTTCCTAAAAACCAAAGAGCATGTCCTTCTTTTCCCAGCTCAACAAGCTTATATCCACTAAGGACAGGGTTAAGTATGACTTTTTGTCCCCACAGTTGGGGAACATGTCTTTCTTACTACATATAAAAAAGCCAGCAGAAATGCACAGACAGACCCATACGAACACAGGCACACTCACATACACATCAAACGCATTTATTAGGAAGTGCACACTAGAAGCAGGAGTCTCAGGTCAGGGGGGAGCGTGGGTTTCAGCTTAAACTTAAGACTGTGCTACCAAGCCCTGAGCGAAGACACTAGCCCATGAGATGCACACGCTACGCATGCAATGTACACAATATTAAAGTGGAATGGCAAGCTGCTGAAATCAAAGTATTATATTGCTACAAGGAAACCATAACATTGTTACATGTTGATGCACAGCAAATTTACACGGTACATTATATCTATGTGCAAACCTAACAATAATCTTCATGTTTACACCAACAGGCACACTTTGTCACTCTGGAAGAGCTAAGTAAGGCCACCTACGATGAGCGCCATGAGAGTGTAGAAAAAAATGCGATCCAAGAAAGTTACCATGAAAGTTTAACAAAATTTTCATTGAGACCATGAATCAAAAGGGAGTAAAATAACATAACTGAACAGGAGTCATTGTTCGCTTTTGATTGTCTCATTTGCTCTCTCTTTCTTTGTTTCTTTCTTATGACATAATGCTTTCTAAGCAAAGAGCCACACACACTGTTGCACGGGGAAGCTTATTCCAAACAGTGTAAATACAATAAAGACAGGGGGCTGGAGGGAGGCTTGGCGCTGGCCATATCGGGGGGAGGGGGAAGTTGATGTCCAGTTTTGGACAACAACAATCGCGGCGCGACTCTCTGATGTCCTGTCTTGGACAGCGATGAGATGGCGGCCGCGGTCCGTTCCGCTGATGTCCCGTCCCAGATTAAATTCAGCGATCTCGGCCGCCGTTTCGTTTCCCATTATGTCACCGCTCTTGGAACAAACAGCTGTAATTAGGTATTTTCAGCTCCATCACGTGACCTAGGAAACCTTGCTCACACGTTGGTTTGTTTACACGCTCTGCTCATGTTTGATTACTCGTCATTTATCAAAGTATCCTAGCAATCCCTAGATCACGTGGTGTAACTGACCCGTCTGAAAATACTTCATTGTCTGTGGACATGCCAGGTTATACTAGCGTCACTCCACATGGCATGCATGCAACAGTAATGACTATACTAATTATCGTGGAGTTAGTAAATATGGCCGTATCTAAAAAAAACACAAGATTCAAAATGGTATACCTTGCCAACATTCTTAAACAAGAATCTCAAATTTAAAACATTTTGGCTCTACTATTATTTCTTTGCCCGAAACCACCCTTTAATCTGCAGATTTTTTAGTTAGCACACTTAATTGATAATAATCTTCTGCGAAAGTCTTTGCAAACTGCAGCGCGCTTTCCAGAAAGCACATTTTTTACGAGTGAACACTTCATGTAATTGTAAGTCTTTGTGCCAAAATAAGTTGAAGAATAACTCTACGAGCAAATGAGAGAATTTCAAGTCATTAGCATTATACGGTACACAACTTGCAACAACATTGTTGAAAGGCTAAGAAATTGAGATTTACTTACCTCTTGCTGCGACAATGAGAAACAGGCAGACCAAAATGACCATAACAGAATACCAGGCTTCTTCAGCGAGCTCAGTTAGCACGGACGGACTGCTCACTCGAGGGCACACTAACCACTGGGCAAGACATACAGCTTTAAATTACATTATGTGGTGTTGATGCCAATCGATACATTCAGCAAGTAAAAAATCAAAGGAAATATATAGGAAGAAAATGTGTACTCGCTGGTATCGTCAGCCTCTGGGTCTGAGAGACCTCACGAGAAACAAATCGGGGGGTGTCGAGGTTTTCTCTCTCTGAGAAGTCTGGGTCTCACAGGCCTCACAAGGAACAAATCGGGGGTGTCAATTTTTTTTCTCTGTTTCAGAAATCTGCGTCTCACAGGCCTCACGGGGTACACATAGGAATAGGAACTAGCGAGATCAAAAAAGGGTTAATTTGTCCTTCTAATAGATGCCAAGAACCTTCTCCGAGACTAAGGGAGGGGCCAGTAGAACTATAATATCTGAGTAGCAAAAAAAAGAAAAAACAAACCTGAGACCCGATCTGAAGATAGATCCAACTGTTCGTGTACATAGTAAGACTAGAAAAATTGTCTTTTCATTGCAGAAAACACAACAGAAGTGAGAACGAGTAGTCTTGGAATGAATGAATGAATGAATGAATGAATGAATGAATGAATGAATGAATGAATGAATGAATGAATGAATGAATGAATGAATGAATGAATGAATAGTTGGAGGCACAAGCAATCATAATTCAGGCTAGTTTATTTCTTAGAGGCCAATGACTGATAATACAACTAAGTCATTACAGATCTATATAACTGTAATGACGCTTGCCATCATTGTTTCACTCATTCAGCTTAAGGCAGCTCTCTCTCTCTCTCTCTCTCTCTCTCTCTCTCTCTCTCTCTCTCTCTTTCTCTCTCTCTTTCTCTCTAATATTCATTCTTTCATTCCACGACAACAATCCAGCTCACAATTTTAGCAACCTAAAGCGTGCCAACTAGTCTACTAGGAAATGTATAGGGTGCAGAATTTAATCCTCATATTGTATAACTCGTGCGGTACCTTTCTCTCTCTCTCTTTCTCGCTTTCTAATTTATTCTTTCATTCCACAAAAACCACTCAGCTCCCAGTTTTAGCGACCTTCAGGGTGCCAATAACTACGAAATACATGGGGTGCATAATTTAATATTCACCATGTATAACCTGCATTCTTTCAGGTTTTTACAGAATTGCTAATTTTCCGATTCTGGCCATGTTTCTTTCTCTGAACATACATATACATTAAATTTGCAAGATTTGGTCTCGAAACAGGGGCATAGGGCTGGGGATGGGTAAGAAAAGGGCAAAATGTAGACATATCTTTTGGTTTCTCACAAAGCGTATTTGTTGCTATCAAAAGGTGCATACAGGGGCGTAGCGATGTTTTTTGGTTTTTTTTTGTATTCTAGCACCTATACCCTATAAATGTGGGGAAAGGGCAAAATGTAGACATTTCTGTCGGTTTGCTCACTAAGCTTATTTGTTGCTATGAATTGTTGTATATCTGAAATACTGTTATTTTTAATTGCTTCAGACATTCCAGTTTTCTACTAGAACATAAAGATCGATTGCTGACTGTCTGAAACCACTAATGCTCACTGGCACCTCAACAAAAAAATCGCTACGTCTTTGTCAACACCATCACTTTCACGTCACACATAATATTGTAAACTGCCAAAGTAAAATAATCCTAATGAAATTATTAGTAAGCAGGAATGACAATAACATTAAGCAACAATGACACCAATCAAACACAGGATGGCGAGACACTCTTAATTAAAAAAAAACAAACCAACTGATGAAGTAAAAGCTCTTCCTTTAGCTCCATCTTAAACAAATAGTGAAAAGGTTAACGATCATAAAAATGAATGCTGTGAAACAAAATGAACTAAAATTATGTTCGTCATGGGTTCGAATGCTGAAAGTATCG
Source organism: Ellobium chinense (assembly GCA_033807755.1). Taxonomy (NCBI): domain Eukaryota; kingdom Metazoa; phylum Mollusca; class Gastropoda; order Ellobiida; family Ellobiidae; genus Ellobium; species Ellobium chinense. The sequence continues at coordinate 22,180 of JAWQUT010000601.1, read as the reverse complement.
TCCAGTATTGCCAGACTTTTTTCCTCTGAGCCAGGGCAGAATCTCTTACGAAAAAGAGCCCCCCCCCCCCCCCCCNTGCAAAAAAAAAAAGAAGACACAACCTCGCAGGAAAGGGCCGACAGGAGTCAAGATTTAAAATGACAAGAAATTTACTACGAACTGTCTACGTACTGTTTGAGAGCAGTTTAAGTACTTTTTGCATCAGAAATGAACCAGTTTTAATCATTGGAGCTTAAAAAAAATATAGAGCCAACCAGTTATTTAGGAGCCAAGGACTTTTAAAAGGAGCCAAAAATCTGATATCTGGTTCGAAAGAGCCAAATTTGGCAACCCTGGTACGGTCTAGACCACCAGCCTCTCGTTACCGAAATGAGAAAGAAACGGAAAAAAAACTCGAGAAGTCGTGCACGGAAAGGATATTGTGTAAAGAAACAAGAAACAACCACGATAGGGTAAGCAATTTTTATCTTAGCTTTTTGGTCACTTAAGAAAAAAACAGAAAAAAGTTTCTCTTTAAATTGCCTTTGCATGTACTGGATTGTGGATATGAAAGCTCTGAATCCGTGAGACAGTGTACACGTTTCCAGATTACTGGCGTAGAAAACTAACGAACGGTGACAAAATCGTATTGTTCATGCTTGTAAATGACTGATAGGTGAAAGAGTACAAGAGTGATGTTTTAACACTTTAGAAAACATTAAAATAAAATATCATGATGATCTCAGATTCATAGATTATATGAACGCTACACCCCTTTCTCGAAAGCATGTGTAACGTGGCAAGTACCCTCTTCCAAAATTGTCATATTTTGGATATTCTGTTAGACAATGGTAGTCGACCCACTGCTTGTTTACATTCACTACAAATTTTATTTTTAAATTCAAAGTTATGCCTTCCCCACTCTCCCATTCTAACGTAAAGCTATGAGAGCCTAACCCAATTTTCTTTTAGAGCAGTTCTAAACTGTTGTATAGTAAGAAAGACTGAGATACATTTCGTAGTCAAAGTCTTGTTTTACTTTAAGAAAAACTATGCTTACACTTTATTCATTTATCTGGCTTTGTCTTTCTTGAAATGGTATATGAATGAAGTTAAGAAAGATCTATTTATTTTCAAGTTTTTGATTTATCCATACATGTTAAAAAGACCGTTTAACCCCTAAGTTCCTTGTAAATTATTGCAATTAATTTGCTTCAAAAAAGAATGATTGTCATAATCAAAATGGTAAAAATTGATTACATGATTACAATTAATTTGCTGCAGTAAATAAAAAAAATGATTGTCTTGATCAAAATGGTCAAAATTAAATAATTTCTAGTAGCATTCATTATAATATGTCATTTGTAATGCGTGATGAACTGTTGGCACGACTGTCGTGCGAAGGCTAATCGATTAGAGATTCACATCGGACGGGCAGATACAGCATAATATATTATTAAATTAAATGTAATAAATATTGATAAATAAATGTATATTATGCAGGTAAAAAGGTGTAAGAGTGTAAACACTCATGAAAGCCCCACTTCTTTCCCAGATGAGTCCATCAGAAAGAGAAAAGTTACAAAGGGGTTGGCTTTATAATTATTGTCAGCCATACGATCATGAAGAACTAATAATAAGAAGCGAGAAGTTCATCTGAAACTTAGGAGTTTACCTTACAGCAAAACACTAAAGCCGTAATTGGACACTTCCTTTGAAAAGAAATTGCCAAGTCAACTTCTGAAATGTATATTGAATACGTATTCATGCAAATCAATATTATGAAGTACATGCAAAATAATAATAATAAAAAAAGAATTATATCACAATGATACAGTAACTTCTTCAACAACGCAGCCCAGTTCACCGCGCTTTGGGCCAGTTTCAGTCATTGTAAATAGCTCCCTGGCAGGATGCTCGTGCATGAATTCGTCCCTCCTCGGTCAGATCTAAAGTTTAAGCCAGTATTTCACTCTTCTCCTTCACACGAGTATGAGGAATTCTCTCTTAACCCACGACATAATCGGATACACGATCATACTTGTACTTGAAGGGGATTTCCTCATCCTAAAGGCTACTAAACCATTTGACCCCGTGATTTAACTAAACTACGTCACTCCATTCATGGCTAGACAGTTACGTCACTAAAACGCGCTCATTGCGTCACCAAAACGAGCTATATTCAGTTTGTCTAGGGAGATTATACACACACCCAAGGCATTATGAATGAATCCGTACAAAAAGGAAATAGTTTGATCTACTCGTCGTTGTAAAATAATCATTGGGGAAAGCCTTATTTTGAAATATTCAAGGCATTGTTTACACTGACAGTGTACACTGACATAGTCATCGAGCACTGTAGTAATCCAGAGCAGCACAATAGTCTACCAGTATCAAAGCGTGGCGAGCTGACAAATCTAAATCTATCATGATACTGGGTTCTCTATAATTCGGCTGGGATCAGTTCATTAATGAGAAACACAGATGAGGATTCCCCACTTCGAATTTTTGTCTCAAATCCCAGCGGAAACAAACCTAATCATGAAAAAGTAAGCAATTTTCAGTTTATTCAAAAGAATCCACACAGTAACATATGGGTGATCAGACATTGATAACGCACGGCAGTACAGAGACAGAACAATATAACTGCGTATATACTTTTAGACAAAACAACGTAACTGCATATATACTCATAGACAAAGCAACTAACTGCATATAATAATATCCTCAAAGACAAACCAACGTAATTGCATATATACTCATAAGCAAATCTACGTAACTGCATAATGTATTAAATAAAGGGGATAAAAATGAGAAACGAAATGAAATGGTAATAAAGAAAAAGGCTCAGTGGTTGTGTGATAAAATGCTTGTAAAGCGGTTTGTTAGTATACAGTGCCTGTAAGTAAAGTATTTGGTTACATAATTTTTTGGCTGGTCGAGATGGAAGGCAATCATTCGCCTGCGGTTCCCGGTTTTTAACAAAGGTCGCAGGATCGGGACTGTTCGCTAATACATGACCCATTTAAAAGACCATCCTGATCACATAAATCGACTCTGCCTAATCGCGAACCGGATAATCGTAACTTCATCTGCATTGCAACATACACTACAAAACGTTACATTGCTATGTAAGGTCACTCGATAATGACAACTCTTTGAGCCGCAACTTTTCCTATGTTCTCGAACAATTGCCATCAGCGGAGATGATTGCATAGTCAGTGTAAGAAGGAAACCATTCTAACCCTATAATCGGCATTTGAATACCATTTACCAGCCTTCAGTTTGGTTATCTGGTAGCTGCCTTACACAGCGTTTTTCATCCTTTCTGTATTTTGAAACTTTGGGACGTGAATAGGGTCAGTCGCAGTGACATTACATAGGTGGTAGCATGAAAGTTAAATGTAAAGGAAATTTGAATGTTTCTTCCTGAAACCGGGAGTACGTATTTTGCTGCCGCAAGTTAGCCGAGAAAGGAAGTGTGCGCAGCTTCTAGATACTTTGGGTGCACCAAATGTGGGGGTTTGGTAAAATGGAGGCAACCATCTACGGCTTAAATTTTTAAAAAAAATGAAACTAATTATCAACAACATTGTGTCGAAGGAGGAATGTATGCTAATAAATTAGGCAAATAAACAAGTATAGGGCACACCACTCGAGAGTCAGAGCATTCTTTTCTAGTTCTTTCGTATCAGCTGCAGCCATCTTGGCATGTTTAGAGAGTGATATTTCCGTTGCTTAGTGTCTCTGAGGGACCGACCACAGAATAAAAGTACCACCTCTTTTGGGCATCTGCGGGGATCAGGCAAACGTAGCCTCTGCAGGTGATCGTAAAAATACATGTTGTCGCTAAATAAAGTTCGACTGTAGACTGACGACCAGCTGTGAGTTCGAGTTGTTGAGATGTTTGAGATCATGAAAAAAGTTGATGAAGAAAAATATAAGGGACTTGACTTAGCACCAGAGCATTACAACCATGATGCTCATGTTGGAAGCACATGGTTCACTGTAATGTATTACCATTCAGACTTAACATCATTGCATTACAACCAAGATGCATTATGTTTGAAGCTCATGAGATTCTACTGTACAGCATTACAATTCTGACTTAGTAGCAGTGCATTACGTTTAGGATGCATAATGTTTGAAGCACATGGCATTCTACTGTAAAGCACTATTCTGACTTAGCACTAGTGCAATACAACCAGGATGCATAAGATTTGAAGCACAAGAGATTCAGCTATACAGTATAACAGTCCTGACATAGCACCAGTGCATTATGTCTAGGATGCATCATGTTTGAAGCACATGGGTTCTACTATACAGGATTACAAGTTTATCAATCGTGCTGTTCCATTATTTATGCCATAGACATGTCCTGCACTACTGTCGCTCAAATATGCAGCATACTTGCTGAATCCACTGGCACTCATCACTAACACATCACACACAGTCATGAGCAATTGCTCAATTAAAGCTACTTCAAAACCGGTACACGCGTCATCTCCTTTCCTTTGGCGGTCTACATGCTTTATTTTGCCCGCGTACCCGATAGCATTGTCACCAAAGTACTTTTGCGCTTGTGCGCGGACCTCGTCACTGTCTGTTCCTACGAAGTATTTGGAGCTTTTTCTCCCCATTCCCTCTGACGCCATGAAATCAAACAGAGCTGGGAGGTTCTCGGGTCTGAATCTCGGTTTCTGCCCGTCGTTTGGGATCGTGGGATTTTTGCCTATTCGCACATGAGCACAGATTAAAGATGAGTTACCAACGTCGGTTGTGACACTTGAGCGGTTCCCGAGAGGTTTAGTTGTCAGCCCTCTCTTCATAAGAAATGTAGGACCTACCAAATGCTCCAGCTGAGTCAAGAGCCGAACTGATGGCTGCATGAGTTCACCCCAAGCCCAACGGAATCTGGCTTTCTTGCCGCCAATACCACGCCAGTGAGTCATGGTCCGTGAGTAAAAGATGCTGTGTCTCAGTGTATAGTAGTCGTCCCTGTTTGTCTTTAGGTAAACCACTTTTTGAGGATACGCTGCATTGAAATCTAACTTGGCTATCGTCTTTGTCACGGTATCACTTGATATTCCGATAAGAGTGATGCTCGAGTTAGTGTCGAGCTCACCCTTCTGGGGCTGCCAGTTGACTTTATTGGGAACGTAGAAAGAACTAAGCTCGCAGGGTGTCGACATGATGATTTTAAACTGACGACCCACCAGTCGGGCCAGAAGGTACACATTAGTTAGTCCCTTTTGCCGGTCACCCCAGCCTCCACACCATCTTTTGCTGTCACAAAGATAAACGAGGTATCGTGTACTATTGTCTGGCTTCTGCTGAGCTGCACTGATCGGCGGAGGCATATATGATGGTTTCTTAATCTCAGGCTTCTCTATGGATAAAATTTTAGTTTCTGTATCATTTACTTTAGGTGTCTGTCTCTGTGGATCTGATCCTGAAGATTTCCTCTGTGTCTCTTCATGTTTAACTGTTTCCTCTGCTGTTGCATCTTTCAGTTTCTGCTGAGCTTTATCGGACTGTGTGGATGTAATTAAAGGTGTGTTTATCTTAAGGTCCTTTCCCTGTGGCGAATCTGCAATTTTGACTTCTCCATCTGATTTCCTCTGTGGCTCCTTATTTGTAGCCTTTTCGCCCGTACTTTTGATTTCCGTGCCATTTGCTTTGGGCATCTCTTTCTGTGGATTTGAGTTTGGAAGTTTGTTTCCTGACATTTTTCCTTTTGACATTTCCTTTGCCTTCAAACCTTCATTTTCTGACTTTTTACTTTGAAGCTTTTTCTGTGCTTTAGCATCTTTAGTCTCTTGCTCTTTCTTGCCATCCGTTTCCTCTGCTTTTGTACCATTGCTGCCTCGCTCCTTTTTATTGGGCGCCTTTCCCTCTTTCGCATCTGAGGGTTTGCTTTCTGGAGATGTCCCTCCAGGTCTTTCTTTTAAATCGAAAATGCTAACTGGAGCTTCTATTTGATGGTCCGGTTTAGGCACTGTCTCTGAGGTTTTGTTTTCTGGGGTCTCCACCTGAAGCATTTGGCTCGAGTCTGCATTTGATGCGTCGTTTTCGGTGCCACTTGCCACCATGCCATTTCTTATGGCTACCTCTTCAGATGGTTTTCGTACGGTAATGTCTAGCACCTTTTCCAAGTGGTGTATGCCATTTAGATAGAGTTCATAGCCTACCATCAGAAACACCACCGAGGCAACTAGTATGACCACCTGTTTAGCTCTAACCTGTCGATTAAAGGTGAAATATTGTGAGTCTTTATTTCCAATATTTATACTGGTATAGAAACGTATTTAACTCTTTATGAAAGGTGTCTTAGCTCAGAAAAATGTGTTTACTTCTCCTTAGGGATTACAAAGCTACTACTGTAACATTCTTCTGCTCTTCATTATACTAACTTATACTAATACAGAAACTATATTCACTTTTCAATTAAGGTATATTTAACTGGCATGGATCCATGGTACCAAAGAATAGCGGATTGTTTGCATTGCCAATCCAGTTCTTTTGTTGTTAAAAATTATAAAATAACCATCCCACCACTGCAACAGTGCACGCCTCAGAAACCGCAATTTTTCTGGGAGCACCCGTTTTGGGGACACATTTTTTTCACTTAAAATTGGAAACACCCGTTTTGGGCACCCCGTTTTGGGCACATACATAATCGTGTTCGGCTGGTATTATATCGACAATATTTATGATTATAGTTTCGATTCCCTCCCTGCAGAAAGTGTTTGAGTATGGAAAAATTTGTAGTTGTACCGTACTAATTAGATGTACCTCTTCCGTCAGCTGGACAAATGTCCGTTGCCCCCTGCACATCAACGGGGAGGTGCAAGTAGGATTTTGCTCAGGATAATGTTTTTGTTGGTTGAGATAACACGTCTCATGAAAAATATGTGATAAAAATATGCTGTAAAACTCTATACACTATTCACAAAGCCTGTCACACTTATGTAGTCACTGGCTGCATCTTGAAGCCAATGGCTGTGATAAATTATTTTTGCGAGATTGTCTGTTCACTATATTTCTTAATTAAGACTTGTCTGTGAGTTTCTGCCAACTCTGTTCGTCTTGTTTGTAAAGCTGTACTATTTGATGCCCGTATTTTCAGTTTTGTCTTTGTCTGCTGCTCTTTGATCTTTTCCATCCAGTCGAAGATGTTTGGGTGTGGATTCGAAAACATTTCATCGAAATGGCGATGATAGCTCTCACAGCCGTTTGTGGTTCTCTTGCTCTCATCGACGAGTATGTCCACAGGGCTGAAGGAAACATGAAGGTGGACTCAATGTATGTTGTCACGAGATAGTCGCAAAACTTGTCCAGTCTGTCGAGACTGGGCTTATCAGCAAACATGACAAACGCAAAACAATCTTCTATTTCTGCTGCTGGCAGGGCTGGAAGTCCAAGACTTGTTCTCACCCATCTGCCTATTTCATTGTCAGAGTCTCTGTAATCAAGGGCCAACCCCAACTTTTGTATCTGTTTCCACATTGATTGAGCGAGATGGAATTGGCATCGACAATGGACATGGGGAAAACTTCTTAGACAGCTGACATCGCTGCAGGCTCAAAATCCATGTGAAACTTCTTGCTGTCCAGTTGGAGATGTGCATGATCACAAAAATCTTTGAGGAAACTCAGCATTTTTACTTATGTCTCCTTTTTCTTGTCAGGAAGCAGGAAATATACACAAGGTAATAGCCATTTCGGTAGCCATGGATGGTATAGATTTGTAAGAAGTGTTTAGGACAATACTTGAATGTGCCATCGCAAAACACCTTAACATGTGACAGGCATAAAAATCGAATGTTGGTTTCTGATCTTATCATGATAATATTTGAAGCTGATGCAAATTAATTATACTTTCTCCATCTTCAGTTTTTGTAAATACAGAGTAGCTGTTGTTCATGTGGTCTATTCTCTGCTTTTTTGGCAACGCTGGTCTCAGTGTCAACCGCTTCCTGCTGATAGCATCTCTTAGACCTTTTACATGCGTAATATCCAGCTTATTAGCTTGTTTATTTCTGAATTCTCCACATACAATTTTGGATGGTCTCATATCCATGTTTTCCTCGGACTTCCTCTCGCACGACTATCGCACGATGTACTTATCAATATCAGTGCCACTCATCGGTGGATGACTGTGGTCTGTTATGCTGGATACTATAACTGTAGAATCAAAATCAGTCACAAGACGGGCTGGGCATCTCGCAGATTTGTTTGCGCATCGCCTTTCGATAGTTAATTGTGTTTTCCGTTGTTGGCAGAAGCGATATGTATAGAAAAAAAACAATCTTTTCCTCGGTTGGTTATGACTTTCTCCATGACAAGCTTTTTGTGACAGGCTATGTTAGCTATATCAGCACACTTGTATTTATAGCAAAAAGTTTGTGTGTAGCCATGCGGGTTTAACTTTTTCACGAGTTTTACCGCGCTTGAGTACGACGTAGGTGTAGATAATCATGATCAGGCCTGAGAAGTAACGTGAAAAAAATAATTTACACATGGTACGTGTGCACCGAGTGTCGGAGGTCGTACCTACAACATGCTTAACAAGTTCAATGAGGGCAAGAATATTTTGTTAGTGCATGAGGGTTATAATACTCACCCTTAATGCCACAGCTCAAACTCGGAGCTGGACAAAAACTATCTAGATTTTTTTTTTTGTATGTTGGGTCCTTCACAGAGTTCCTGGCAGCTGGAAAATGAAGGGAGAGCGGGAAAATAGGGCTGATCATGGAAATATTAGCGTAGCCACTAAGCGCGTGTAGATAATCGTGATATTATTGTGGTTTTCGATACTTAATCAAAATTGAAACGATCGACTACAAACATGATAAAGAGAGAAAAATAGTGTGCCAAAAACGGGTCAAATTAGAGCTACCCGAGAGTGCCTAAAACGGGTCAAATTAGAGCTACCTGAGAGTGCTAAAACGGGTCAAATTAGAGCTACCTGAGAGTGCCTAAAACGGGTCAAATTAGAGCTACCTAAGAGTGCCTAAAATGGGTCAAATTAGAGCTACCTGAGAGTGCCTAAAACGGGTACGAAAACGAAGGTGTGTGCCCAAAACGGATGCACCGATTTTTCTTTCCTCCCCGTTAACGCAAAGAGCACAAATTGACTTCACCATAGCGATCAGCAATGAAGAGAAATTTGTGAATAAATCTATAGTCCATCCGGAAACGAACGCCCCTCTTTCAAATGGATATATTTTACTTTAAATAAATCTATATCTATATATTTATATCTAAAAAATAT
>JAWQUT010000600.1:349016-371928 GCA_033807755.1 Ellobium chinense | reverse complement strand
CCCCCCCCCCCCCCCTTCCTCTCCCACACTCCTTTTAGGGCACCACGAAGTTAATTAGTAGTACAGTAATTATTTCATATTACAGTAAAAAAGGGTCTTACGTCTTTGTGATATTTTCCATGTTATTTTCTTCCTTTAATGTTTCTCGCTGTTAGTTCCATTCGTTCTCTTTTCCCATGCGTTACTCGTTGATCCTCCCGATTTGACAAGCTATTGATTACTGGTATGCTCGGTAAATTCACTTTCTCTCATAGTTTATACAGTTAGTGTTATTAGTTACAATGTCTACATACTTTGTTAGCTCTTACCCTGGCGTCGGAGTGATCATACATCATACATCATACATCATACAGGGGGTGTCCGACTGGCCATACACAAACTGTCTCCATACATCATACACATGCATACACTCTACGCTTTTGCAGCTCAGAACAGTTGTGGTTTGAATGTCGTGCGTGTGTTCTGTGTTTCATCTCGCAAAATGATGTTTTTATAAAGTGATCCCCTGATCATTGATCCTGTGATTCTGCATGCTTCGCAGCAAAGAAAAAAAATGTGGTGTAGACCTATCTACTGTACCCGCCAGACTGAGAGTGAATATGCTACTCTGTACCCTAAGCTGCTACATGACCCCGAAAAATTCAAGAATTATGCTCGGATGTCTCAGCAAAGCTTCCGGGCGATAAAAACAATACGTCCTGTCCAAGTGTATGATCATACATCAACAAAAAAATGAGCATGCTCAATTATGTGTATGATGTATGATGTATGATGTATGATGTATGACCAATCCGACTCGCACAAGTCGTTACCGTGTGTTCATTTCGTGTATGATGTATGATGTATGCAGTATGATGTATGATGTATGATCAGTCTGACGCCAGCCTTAGTCTTACACACGCTATACTTGCTTGGAACACTACGGGGTCTGTTACAGAGATAGAAAGTGGAAGAAAGGTTATGATTAATTTCCTATTCTACAGCCCCTGTCCCAGTGGGTCATAAACATTAACCTAGACTGAAAACCTGGCAGTCGGATAGGGGCGTCTTGGTTAAGAATAGAGTCCAGCCAGAATATTCTGTAAGGTGTATTCCGGCTACCCAGCCAGTGTCTTCACTTCTAAACAATATTGCTGCCTTTCTTGGTTCTCCTATGAGATATTTTAATCTAGCTGCGTCTATCACTGACAAGATATTAGTATTTTTATTGATATTAGTATTTTTATTATCATCTTCGTTGTTGTCATCACTGGTCTTCATCAATATTATCAACGCTCATTGTATCTGATATTTCTTTCAGTACTGTCTATGACACCAAGAACTGTACATGCTTTGGCGAGTGTGAAGCATATGTTTACGCATATCAAGACGATTAGTAGAGGATGCTGCAGGTGTGCACTGTTGTCACAATAGTAGCTGTCAAACACCTGTCAGGAGATGTCATAAAAACGTGCATTCGTGTCATAGTAGATGTCATACACCTGTCAAGAGATGTTAGCAACCTGCGGACATGTCACAGTAGATGTTTGATATCATGTATGTGTAGTAAACCTGTTTGAAATCATTCGTGTGTCGTGAACATGTTTTAAATTATGTCTAGGTCCTAAACGTGTGCGAAAGCTTTTGCACAAAATGAACCTGTTGGTTTATTATAGCAGATTACTTAAACTCCTCGATATTTTAATCTGTTTTTAAGAACCAACTTGAACGGAAATGCTCTCGGATGCAAGTGTGTTTTGACTATGAATGTGTCATTATAGCCTGACTCTATATGTGTTGTCTGCAACTCATCTGCACACAAGTCACAGTGATTAGAGCTTTGTCATCTGCTGTATGAGCCATCACAAGATTTAGACCTAACAACTGACTATACGCAACCCCAGTGTAGCTGTTGCTGTTATGACCAAATATAACAGAAAGGTACGCAGCAATAAATGACAGTGACAGAGTTATTATAGTTTATGCTTTAAAGCAACGCTTCCAGTCTCAGATTTTTACAAGAATATCGCTGCGGCAATAAGAGTACTATCTATTCTTATTTTGTACTTGTTTTATTTTTCTCGAAGACACACCATTGTTATTACCATGGCCTATAGATTGTGACGTCAGTAATACATCACGTGACCCACACAAGGAAGCTGTGCATAAAACGGCTATTAACAAATCAGCTCCGATAATCCACTCTTTGTCCATTTCCCTTATATCGGTCTATTTTTAGTCTTTACTCCGTCAATTGGTGGAGAATATGTATCTGCTCGCCTCTTGCTTAAAGGAAGATAGATCTACAGAGACTTTGACAATGTTATCTCCCCTATCAGCAACAGGTAGCGCTTCGGGCCAAAGACGTTTGTTATAATCGACTACCTAAAATACTTTGAACTCTTCATTATATGATGACTTTGACGGTTAAAATCGTACCATGAGTACCTCAAATCATGCAGACCTCATACCTACTAGTGCAACCCTAACCCTTAACTCTTATATCCATCGCGACAGGAGCAATTACTTGTTGATGACCTTAAAAAATCACTTCAAAAACTTTAAAACGCCGTAACTTTTCTCATAGACAACATAGAAACGTCGAGTAAACTGGCACGTCATCTCTGTTCATTCATCTCTCAAAGTCACGTGGTTCTGGGAACAGTAAGGTGTTTCTTTTACTAACTCTTTGATGCTTCAAGTCTCTTTTACCAGTTTGTTGAATAAGTTGCTGCACTCCTAACGCACTTCATCCGGCTGTGGAGAATATTAATTTCTTCAATCTTGATTTGAACCTGACACTAGCGTTGTAGTAAATCAAGAGATTGACAGGTGCGTTGACGCTTTGGCAGGAGTACGAGATGGAAAAGAGCGCTTTCACTAGGTTGCCATAAATAGGTTGCAGGAACTGGTTGGCAATAAAGTATCCAGACATGAAGCACTTAGGTAAATTGCAGAGGATGAACATAATGTCCACTCCTATAACAGTCTTGACTAACTTGGCATCCTTACCAGACAACCTTGTCTTCTTGGAGTTCGGTGTGGAATTTCTTACAGCCATGATGTGGGCTGCTCTGTCCACGGGCGTCATATCGGCCAGATCGACGGATGGTAAATTACAGACCATGATACCAGAATTTTTGAAGTTTACGAGCTCGCTACCGGATACGTTGCCTGGATGTCTCAGTTTGCTGGAATGTTTAATGGAAGCAATGATGAGAAAGGCACATACAGTCTGACACAGCCTGCCAGCACTGGTAAAACCCCATCAGACAGAAGAACTCCGCCAAACTGAATTGGCTTCAGACTGGTGTGGAACCAGTAGTTTGATCTTGTGGCGTTAAAACCTGGGTTGTGCGGCCATGTTTGCCCTGAGATCAGGAGCTCTGACAAAAAATAGGTCACCCAGAATAGTTTAATGACGATTACACCTTTTACAGCACGGCCTTTGGTAAATACTGACTTAACCGTGAAAGGAAATAAAATACAACAACAGCGTTCGATGGAGAGAAACATTGTTATCATTACCGAAATGTTGTAAAATTTTCCCTGGCAAGGTGAAATAATATTCATCAAGAAAATGGCGTGAGTTCTGTGACCAGGGTGTTGACGGACACTGCGATAGTGAGAACACAGAATACCAGATCTGACATAGAGAGGGGCACAAACAGGACAGTAATGCTGTCTTTAACTTCCTGTGTGACGTAAACCACGATGTTTACAATATTGGCCGCTATGCCAAAGACTGATATAAACGAACCTGCCCTGATAACAAACGTAAAGATGAAGATGCGATGTATCTCTTTGTTAACCAGAGATCTCAGCATTGCTGCTGTGACCACAAATGTATTGTTAGTGTCCATCACTGTGTCGCTGGCGTCTCTCAGGTGCGGAAAGCAGAGATAACTTCTTTAAGTTTGACTTCTGGCTGTCCACAAAGTAACCAGCTAAACTACGCCAGTATGTCACCTTAAATATTTCTGTAGGATATCTTAAGGATGAGATCAGATGTGCAGTACAAGTAAAGTGGACATATGTTGTAATATATTGTTATCTTAATAAAGAACAAATACATCAAAATAAGTTTAAATACTTCTCTAAAGGTCTTTAAAGATTTAATGCAAAGGCATCAAAAGAGCGCAATTCTGGAGTCGAATAGAAATGGCTTAAAATCGGATCCGATTACACGTCTTGTAGGCAATCTTTACTGACAGCTTTGCAGTGACATTTTTATTTCTTTCCCAATCGTAATTAGTGTGGTCTGTTGTCATGTAGAGTAGGACAACTATTTTATCATAATATAGGAAGTTCAAGAGTCAATTCCAGACCAAAGGAGTGGTCTCAGTTCTACAGACCAACAGTCAAATCCATGTTAGAAAATTTTTACAAAAGACATAACAGAACTCCAAAGAAACAATTTTACAATTTTGTTGTTGTTGTTGTTGTTGTTGTTGTTGTTGTTGTTGTTGTTGTTGTTGTTGTTTAAACATCAATGCAAAGCAATTCACTTATAAAATATTCAAGGACAGATTTTTAAATAAACTTTTGCAAAAATACATTAATAAATTTTGCGTGACGATAAAATTCTGACACGTAAAAGAGAAATGTTGACTGGCGCCCACTTCTGTCTTTGAAATGATAAAAAGGAATATTATGCAGGCATTTATTCTTGAAGGTACAGACTATTTGAGCCATTCCTGACCTACGAACGTTTTGTCTCTGCAGAAAAATGATTGGTATATTCTTTCATGTCTCTAATGATTTGTGTGTAAATCTGTTTACGTAAAAACATTTGAAAGTTGGATTTTAACGAACCTCATATCTTACACTTACAGAGTCGCAACGAAAGACAAAAGGCATAAAATTATTGTGTGTGGTGATGTCAACCGTATGAGACATAGAAGTAGCATTGCACTCGGATCATTCCATGGAAGCTTGTTTTCTCAGTTACTACAACAATCCGCAGCACTAAAGTTATTGCAGACGGATTTCTTATTTTTCTCCAAACAGATCAAGTGAAAGCTCTACAATGTCAGAAAAAAAAATCGTCATTTAAATTTACATTCGTCAGTTCAGACTACAAGTATCGATGTCCATTATCCTGGTTCTCTAACGTGGTGTACCAGGCTTAGCGCTAAGTACAGGGTTAGGAAATGGAAAGTATCCGCATGGAGGGTCCTTGGAAAATATTCAGGGACCCTCTCTCTTATCTACTCTTAACCTAACCCTTCTCTTAGTCTTTAGCAAAGCAAACACTGGAAGAGCTTGAGAAGTATCGAGTATACCAACTGGACATACAGTATCTTCATGCTCATTCCACATTAGCCCAAGTTGTTTTTTTTATATTGAGGGCTTAAGAAACTGAGCGCTCTCAAGCCGTTGCTCAGAGCAAAACATTGAGGCAGATATGGTTTAGCTGGTAACTCTGGGATATAGCTTTTATAATGTTGTATATATATGTGAGCAATCGGGAAGTGTGTTTGGGTCACGGGTGAACACTAGGTTCGCACGCGGAAGTTAGGGACCGATACAGGCAGTAGGTATTTAAGAATTACATTGCTGTGAAGTTAGCGTCCCTGTAGTGTAGTGGTAACACGCTCGGATTTGCAAGCTGAGAGACCCTGGTTCGATCCCCGGCAGGGACAGAAATTTTCTAGAGTAGGTTTTTTCGGCCCATCTTCTCTAAATTGATCAGTCACAGTAATTTGGTAAAATCCCCGGTGACACATTTCCTTAAAATACTATGTAACATCTGAAAAATTATCAGACTAAGCTCACCTTCCAAAATTACTGGTGACACACTTCCTTAAAATAATATGTAACATCTGAAAAATTATCAGACAAAGCTCACCTTTCTCCCCCTTAAATATAAGAGAAAGAATACCAACTGTATTGCCTTTCCACCCGGTTACATATACGAGTAATAACAAGTCAGAATTTCAAAACGGTTTCCAAAAAAACTAGCAAATTTTTTAATGTCGCATACGCCCCTTCGTGAGATGAGCGACGAAATGTGGTGACGATGGTCACACCCCATTCCTGTGGCCGTATGAAAAATCTGCACGTAAGTTAACGCACTGCGGCAACTTTGGGAAACTCCCAAAACATTAGTAGCGTTCACTGTAGTTACCGCAATAAGTCAGTTAGTGCACTGATTATGCATACGGCCACTGGTGCAGTAGTCACAAAGCGAGCAACTCAGACACGCAGAATAACGCTCATAGCACAGTGCTCGTAACTCATCTACTTGGAGGCAGCCTGGCCTTGTGGCTTGTGTGTAGTTCTCATAAACTGAAGACTGTGTAGTCTGAGTTGTGGCATCGTTTCCTCGCCCAGGCAAGTTGCTCTGAGGGGTCCAAGTACCGGACACTTTGTTCTTATTTTTTCCACTCCACTCTTTTGAGAACTTAGGCAGTGAAGCAGACAACCTAATACTTTAGGCCTTTTCACTCAGTAAACATGGTAACCTTACCCACCTAGCAATAACCACAAATTTTGAGTGACTAAACTTCACCTATTCTGATTCTACACTTGTATGTGCACCTATCTAAGCCTTTGAAATTAAAATCCAACACCTTCCCCCCATCCCACTGGCCAGTTTTCTGATTTTATAGGGACTATTTAAAATTGCATTATTTTTATGCCAGGTGTTATTGGCATCTTCATACCTGGACTACCTGGAATATTTTTAGGAGAGATATACAAAATTTATGCGGCAGGCAGGAGAATAGGGAACCAGTGTGAACTACCGCGTGACGTAACAAGTTTTTGCGTTCTAGTGCCCGCATGAGACAAAGTCTCTTATGATTTCGTTGTACCGAGAAAGGGTTTGGGATTTTTACAGCGAAATTCGTATGCCATGGGCATGTTAAGCCATGCGTCACAATCCTAGGACATCATTTTTACTGTTTCGAAGCTTGCATACACAATTTTTCATACCTTCATGCTTTGTGTTATTTGTTTTGCCTGTTGGCAACAGAACCGTGTGTGTCAGATGTCTCTTTTCCGTGGCTTATATGAAAATGTAAGATCAAAGTCTACGCATCCTTGATCAGATCAGTTAAAATACATTTGAAATTATTGATTCATATCTACACGGTTCGTGTCTTTGATATTTGATGGTAAGCTTTGATGCTAGTAATGTATTCAGCCTAGTCCGTACACCCCCAGTAGGCCAACTATAGATCAAGAGAAACAAATGTGTCTTTCCATGGGCTTTCACGTGTTTATATTTATTCATGATTCCGTGTCCCCTTTTTTAGTAGATACAATGGCTTCCTGGGGCTTGGCTAGACTAGGACTGGAATGCGCTGTCGGCACCTTCATGTTTCGAATTTCAAGCAAGATTTAAGGTTTGGGAAATTAGTAGAATATAGCAGAACAGCCAATGAAATCCCCATTATTATATTAGTTTCATCAAATTATGAAATCATTACCATTATAACACCATATCTACTTTTGTGTAGAAGTAGCTTAATGTGACATTAAAATTAACGATAAAGAAGAAGGCAGGTCCCATTTCTGCCCCATCCAGCCCCCCCTCCCGCCCCCACTTTTTGACGAGAAATCACTTGAGACACACTGACTGAACAACTCTACAGAACAAATCTTCAATATGCATGAGATACATTGACTGAACAACTCTTCAATTTGCATGAGATACATTGACTGAACAACTCTACAGAACAACTCTTCAATATGCATGAGATACACTGACTGAACAACTCTACATAAAAACTCTTCAATATGCATGAGATACATTGAATGAACAACTCTTCAATATGCATGAGATACATTGACTGAACAACTCTACAGAACAACTCTTCAATATGCATGAGATACATTGACTGAACAAATCTACATAAAAACTCTTAAATATGCATGAGATACATTGACTGAACAACTCTTCAATATGCATGAGATACATTGACTGAACAACTCTACATAACAACTCTTCAATATGCATGACATACATTGACTGAACAACTCTACAGAACAACTCTTCAATATGCATGAGATAAATTGACTGAACAACTCTACAGAACAACTCTTCAATATGCATGGGATACATTGACTGAACAACTCTTCAATATGCATGAGATACATTGACTGAACAACTCTACAGAACAACTCTTCAATATGCATGACATACATTGACTGAACAACTCTACAGAACAACTCTTCAATATGCATGAGATACATTTACTGAACAACTCTTCAATATGCATGAGATACATTGACTGAACAACTCTACATAACAACTCTTCAATATGCATGAGATACATTGACTGAACAACTCTTCAATATGCATGAGATACATTGACTGAACAACTCTACATAACAACTCGTCAATATGCATGGGACACACTGCCTGAACACAGATACTGCGTTGGACTCAAACTCAGTGGGTCGTGGGTTCGATTCCCAACCATCATCATAATGTAAGTGCCGTAGGAAAGCATTTTATCCACGTTTGCCTTAGTCCACCCGTCTGTGTAAAGACCACTGTCAGAAAGCTAATGATCAGCATGTAAATGGCAGCGGCATTGTGTGCTCCCAGGGAAGCTGAGAAAGTCTTAGAGTGATCAGCACTGCAGGGGGGATAACAGTGTGAAGTCGTGTGGACAGGTATTAGTTGGATACAAGACTTATAAACCGCATTATTATTATTATTATCATTATTATTACTACTACTACTACTACTACTCCTACTACTACTACTACTACTACTACTACTATTACTACTACTCGGGTAACTTTCCTTATATCACAGAGACATGCAGCACAGCAGTACGTATTGTTTTCCTTATTCCATATATGGTTCTGCCTCGATAAAAAAAATACATGTACGTCATTGCAGGTAAGTTCCAAGTAAAAACTGGTTTGAGATGTTTCTTATAATGTGGTAATTCATTGTGAGGTTTCTTAAAAATGTATACAGAAATATTCATATCAGGTCAGGATTTGATGGAGGTGTTAAACTAATATGTTTTTAAAAAAAACTATGATTATAAAATTTCAAGCCCCATCTATGTGAGAAACAGTCAGTCAACCATAATAATATACTTAAGGTTCTTTTCGGAGTCCGCTATCAGCGCGATATCATCCACAACAAAGTAAACATGACATTTTATGGGAACGCACGTGTGAGCCTATTGCTCATCGTATGTAACATATCGTTCAGTTCAGATCTTTGAATGGAACAGATGATGGGAGACAAAGACCATCCTCGCTTCAGACCAAAATTCTTGGGTGCATCACTCTTTTTAATAAGATAAAACGTTGATGATCCTGATGCGTTTGTCTTTCATAACTGAGTCTTGAGATTCTGCCAGTAGGTTTTTATCCCCCAAGTTTTCCATAGTTTACAAACGCTGATCACCAGCATTCACACAATATTTGTCATTGCCTATAGCCAAGTACTCAATACACAAGGGTAACTGAGGAAAATATGAGAGCAATGTTGTCCTAACAGTACATTTATAACACATCCATGACAGGAATGGAAACCACGACCTTTTGATCCTGAGCCCAATGCCTAAGTCATGGCTGATTAACACAAGTCTTGATTGTACATGTGATACTGTTCACNAACAACTCTTCAATATGCATGAGACACATTGACTGAACAACTCTACATAACAACTCTTCAATATGCATGAGACACATTGACTGAACAACTCTACATAACAACTCTTCAATATGCATGAGATACATTGACTGAACAACTCTTCAATATGCATGAGACACATTGACTGAACAACTCTACATAACAACTCGTCAAAATGCATGAGACAGAACAACTCTACATAACAACTCGTCAAAATGCATGAGACACATTGACTGAACAACTCTACACAACAACTCGTCAATATGCATGAGATACACTGCCTGAACATAGATACTGCGTTGGACTCAAACTCAGTGGGTCGTGGGTTCGATTCCCAACCATCATCATGATGTAAGTGCCGTAGGAAAGCATTTTATCCACGTTTTCCTTAGTCCACCCGTCTGTGCAAAGACCACTGTCAGAAAGCTAATGATCAGCATGTAAATGGCAGCGGCATTGTGTGCTCCCTAGGAAGCTGAGAAAGTCTTAGAGTGATCAGCACTGCAGGGGNGGGGGGGGGGGGGATAACAGTGTGAAGTCGTGTGGACAGGCATTAGCTGGATACAAGACTTATAAACCGCATTATTATTATTATTACTACTACTACTACTGCTACTACTACTACTACTACTACTACTACTACTACTATTACTACTACTCGGGTAACTTTCCTTATATCACAGAGACATGCAGCACAGCAGTACGTATTGTTTTCCTTATTCCATATATGGTTCTGCCTCGATAAAAAAAATACATGTACGTCATTGCAGGTAAGTTCCAAGTAAAAACTGGTTTGAGATGTTTCTTATAATGTGGTAATTCATTGTGAGGTTTCTTAAAAATGTATACAGAAATATTCATATCAGGTCAGGATTTGATGGAGGTGTTAAACTAATATGTTTTTAAAAAAAACTATGATTATAAAATTTCAAGCCCCATCTATGTGAGAAACAGTCAGTCAACCATAATAATATACTTAAGGTTCTTTTCGGAGTCCGCTATCAGCGCGATATCATCCACAACAAAGTAAACATGACATTTTATGGGAACGCACGTGTGAGCCTATTGCTCATCGTATGTAACATATCGTTCAGTTCAGATCTTTGAATGGAACAGATGATGGGAGACAAAGACCATCCTCGCTTCAGACCAAAATTCTTGGGTGCATCACTCTTTTTAATAAGATAAAACGTTGATGATCCTGATGCGTTTGTCTTTCATAACTGAGTCTTGAGATTCTGCCAGTAGGTTTTTATCCCCCAAGTTTTCCATAGTTTACAAACGCTGATCACCAGCATTCACACAATATTTGTCATTGCCTATAGCCAAGTACTCAATACACAAGGGTAACTGAGGAAAATATGAGAGCAATGTTGTCCTAACAGTACATTTATAACACATCCATGACAGGAATGGAAACCACGACCTTTTGATCCTGAGCCCAATGCCTAAGTCATGGCTGATTAACACAAGTCTTGATTGTACATGTGATACTGTTCACCATCTTTTCTCTCACACACAACGTCAAACACACACAGGTACAGTAGAGCCTCTATAGTAAGTACTCATTTAATAAGTATACTTGTTATTAAGTATAAATTTCACATGCACGGATTCACTATTATTTCTATCGTTTCATTTTTCGGGTGGACCTCGATATTAGTATATACCTCAATGAAAAATGTACTTTTTCCGACCACCAATGCATATTTCAAATAGAGGTTCTACTGTACATATATTTCTCATGATATAATATGTAAATAATCAATATTTATATCATAATGATAAACAAGAAAAAAACTGATACTACAGCAGTCAAGATCAGCTGATACTAACTGGTAACACAATGGGGAAAATGAAATACATATAATCTATTTCTCTCAAACAATCCACGGTTTTCATGATCAGTAAACGGACAAGATGCTGTCTGGTAAACAATATACTATTCTTTATGACTGTGTTATTGTGTGTCAGCTATTTTACATTATCATCAACAACAACAGCAACAACAACATCATTCATCTGTAGTCTTGTTTACCTTCATTATCAAAGACTGTCTACTTTGTATCCACCCTCAGTATCCCCTCCCTCCCCACCCCCTATACACATAAAGGAATTTATCTACTTAATCCCCAGTGACAGGTATCTTCCCGTATCTTTACAAATATCTCTCTCTCTCTCTCTCTCTCTCTCTCTCTCTCTCCATCTCAGAGTTATTGAACTGTAGGTTAAATTATCTTTATTTCTGCACACCCCACCCACGCCACTGACCGCTTGTTCCCAAATCCTTGTTTCATTAAAAATGTACACCCTTCATCCTCCCCCCCTCCCCCCCCCCCCCCNAAGAGAGAGTCTATCAGTATGGTGTAGAATGTTGTGTATCAGACAGCAGGTTGTTTGTTTACCTGTACAGAGATCGATGGGGAAGGTGGGAAATTCTCCATCATAATAGCACTCTTGTTGACATTACCAGGAAGTCCCTCACTGTGAGTGTGGTGTAAACCTTGAGACGCTGACCACATCCTCCACTCTTTACATCCCGGTATGAAGACTTGAGCCCCGCTAGACCCGGGACATGTAGGAGTGTTGTACGTGTACTGGGTATACTCTTTAACCCTTCCATCCTTATCTCTCTCACTGTGTGTTTTCTCTCTGTGTGTCACCTGTCCTAGTGATATTTGTTTAGCACACCCGTGAGGGTGTGACACACAGACAGACAGTCTGTGGAGGAAATATGAGTCACGTGATGTAAACATCTCACCGTTATTCCTGTTGTACCTGTCACACAGTGTATCTTGTTGATCCCGGCAGCGCCTCCACATCTTGTCCAGTGTCTCCACCAGTTCCACGTCATGTGTCGTAAAGTACAGCACACAGTAATCTTCCTTGATGTTACATTTAAAAGCTTCTCCCCCAGTGAGTTTGGGAACTTTGCTCACATCCGTGTTACCGTCATCGTAGAAAAACTCACAGCTCGTGTGTGCAGCCTCTATGTTATCACACACAACATGAGCTGCTGTGTATATGAGCACTTCACCCGCCATCTTCTTTCGTGTGTTTCGATCTAGTTTAACACATTCACCACATTCACAGTTTAATTTTTTCCTATCTTCATACTTCGTTACACTGCTCACCCATCCAGTTCCTGTCATCAACACGTCGCTCTTTCCTCTGTCTTGATAGAAGGGAAAAGGTTTGTCAGTACCAGTAAAGAATTCGGGTCTATTCTTACTTATCTTGTTTACTGACACACGACAAGTCTGGTGTGCCCAAGTTCTGATGTAGTCCACAATTTCGCTGTCACGGTATTCAGGAGGTAGGTGGTCTATGTTGAACTTTCTCACCGGTATGAAGTTAGTGTGGTTTGGGTTCTTCATACATATAATTGCAGATTTCTGAAGATCATTTTCACCTCCAAAACTCACCTCTGTCTCGTGATACCCTGGTAGGGAGATAAAAATTACCATCATCGCCTTCATTATCATTGTCACATTTATAGTTATTCAAATTAATGAACATCTATCACTGACCACTTCCTACATGGTCATCATTACAATGGTACATCTCAATAGACTATAAACACAACATATAGCAACAGTAACATACACAAGATACTGAAAGAAGATAAATCACTTGTTATTAAAGGTAATATCTACAACAGAGACAGATAGAACAAGAGAAAGAAGGCAAGAGAAGTTGATTTAGTAAGACTAAATATTTATGAATGCAAATTATGTTATGCAAATACTGTGACTGTCCTTTGGCCTAGATCTAATAAATTTATGAAACTTACATCACTATACAGCAGCAGACTGTATGGACACAGCACAGCAAATAACAATGAGACAAATATCAACAACATGTTACATCATAACAAGAGATAATAAAATCTACAACAATACCAACTGTATGAAGACACTATAATTATGTGTACCAACCTTGGTTTTTTTTCATTATATCAGCATTCTTGAGTGTGTCTGTCACCTCAATGGTTGAATTTGGTGGTGTGGCTGGTAATTAATATAATGCAACATAAGAATTACACTACGTCAGATACTATCACCAGAACAACCACCGTCTCCATCACCACCAACGTCAGTATCACAACCAACATCATCAACACCACCATTGTCATCATCATCATTTTCAATGTATCTTAGCTGCTCTTCCTTTTATCACATTTATTTTATTCATCATTTTTATCACTATCGTCATAAATAACAGGATATGTTTTCTATATCCATCTTGGCTGCTTCATGAACTAATCACAAAACTCAAGATTTTAAGCATTATCTTCATCTGAGAGCATAAAAATCAACGTCTTTATTAAAAATCATCATCACCATCACCATTATCATCATCATCATCATCATCAAAACTGGCAGAAAATGTTCTTTGGGGTATCGACTAAGTCTAGAGTAATTTGTAAACTGACTTGTCTAGCCTAGTCTGATTACTAGAGCTAATAAAGCATATATGGCTGAGGCAAACCGCGTTTGTTTAAGTCTAGACCTAGATTTATAATACTTACCCATGTTCCCTGTAAGTTGGTCTAAATCGCGTAGCTGTGGAAAAGAAAGAACAAATCACTGCCAAAAAAATCAGCGTAAAGTGAATCTAACCTTAGACTGGGGGCAAAATTTAAACTATTGGCTGGTGCCGACAAAGACCTAGATCTAGATCTGTAGCCTTGCCTTGTCTAGATCTAGACTTGCTAGTTTAGATGTCAGTTTACCTTGGGAAAATAATTCTAGGCTTTGCTTATGTTTTTAAGTGTTCATTATGCATAGGATGTAGCCGTGAATGAGCTATGCTCGCAGAGCGAAATATGCTAAACTAGACTGAAACTCTTGTCAAAGTATGAGATTCTGAGTTGTCTTCAGTAGACCAGCTTAACATACTGGTACAGATATAGTGTTGCCAGGTCAGGATTTGATGGAGGTGTTAAACTAAAATTTAAAAAGCGCCAAAAAGCGCCAAAAAGCGCCAAAAAGCGCCATTAAACCTTTCAAAAATGGCCAAAAATCGTTGATTTTTGTAGGGACCCTTGTAATACTTATTAATATGTGGCTTCTAAAGAAAGAACACGGCCCATTTTCCTCTTCACGGCCATATAGATATTTCATTTAAAGTAGGTTATAAAAGCTTTCACTGGGCCACAAAATACAAACATTCGGACATTGCTACAAAATAGAAGCGACTGTTAATTTTTGGTGTGATCACAGTTTCTCAGAAAAAAATGGAGCCATGTAGGTTTGACAGTGGTACAGGCCGAACAAAGGCGTTCCAATAAATAACTGGGCCTCTCCAGTACACCTTGAATATCCGGAACTAAACACTGATTGGCAAGTTAACATTGCTATATGTGTTGTATTATGAATGAGATGTTTAACACTGTATGACATTGTAAAACAATTTCCCTACGGGGTAAATAAAGTCGTATTTATTATTATTATATTATTTAACATTAGAGAAGCTACTGGAACTGATATTTGACTTTTGACTCACAGTGAAAAGGGACTGAGTAGTAAAACAGAAGGAAGGATCAAGTAAACCTTGGAGAATTTTCAGGTTATTATAAGATTTTCTTATCACATTGGTGGCATACCCAGATGTCACTTACCAAGATAAGGTTAAACACTTTGCCAGTATTCTCTTTGAGAGGATCCACCACCATCCATTGTCGATTATAGTCAGTTACTGTGGTGCGCAATGCCCCTTTCTAATTCATTACATTTTGCATGCAAATTTGCGCATCGAAGTGCAAAATAGTGCGGGGTTTTGTTTTTTTTTCTTAGTAAATTTTAGTGCTGATGTAAGAAAAATATTGTCTCAAAATATGGGCCTTACTTTATCACATAATTTTATTTAGAAATCTAAGGCAGGTTAGTGCACAAACTTATAGAGGCATTTTATTTCTCTATAGTTAATTATCATTACATGAGAGACAATCTTTGTTAAGCAAATATTAAATAAATTTTAAAAATTCCTAAGTAAATACGTATTTGCATTAATATTTCTTAATGTTTTTAGGGACATTACCTGCACTGGACAGTGAGTGACAGCTGGTAAAGTTGGATATTTGGAACTTGCTAGTCCAGACAGAATAAAGGCATATCATTGTCTGAGGTTCTTAAAGGAAGACTGAACCGTCCTACAGACCGTATTAAATCATACGATACCCTACTATTCCANAATACTTACCCATGTTCCCTGTAAGTTGGTCTAAATCGCGTAGCTGTGGAAAAGAAAGAACAAATCACTGCCAAAAAAATCAGCGTAAAGTGAATCTAACCTTAGACTGGGGGCAAAATTTAAACTATTGGCTGGTGCCGACAAAGACCTAGATCTAGATCTGTAGCCTTGCCTTGTCTAGATCTAGACTTGCTAGTTTAGATGTCAGTTTACCTTGGGAAAATAATTCTAGGCTTTGCTTATGTTTTTAAGTGTTCATTATGCATAGGATGTAGCCGTGAATGAGCTATGCTCGCAGAGCGAAATATGCTAAACTAGACTGAAACTCTTGTCAAAGTAGGAGATTCTGAGTTGTCTTCAGTAGACCAGCTTAACATACTGGTACAGATATAGTGTTGCCAGGTCAGGATTTGATGGAGGTGTTAAACTAAAATTTAAAAAGCGCCAAAAAGCGCCAAAAAGCGCCAAAAAGTGCCATTAAACCTTTCAAAAATGGCCAAAAATCGTTGATTTTCGTAGGGACCCTTGTAATACTTATTAATATGTGGCTTCTAAAGAAAGAACACGGCCCATTTTCCTCATCACGGCCATACATATACTTCATTTGAAGTAGGTTATAATGGCTTTCACTGGGCCACAAAATACAAACATTCGGGCATTGTAACAAAACAGAAGCGACTGTTAATTTTTGGTGTGATCACAGTTTCTCAGAAAAAATGGAGCCATATAGATTTGACAGTGGTATAGGCCGAACAAAGGCGTTCCAATAAATAACTGGGGCTCTCCAGTATACATTTAATATCCGGAAGGGAACACTGATTGGCAAGTTAACATTAGAGAAGCTACTGGAACTGATATTTGACTTTTGACTCACAGCTAAAAGGGACTGAGTAGTAAAACAGAAGGAAGGATCAAGTGAGTTTTGGAGAATTTTCAGGTTATTATAAGATTTTCTTATCACATATGTAGCATACCCAGATGTCACTTACCAAGATAAGGTTAAACACTTTGCCAATATTCTCTTTGAGAGGATCCACCACCATCCAATGTAGATTATAGTCAGTTACTGTAATGCGCAATGCCCCTTTCTAATTCATTACATTTTGCATGCAAATTTGCGCATCGAAGTGCAAAATAGTGCGGTTGTTGTTTTTTTTTAGTGGTGATGTAAGGAACATATTGTCTCAAAATATATGTCTAGGCCTTACTTTATCACATAATTTTATTTAGAAATCTAAGACAGGTTAGTGCACAAACTTATAGAGGCATTTTATTTCTCTATGGTTAATTATCATTACATGATAGACAACCTTTGTTAAGCAAATATTAAATATATTTTAAAAATTCCTAAGTAAATAGTTGCATTGATATTTCTTAATGTTTTTAAGGACATTTACTGCACTGGACAGTGAGTGAAAGTTGGTAAAGTTGGAAATTTGGAACTTGCTAGTCCAGACAGAATAAAGACATAGATCACTGTCTGAGCTTCTTAAGAGGCAAGAAGAGATAAAACAACTGAGCTTCTGAGAACTTGAATTGTAAGGAAATTATCGCCCTATCCCCTGGTCTGGAGAAAACACTGACAAAACGTCCCTGTATCAGCTTGTGACTATGTTTCTGTTAGCTTAGATCCAGTCACAGAGGCGTGGACAGCGAATTGGAGTTCGTTCTCAGAGAGCTTGTTCACATTCTGAACTGTCATTTCCCCTATCCCCGCCCCCGCCCCAACACCAAAAATCGTGTCGAAGGAGACACACTGACAACTTATTTTTACAAAATAGTGTAGCAATAAAAGTGAACATTCCTCACAGATATCTCATTACACTAATATGATAGTATCAAGTATATCTCTAAGTCTTAAGCTCATGTTGTATGAACTTGTACCACAGACTAGAAACCTCCACTGTCTCTTCACGACAGTCAGGACAGTAAACAAATAATGATATTATTGGGGCCGGTATCCTCTACAAAACAAAAACAAACAAACAAACAAAAACTGTCAGCCCCTCCCCCCCCCCCCCCCCCCNCCGCCAATCAACGGCTTAACGAACTGCTCGTAGCGACGGTGTGTGGAAATACAAGTCAATCCGGAATAGAGGCTGACGGCTTAATTTTCCTAAAAACAAGTGCAACTGTTGAAACAGTGCCACCTGGAAAAGATCAGTTCTTGACGTGTGAAAATTGAACCACCTTAAATTTCAGCAACTCCTGCAAACCGGTCTGTTGTCACATAATTTGTTACACTTTAACGTTACTTGTCTATTTGTCTAAAGTTGAATTCTGCCTCTTGAGTTTTTTCTTAATAACCAATCTCTTCCAAGGAGTTGAGCTGCCTAAACACTAAGACTGAATTAATCAGTGATTAAAGTAGGACACGCACATCAGAAATAATATTCCGTTTTTCAATACGTTTTTTCTCTAAATATTATCCATGGTACCCACCGAGTCAATTTTACGAAGAAAAAGCATGTTCTGTCACCATGCGCGTATGTAACATGACGCAATAAGGACAGCTAGAGTTACGGGGTTTGGCCCTTGTGTCCACAATTATTCCCACTCCCCGATCAGCAGAAGCCTGTGGCAAAAACGCTGACGTCACATATGTTCCAGCAGCTACAGACACCTCAACCTGACAATGCATGTTCAGCTTTTAATCAAGGTGCTGGCATTCCAAATTCAAACGTAAATTTTGATAGTGTAAGCCAGAAAAAGTATTCTGCATTTTTATTGCATCAGCATGATTTTGTTTGGCATATCTACTGTTCACAGAGGAATTACAACACTGATATCAACATGCTATCACCCGTCCGCAGAGCACTGGCTAGACAGCTTGGCCAAGTGGCAAGAACGTATTTGAGGTAAGCTTATGGCCGCCAGGCGCGCAGTGGTTGTAACAATTCTGACTTTGGATAATGTAACCCTGTGGATTGTCTTGGGCCAGCAGAGACGTT
Source organism: Ellobium chinense (assembly GCA_033807755.1). Classification (NCBI taxonomy): domain Eukaryota; kingdom Metazoa; phylum Mollusca; class Gastropoda; order Ellobiida; family Ellobiidae; genus Ellobium; species Ellobium chinense. The sequence goes on along the minus strand of JAWQUT010000600.1, from coordinate 353,193 downwards.
ATATCATTACGAAAGACATTTGAAAGACTGTTTTATTGGAATAATAGGGTATCGTATGATTTAATATGGTCTGTAGGACGGTGCAGTCTTCCTTTAAGAATGAAACCACTAAACAGGAAAATGCAGAATGCAGGACAAGACAAAATGAAGCTAAATCAAATATATCGTATAAACAGGGCCTATTTCCGGTGGCATAAAAGTGTGTAATAATTTTTTGATATGTCACACGTTACATAAATTTGACCTCTGACCTGCTTACGAATAGTTTGATTGGAAGCCTTGGAAATCCCTAGATGTATGAATATGTGACGTCATTTATTTTGTTACTATTTTCAATGCCATGGGGTTTCCCTCTGTCTAGATTTTTTTCAAAAATTAGTTCATTCTATATTTCTTATCGCTTGTCATCGTTCTCGTCACATTTCAGTTTCGATTCAGTTAAACATTTGAATAAAAGTACTTGAAATGTCACAATGTTTCTGTGGTCTAAAGTTTCATAGATTATTGTCACCTGTTTGGATCTACTTTGTGTCGCGTAACTGTGTAGTTCATTCAGTTCAGTTGTGATTGATGTGTCTCAAACAGGATGAGGGCCACTTCAGAGTCCTTTTCACTTTTTTTTTCCATTAAGTAGAGTATATATGATAAAAGAGTATATATGATAAAAATATATGATAAAAAACTCGTGTTTGTCTGATATAAGATTTATGAAATTCGTTATACATTTATCGTATTTGCTCGCCAGAGGCTCGCGAATGCAATAAATGTATAACTCATTTCATCAATCTGATATAAAAAAAAAAATTAAAAAAAAAATACTCATTACAGATCCTCTGTATAAATGAATACATGTACATCAAATAGTACGTGAAGAAACGAAGAGGGAAGAAGAATGAAGAAAAAGAGAAAAAAAAAAACATGACTGTAGATCTATGTGTGAAGGACTCCAATACTGCCCTGTCCCAAGTCTGAATCCTCCCCCAACACTTTTGCCCCACCCCTTCCCCTTCCCCACCCCGCCCCGGACTAAATACCCCTTGGCTGTGGTCTCAGACTCTGCAGGTGGGCAGCAGTGAGGAAGAGGAGAAAAGATGGTGAGAAAGATGAAATTCAAAAGAGGGATGAAGAAAAATAGAAATCAGTATTAGATTTAGAATTTAGACTATCGTCTGGATATTGGAATGGGATAACAACAACACATACTAACTAACTGACTAACATCTGAAAGTTCTGGGCCTAACGGAGACAGACACACAAACTCTTTTAGTATAATAACGTTACGTCTACTCTTAATGACGTGGCAATGGAGTCCTTAGGTGAGTGCGACACAGTGGGCGCTTTTTCAAGGGAACAAGATACTCCAGACAGCCAGGATTGCAACACAGTGTTTGAAAAAAAAGTTTCAGAACTTTTCCACGATGTCTCCATGTGGTCTAAGTTTGTTTCTTCAATGCGAAAATGCAGTTAAAGCGATAACTCAAGCGCGTTTTGTTGCATGAAATTTAAACGGATGTTTGAGAAGTTTTCACTCTTGCTGACTCAAGACAGAACAGTTCTGGTTTTAGATAGACTTGTGAATCACCGATACAGTTTTCAAATCTTCCATATTTCTACAGCTGGGCTTAAAAAGAACATGTTTGCTGATTCCACGTATTTCCCAGATGTGAAAAAAATGGTGGTAATTTTCCATACGTGTTTTACTTGAATTTCCTGGTCTGTGACAACTCTGCTGCAACTGCAGTTCACAGCGATGAGGTATTAAGATGGCGGGCAGTTGTGGTTACTCCAGAGTGAAGGCTTAGAGTCCTAGATCTTCTCTCTTGTCTGCGTTTCCATTACATTTGTTCCTCCCGTCTTTTTTTCGCCCCACCCCAAAACTCATCCATTTCAAAGTAAAGACTAACAGATTGCGAAGACATGAGATGAAAGAAAGCACCAGACAGAAATTATGGTTTACAAATTCATAGTTCATACTTACACAAATAAAACGTCAAAGTTTTCAGTGGGCTGGTCAACACTGTGTCAGGTTCTTGTGATCTTGTGCAGGGCAGTCAGAAACGTTTCTTCCCATTTTGAGACTTGTTTTGACACTCTTGAAGCCAAACAGCACAAAAAGTGATGACTATCAAGATGACATTTCGACACCTAACATCAGTTCACCTCTCTTCTCATTTTCCACAACAAATGTGAAAGACGCCATTATGTCAGGATTATCTCTTGAACATGACCGAAACCTGACGATTAAAGATGAATATAAGACTGTAAGAAACAGTCACTCGGTGCTTAGATTGATCTCACTCAGTTTAATAATAAGAGTTTATACACCTTACTATTGAACGATATCAAAATACTTGATTCTCAAGACCAGGATCTGGTCGGTGTATATATGTTAATCTAGAATCAACAGACCAAATTAAATTGTAGAACGTCCCCGTGTAATCTGAAGCAGAGATTGGCCAGCCCATCTCTTTATAGCAATGTGGGCGGGGCCAAATAATTACTGTATAATATAACGTCAGCGGCGGCTCTACTCTTTGGGCATTGTGGGTAAAGCTCACCTAACAATCTGAGTGAACAGGCAAAACAATCTGAGATTCCATACTTTACAGTACAACAGCAAGAATTAAAGTCTTTTAAGTTTAATTTCAGAGTTTACGAAGAAAAAGCTCGTTTAAATCAAGCAGAGAGAAGGAGCAGAAAGAAGCTTTGTTTTCCTAGTGCTGTTGCCAGCACTGGCTCAGTCAGTGATAGCCCATAAATCCATGAGGGCGAGGAGATATGATTCAGAACTGAATTTGTCCCAGCCAGGGCCACCAGGCGGCTCTCGAGTCTCATTACTCTTTTTCAGAGAATCTCGGAAGTTAAAGCAGCTAAGGGGCATTGAGAACAGGCTTGATGATGAGCTTCCCCAAGGTTTGTATGGTGCACCATTTCAGTTAAGTGTCATGACTGTTAATATTCACATCTACAAGCATGACTTTGGCAAGTTTACTTTTGGTGCCTTGATGAAATACTCTATACATTATGATAAAGATTGCGATTATGGCATATTAGAAAGAAGAATTGTTTTTAAAGTTACTAATTTTTATAAAATGTTGCAAAAAACGGCACCGCATGGATCATCAGGGGTTCTAGCCAGATAGAAGAGTTCACACAGAGTGGTGTCGGATTCAGCTCGTCTCTTCCTGTAGGACCATAAGTTGACTTGGGGACATCTGGTTAACAAGAAAACACTTGCTGGGTGCAAAGCAGTAGAAGAAAGAGAATAACTATGGGAATCCACCATCCTGTCGAAAGAGTTCTGAGCAAGGTAGAGAATGAAGCCTACTTCTAGTGCCTCTTGATTTGAGAGAGTACGAGAAAGAAAGTTGGGCAGAGCACGAGGAAGTTGGTGGGTGACTCAGCAGAAAGTGAGCGTTACGTTATTCAGTATCTTAAAGAGAATCAAACATTTGTTCACAACACTGTGCCAGATGGCGGGCCTTATGCCTTAACACTCATTTCAGTGCAGAGGGGCTTAAAATCCACAACCATTATGCTACAATAAGGAATATAACTTAGGATGGATCTCTTTTACACTACTGTGTTAGGTAGGGTCTTGTGTTTAGTCTCATCTTTAAAGAGTGTAGAATTGCAGTCCAGAGTTTTCTGTTGACACCGCAACTGGAGCTTGCCCACCCAGTTGTCGATGACACGAGCCGCCACTGATAACATGATCACTTAAAAATACGAGATTTCCTTAAGACTGTTATTGGCCACATCAGCACCCACCTCTCACTCCGTACACCCTCTTCCTCCATCCTGCAAGTCGACCTTGACCTCCTTATCTGGCCGACATAAACACAATGTAATGGGAGAGACCTGCAGGTTACGGTGTTTATGTTGCTCAAATGTCGTATTCAAGATAGGGATGTCTAAACCTGATCCGGGCCATTGCAGGTTCAGTGTTTTCTCCAGATCATATGAGTTGAGGGGGGACACATCCCCCCCCCCCNCATAAATTTCAACCCCGGGGTGAGGGGGGAGGGGGTGAGAGAGAGATTTGCAAACAAAAAAAAAATAGAGGGATTTTATTTTTCTTTCCCTCAACTAATGCAAACTTTGGAGTAGAGGAAAGAAAGGGGATCGGCCAGCGTTCAATGAATATTTGGTTTGTTTTTTTTTTGGGGTGGGGAGG
>JAWQUT010000600.1:334882-348292 GCA_033807755.1 Ellobium chinense | reverse complement strand
AAAGTGCTCAAGAAGACAAATGCAGAGAGAAAATGAAAGAAGGAAAGAAAGTGATGTGGTGGAAATCGAACCCGCGACCTCTGCGTCGGCATCCATCGCCTTGCCGTAATTGGAATCAGGTAGACGTCTATACACGACCACGCCGCCACTCCAAAAAAAAAGTGGCTTAGTCAGTTAGTGGCCGGGATCTATTCCCGATGCCGAACAGAAGACTAGCAGTCATAGCGCTAGGCACGAGACTCACACACACCACAAGCTTTCCCGGCCCCCTCTTCAACCAAAGGCCGTTAGGCTTCATTTGGTAACTCAGCAGGACAAACACACCGACGTACACACAACATTAAACATAGTGAACAAGACAGGGTCGTTTCATTTAGTAGTGACATAGGTGTAATACAAGGTTGAAACGGAGCAGGAAACGATATGACCAGATATAAGAGCAACAGAAAAATACGGTGAGTAAGTAGTAACATGGATTTCTTATCTATTTAAACTGTACTCAATAATATACTTTTTTCGCTAACATATCTTAAAACTCAATGACAGAGATATTGCCTGAAGAAAACAAGGTAGATAAAATAAGGGGTGCAGTTATTCAGTAACTATTAACTTCCAAACTACTGGACCGATATCACTTATGTTGGGATCATAAATTATTAAGAGAAAATGGGTCAATTCAGAATGGGACATTTGGACACAGTGACGTGGCATCATGTCATAGGAGGAAACAAGAACTGGATGGAGTGGAATTCCCAAACTAAATATAAACTAAATATTTCTTTGACTTTTTTCGTGAAAACACACATGGCTATCGTATAGTCTATGTCTTGAAAAGCTGAGAAAGTCTCGTACCCACTTCCAGGTGATAAATAATCACATATTCTCTGTCTCATGATTAGAGATGTAGAGCTGACGATTACAATGGCAATAGCGTGTGCTGTTATCAAGGAGATTTATGTAATGTTACAAATTATATTTTTAAAAATATAAAATGAGACAGTTTTTTTTTTTTGAGACTGGACTAATCTTTACCCAGAAAGTGAGTTACACTGTGGTGAATTGTAATGAAGGTCAAACGTCAGTTAAGTTTGTAATTGACAATTTGTAAATTGTTGTTATTATTACTGTGTTTGTCATTGTTGTTGTTGTTGTTGTTGTTGTTGCTGTTGCTGCTGCTGCTGCTGCTGCTGCTACTGCTACTGCTGCTGCTGCTGCTGCTGGTAAAAACAGTTTGGGTTTCTTTAGAAGTAGCGTTTTCTTCAGCAATATAGACAACAGAGTGCGTGCATTCTAAGGAGAATATTTTTGAATGCCGGGCAAACGGTTTACTCATGCATAGAAAGCTTGACTTTTGTTAAATAAGATATAAATCTAGATTTAATGTAACAATGAAAAACACTGCGTTAAGTATGTTGCGATTTGTCTGACAACGAACAAGCCTACAAAATATATATTTCTACGGAATACATTTACCTTGTTAGTTAATTTATCATATAAAATTAGTGTGTCCGATCTTCAAACATACAAAAGTCAAGCCGGCTAAGTATATTTCTTTCCATTTCTTTCCATAGGGTTGTGTTGTGGATGTATTAAAACAGCCATATTGACATGATAACACATCTCTCATTTCCGACACTCATTGGTATTTTCACCTACAATCTCAATAGATCTTTTTTTTTTAATTGCATAACCTGTTTATATTGGTGTTTACTTGATTCCAGAGAAAACGGTTTTTTTACGATCACGTGATGCAAAATTCTGGCAGTGAGAGAACTTTTCAAATCACTTCACTGCATATCAGTGCATGTTATTCTAGTATATAGTTCTGGTATCGTGCAAATTTTGGGGAAACCGATCGTCATTTTCTGAGTATTTAACGTTAACATTACATGTTTATTACCACATCACGCCATCCAGCCTAATTAGTGCATCATGGTGAGAGCTATAATTAGCCTGCATGCTCGACCACCACACGTCTCTCAACTCCTGGTCTCTATATGCGCTAATTATACCAATATGATCCCCTTAAAGAAAAGCGTAACATCATTCATCAACGGTCAGAAAAATTTCTTCACCTGAACAGGGTTCTTCTGCTCCATTATGCTATGCACGTCTTCTTTCACTTGTTTTTATTTCGGCAAAATTTAATACGACAAAGTCAAAAATATTTTCGTTAAAACAGTTAGTAACAGTGAGCAAGATAGAATGGATGGGATTTCCCTTTCTCTTCCCGTAATAACTGCCTCTGGTTGTGTGGCAATGTCTTGACGACAACTTGGCGGTGCTGCTATGTAATCTTAAGCACTTTTAACCTGCATGGATGTTTTTTCGGGGGCAGAATTCAAACATACTGGATGCACAGTACAATGTAGCTATACCAGCTGAGTCAGAGGTGAACCTGTTTTCTTCTGGAACCACCAGGTGACTGTTCCTTTTCTACCATGAGCCATTGGCTCCTTGTGGGCGGATCGCCAGGTGACTCTGGAACCACCAGAAGATGAGTCTTCCTTGTAACTGAGCACAAAACCCCCCAGTCTTAAACCTTGCAATACAGTACTTATGTGTTAATAGGATATCACATGTTCTTATCTGAGTCTCAGGTCAGACTGTGATAGAGTGCACTATATTTTAAAGTAATGTTTAGATTAGTTTTATAGAATAACAGACACACTTATATTCACGAAATGTTATTGTGATGTTTATTTTGTTTACGTATATTGTTGATTTTGTGAGCTTACAAGACGTCTAAGCCCAGATATCAGTTCACGATAAAATCTTACAATACTTAGTTTAAATGTATGTACATTGGGAATTCCACTTTACTGAGTCATTGTTTCCTATCACGACGACATACTAATGTCATTGTGTACAAAAGTTTGGTTTTAGAATGGCCCATTTCCTCCTGTTTATTCTAATATTAACATCACTGAAATCGTATTAACAGATAAGGAGTTACATGCAACTTAATAAGAACTCTCCCTTATCTAATTACCTAGATTTTCTTTATGGGATACCATTTTGAATTGCATTTTTCGGTGTGTAAACGAAAAACAATAAGGCGATAAACATCATATTATTCGTATTAAGTAAGACAGAATGGGTAGAATCAGTAGAAAGTCATGGTTTCAACCTCTTTACCATGTTTGACTCTTACCTTCGGATCTATTGTTCCCTAATAAATTAAATAGCAATGAACACTTTTAGGAGAGGTATTTTATTACTATGTGTGTTAGAGAGATTAAATAGGCATTATTTTCATCTTCAAACGAATTTGTCACTCGCCAATTCATAAAACCTACGTCTGGACTACACAATCTTGCCTGATTTTACTCTGTTTGCTTTTGAAGATGCGTTCAGCAAACGATCTGGAAAGAGTGCAACCACTACGTATTATTTTAGTTTAGTTTATTTTCTTGTAGGTCAAAGGCCAGTGAACAATAACTCGGTAACAATGTGTGATATAATAACAATAATTACATTTGCAATAATTATCATAACACATATGGCCGCGTTGTTAGAGCTTACAGTATTGCAGGAATTAAAGTATATTTGCCACTGCCTCCCCTTCACCCTCCCTCACAAATCCACACCCCCTTCCCCTCCCCGATGTCTATTTTACAACATACGTACAAGAGCACTGACTAGATCCTTGTTGCCAGTTAAAATGCAAATAAACTGATATTAAAATCACCAGAGCGTGCATTTGTTTAATGGAGTTCTTTTCTTCTTTTGTTCATGTCTCCGCGTCCTTGCACACCCGTGGTAAACACATGTCACATGTCACAGTCTGATGTAAGCCAGAACTGAATTCTTTATCTGAGAGGCTTTCTAAGAAAGCTCAAATTCTAGTCAAGATTTGTGTGAGGTTCTGACCAGGATAGATTGAAGATTTCAACGAAGTTATTCTTGAAACAGAAAAGGGACGTGGAAGAAACATGAAAGACTGACAATGGGCAAAATAAGAATTCTTTGGAAGACTTAGCTCGTGAGCTTTGCTAAGGTGGTTACAGTTATTGAGCCACACTTTTCCACTGGGGACCGGGATCCTTTTGGGTTCACATTTCCTTTTGATCAAGTCATAAATCGCCCACCCCGTCCCAGACAGCACGGTAAACACCTCAGCTAGACTAGTTTTGTTTCTATGTGCAGACCTGAGTATAGTTTTGTCCAGAATTTTCAAATTAATCATACTTTTTCGCTCTATCTCGGCTTCTATATAGTGACGAGTTGAACACAGTCTTTATTTACTATAAGAGGAGCAATGTTAATGTAGTTTATTTTCACATTTATAAACATGTCCGCCGCGCAGATTTGCAGTATGAAAAAAAAAAACACCATTATAATGGAAAGTAATGCTAGATTACTGCACATCCCTTCAATGTTTGAAGAAAAGTTGTTGGGAAGTTGTGTAGAAGTGGTTATTTAGGCGAGAGTCTACTTTGTATGACATGAGTAATCTGGAGAAATTCTGTATGAGTATCACTGCCGATTACAAAAACAAAAAAGCTTAGCTAAAGTGACAAGGCGGAAAACCATGCTGTAATCGATTTTATTATAATGAAATAAATGTCATAATACTGTATACTAAATGGGTGTATGAAACTCTATTACCTGTTTCATGTTGATTTTTTTTTTTAAATTGTGTGATTTTATAAAAGTAGAATATAATTATGGCTGACTATACAGTAATACACATCAATGCACACAGTTCTCGAGCGACAACCGAGCTAAAAATAGCTGCACATAAATGTTCAAGAAGGTTCATGTGATTTCATGTTTAGGCTACAGAGGTCGAGGTCAAAGAACATGGCATCTTTTGAATATTATTGGCCTCCAGTCTATCCTGGTGGAGCATGGCTTGGGCAGGTGTCGGCAAGTTGCACTGTGACAGTGTGATATTGTGCAGCCAGGTATGCCTGGCTTGTTGTGAGACGTTCCCTGTTCCACCCCTCTGGGCTCAGTCATAATTATGATTGTGTTTTCTAGCAGTCTTCTTACCACGTCATAGAGCTACCAGGAATTGAAATAAATCGGCATGGGTATTCCCTGAGAAATGTTTTTCTCCAACTCCTTTCGACAATCACACCCCCCCCTCCTCTTTCCTCACCATTATTCAGCCACCACCCACCATCACCTCATAAAACGAAGTATTCTCTTGCGTTCCTTTTCTGTTGTTTTCTTTTCCCAAAATAATATGTTGTCTTCAGGGAGGAAGTTGTTCTATAGCGACCTGGTCCAACCAGTCTTTGGAACAAAAAGTGTTTGGGGGAGAAAAACAGGTGGATGAATACGAGTATATACCATTTCAATTCATACTATAGTATCTGAGATTTGGACTCATAGGTAGAGAAAAGAAGAAATGATAGTTTTTATCTTCTCCTGTAAAATTTGACTCCGCACACTTGGGCAGTTGAATCACAACGCTAACGAACAGCCAGCCAGCCAGCCAGCCAGCCAGCCAGACAGCCAGCCAGCCAGCCAGCCAGCCAGACAGACAGGGGAATGGTCATTATCGAGATTTTAAATATGTTGCTATCTCAGATAACAGATTTTGACCTGAACGTCGGTCTCTACAGTCTGTTTTATGCCAGCCCCAGGCAATATCTGTTTATCACCCCCCCCCCTNCCCCCCCCCCCCTCCCATATCCTTATAATTACGGGTGTAATGGAACAAACTAATAATATATATACACAACAGTGAGACTCTCTCTCTCTCGCATTACATGTATATGGCTTAAGCTGTAGGCAACTTAATAAATATGGCAGTTAAAGCCTCCACATTTTTCCAAAACCTTCTTATAGATTATGTATACTGTATAATGCTTTTTTTCAAAATGAATGTAGATTTAGATTTTTCGTGCAAAATCATCCATATTAGCACGCAAATGTTTTCCTTCCAGGTTCAGCCCCCTGGCCATGTAAGTAGATATTATCTTTTATAATTATAATTTCAAATCCTATGGTTTGATATATTCTTGATGTTTCCAGATGGCAAATTATGATTTCAACTATTTCTTAAATCAACAACCCATATATTAATCTTTTCATGACGTTAAAAAGAAAATGTAATCATTTCAGCTTGATACCCCGGCTTTTTTTAAGTGTCTATTGGGATAGAATTATGTATAAAATGTTGGGTGTCTTTCTTAAGCTCGGATTCTCACAGGAACCTTTGCAGCACCAGGACTAGATAGCCTGTGCAAATAGGCCTACTTTCAAATTCCTTACCCAAACCAAGCTGCCTAAACATAATAATATTTTTAAATTAAATTTTCAAGCTGATCTTTAAAATGTGAGCTTTTGAGGTTTTACTGCACTGCTGAAAATACAGCCTCAAATACACTATACAGTACATCTCTTAAATGATTATCAGTAACTTATAGCTAATATTTCGCACTGTCATTAATCTACAATTATATCAAACCCATTTTTTGTCCCTAGCCACATCAAGAACATTTTATTCATATCACTGCCCAAGATTATTACTGCTGTCAGTTGACAAGACTGTAGTGTAATTATCTCCATGCAGTGATATGGTCTAATAGATATACAGTATCTTATCTCAGTAATTTCAGTTCAAGTAATTTTCACTTATTGACAAACAAATCAAGCAGACACAAAACTTGAATAGCTTCAAACAAGACAAGTAAACTATCATTATAAAAGTCGCAAAAATATTTATTATCCTCTCATTAAAAGCAACCCTAGTCACATACAAAGCCTCATAAAGCCAGATTCTTTCATGACAAGCTACAACAAGCCACCGATACTGCTGGTCTTTATACTATAATATCGAGGTTTCTCACACATACTGTCTCATCCATGTAAATGTACTACATTGTATTTCACGTATCATCATCAGCATGATTAAACCTAACAAAGCTAATTTTGGAACAATTATAAGAAGGTAAAATCCAATCCATCTCCAATATATGGAGGTTTGCTTGCTAGTGGGTAGGAGAGGAATATGCATGACTAAACCGTCAAAGGCTGAGGTCTAATCATGCGGATTTCAACTCGGCAAACCTACTTAAAAACATATTTCTCATCAAAATTATCAAGAACAGACATTAGTTGCCTGTGCGACGAGCAAATGTATACTTGTAGATAAATGTGAGAAAAGTTTAAATATTTTGAGATCTATGGTTTGGATATAAATAAGTTTTTCTCATCTCTGTAAAACTCCCTCAATCGATCATCAAAGGGCCTTTCACACCTGGGAAAACTTACCAAAGCTTTCAGTTTGATCGTTGAGTTTTCTGTGGTCCTACAGGTTAGTAGTTAGTAGGTTTGCAGCCAAAAATGTTTGAATCCATTTTTCACAAATAGAAATGGAATTTAAGTCTATTATTCAATTTAAGAAAGATGGGGAGAGACCTGAACAAACGATTTCTATGAAAAACCTATACAGTATTCACCAAAAATTTACTTTGCAAGGGCTTATCATATGGATGATGATATGTACAGACTTTGTTGGCTAGTGTAAAGAGACCAAATTTCTCACTCAATGTTTGTGACCTTCAGAATTTGAACTCATATGTATAAAATCTCATAATATTCTCAGAACTCGCTTAAAATTCTGAATAAAATGAAGCTAGTCTAGTACAGTAACATCCTGGTGCTGGGCAGGCAGGAAATGGGACATCTTAGCTTGAGTGGAATCTTTGCAAACGATCCAGGTTGAGGGGAAGGAGATAAGGAGGTTACAAAAACTAAAACTGCATCGTTATTAATATTATGCAGTCAATGATCAAAGCGATGCCATTAATGAGAATACCATGTGTGGTGTTGTGCCATTCATAGAAGTAAGATATAACAGGGATAATCACAATAAGACTCACATTCTGTCACTGGAAATGAGCTATCCTGCTGGAAAAGAAAGACAGACAAAAAAAAAACTGCCATGGTTCATGAGTCTGGGATCTTAGATGCAAAACGTTGCTGCTGCCAGCATACTGACTGGCTTATTTTAAAGAGAAAATATTTGGTTTCAAGGATAGAACCAGATCGAAACCAAAACGGGATGTTACTCAGCCGGATCTCAGTTGGAAACTACTGTACTGTGTATTTGTATTTGTCTTCATTCAAAGGAATACGACCTTACATGTCAACAATATGGATATGACAAAGAAAGGCTAATAATAACAAAAAAGAGCATGAAAGTAGGGAGCAGCTGTAAATATCAATATTCTACTTCTCATTTCAGCATGTCATCTAAACAAACCATGCTGCTCTAAAAGTCTACTGCACCCTATACACTTCATTTTAAAACATGGACATACTTGGATTAAAAGCAGACTTGCCAACCCATGGATTTTTGTTGTTTTTCTCTGAGGGAAAATTTACATAAAATTAAGGAAGATTTCAAATTTTTTTGTGTGAGACAACATAGATCTAGACGTCTATACCTTTACATCACACAGACAGAATCCATCAAGTATGCACAGCATCATGACAAATGGACAAAACCTACCTTGCCTTCAGCGAAACCAAAATCAATTCCTTTCTATTATAGTTTTATGTGCAGCTTGCATTACTGGTCAATGTACAGTCTGGACACATAAGCGAATATTGTAGAAATACATTACGTACATACAGTTCAAACTGAATTGAATCCAGACAGCATTGAACACTAAAACACGGGGAGATTTTTCTTGTTTTCTGGAGAATGGGAGATTCTTACGATTTGTAAGAGCCTTTCACAAAAATGTGGGTGGGTTGGCAAGTCTATAAAAGGCAAAAATTTCATGAAAGAGTATACATGGCAAAAATTTTTCACAAACTATGCCAAATGGTCACAATTTTGGTAAAAAACAAAAATCACATCAATGTCCTGAACACATACAGTATGTCTGTGAGGTATGCAAAGCACCAGTCAATCATAACACAGAATGAGATCCTGTCATACATTTGCTATGTTCAATATTTACATTCTAGTGTTGCTGAGAAGCAAAGCTGACCACTAATTCAACTTCAGACTGAACAGTACAGTGGAACTCAGTAATAATGCAGTGGTCAGAATTTTCAAAATTTTATCATTTCCATGACCCGTTGTTCACAAACTGGTGTATGGAGACTAGAGAAGTAATCTCAACTTCGTACTCTCATGGTTCATACAGACAACACACTATACACGTCAACAACACAACTAAGGAAGACATGTACATTTTGTTGACAGGCAATGGACTGTCAAGAGCATGTTGCTCACAGCTGATAGGATATACCATCATTTCATGGTTCATAATGGTTCATAGTAGTGATGTTACATGCAATCATTGTCCACCGCTGATATATGTTACATGGAGTCATTGTCCACTGCTGAATGTGTGATAGCTCCTCTTGTCAGCCTGAAAACACTGGATGAGACAATTTTCATCTATGCACTGACTACTGAATCATCGTATTTGTGCAAAAACTCATAGGAGAGTGAGGCAGTAATGAAATAACAGCCGGATTTCGACCCTATTAATGTTGTGATGAAACGGCCACCTTAACACTAACCATAAGGAAAGGGAAATCGGAATTGGGATTATGCTCAATATAACCACATTCCCATTACATCTGTGACAAGCATAGATAGTTTCCATTGTAGTTTCAGAGAGCTTGTGAACAAAATCTTTCATTTCATGACATAAATTAGAACGATCTGCAATCAGACTCTGCCGGTATACAATGAACTCCAATGAACCTGACACGAGGAGGGAAAAGGAGATTATTCTACTGAATTAAAAAACCTTAGTGCTAACATGGGTCGTGAAAATAGCAATGAACAGCCTCAAATTTTGTCCTGTTACAGGAGGTGGATGCCAAAAACAAAGTGAAGCTGGGTAGTATGAAATGCATTTCAAAAGTGACCAATCAGTAACTGTAAAAATGGCTACACACTTCCCACTTTAAACTACTTAGAAGTAGTTTTGGACAGAGAGAAAAATCTCCATAGATAAACCAAACAAGTAAGGGGAAAATGGCTTCCTTATGCACTGTTTTGACCTCTTTGTAAACCATCTAATAAATGCATGAGTTCATCCTCTACCATCCTAGAATACCCTAAAACTCTGTCTCCAGTTATCTTTGTCTCTGTCTCCTTTGTTTTTCATAAAAAGAATTCCTCCCNCCCCCCCCCCCCCCCCCCCCCCTTAAGTTGCGATTTCTTTGGAAGTTTTTCACATAATCTGATTTCGTATACACCCTTTATTTTCAAGATTAGACTACAGAAAGAAAAACTGAGTTGAAATTCCATGACTTTACAGACAAAACAAGACAGAAACTCGGCTATATCATGCTTTGTAATCCTTAGCTGTGCCTCTCTTGTGTCCAAGGCCAAGAAAATGCTTTAATAACTTTGTCAATGCTCTGCTTCTCAGCATCACATTCATGATTACAAATAACAACATCACAACCAGGCAATTTTACACAGTGTTCTTCATGAGTTAAGAACTACATTATACACATGACTTATCCTGATCTAGAGAGTGCACCAATTCATCACTTCCATGGAATAACCCTGTATCTTCATCTACATTCTTTGTTGTTTATAGGATTATTGCATCGAAGTGATGAATCATAAATAAAGCATGGGTCAGGAATGGAACCAGACCATGATGAAAACTTTTTACCTGACGAATGCCAGACGCAGCTAGTAGTTCTACACTAAAACAATGTACAGGAAAGATTCAGATCCAAAGTTTCTTCATCTGGATTCAGCATAATATAATGGCAGATCGACGAGAGATAATGCCCCTAAAAAAGTCTGCAGAAGAATCTCTATCCCTGCAAAAGGTAAAAAATACAGAACCCGACAAAAGACTGAGTTTGTGATGATGTTGATTTGATTCAGGGTTGTAAACATCATACACTGGAGCAAAATAGTGAAGGGGGGGAGGAGAGAAGGAGAGAAAGAACCCTGATGCCTCATGTACACATCAGAGCAAGAACCTTTCAAATGGTGCAGTTAACCAATCTCTTGGTGATAAATTCTCATAGTTGTTTTTACAGTCTGAGTTAACGGTATGTGTATAATGTATTTATAAATACACACCAGAAGGTATGATTATGACTTCCAGTGAGAGAGACAGAGAGAGACAGAGAGAAAGACAAAAGTGAAAGAGGAGAAAGCCTGAGGGTGGTATAGTAGGAGTAGAAAGGGGCTGACCAAAAAATGGAAAGCAAATGTTGTATTGTTACTGCTGCTGTTAGAGAGGGCGGAGGGCTGCCAATATCAGGGGGTAAAGAAAGAAGGTAGAGAGCATCATGTTTTACTCCACCCCAGTGCACTAGCAGCACATGATACCCTTGCCCCAACATGGCCTAAAATAATTCAACAAAATTTACAGTCAAGTCACTTAAATTTCAAAAATGCCTTACTGTCCATTGCAATACTGTACATGAAAGTGGCACAACAAACATTATAATATTTAAAAACTACATTCACTATGATGTTCCATCAATGCTACATTTTGTACATCACATTTCATTATAAAAATGATACATCACATATTTACAAGCGACGGCATGGCCTTACAAGAACAACTTCTAGTGCTGCCCTATAGTCCTGTTTCCAAATAATTCCGCACGCCAAGAGGCTTTCGACTGGTCTGGGGAAGACAAAATGAAAAGAGCATGAGCAAACATGCAAAGAAAGATATTCAGAAGTAAGGCTGTTTCGACAGACTTGTTTAGGTGTCATAAAGGCATATTATGTTGATAACCTAATATGGCCTGAATTCTCATCAACCTTGGGAGAAAAGTGCACTTACTAACAGAAGCAACAGAAATCTTTGCACCACAGCAGTCACACAGTGAGTAAAACACTAAAGGATAAGTCTCCGCTAAGAAAAATTTGTATTACTTCCTTTCACAACTAACATATTATATGAGCCATTCTCAAAAGGTGGAAACCAAAATGTGACAAGAGAGCACATTTTTAAATTTGTAAAAACAATGTTAAAACTACACTTACACATTCACCCATGATATTAATTTATAGAAAAAAGAAGTCCCAGAGCAAGATCTTTAATAGAAAGTCATTTATTTGAAATAATGTGAACAAAATGCAAACGTGTTGGATGTGATTGATGACATACAAAAACAGCAGGTTTCTCTATTTGTGGGCATGGCAACAGCATATAACAAATAAAATAACATCAAAGATGGCAAGACATTACTCTATTCTATGTAGTTTATTTGTTGTGTGGATACAAATAATATTAAAAGAAGAAGTTAGTCTGTCATACTTCACGTCCAACATTTTTAAATCTGTAAGTTTCCATATCTAAAAAAAAAACAAAGGGCTAGGAAGGCCTGGCTTTCAAAATCAGTCCNGATTTTATTCATTTAGAGATCACTTATAACAAGGTCACCAGTGTGAGTCCCACCTTTTGAGAATGGCTCATATGTTATCTGTATGGAAGAATATGTGGTACTGTACCACTGACCACCATATATTGTGTACAACCTTATATCGAGGGTTGCCTGTGCAAACACTGTATCCTTATATGAATTAAATAAGGGAAATATGGCCTTTATGCAGGCACCCCTCGATACATACCAATATAGTGAGACCCCAGTGAAACATCATATCTACAGACATACCCATATTAGCAATTAGGCTGAAGCCCTGGACAAAGGAAATTTGGGATCCTGAGATCCTTGGATCTAATTATGGTAAAGTCTGAGGTTTTGAAGAGTAGGTAGCTGTAGGTGGATGGTCTCAAATGCTATGGGCCAGCTTCATGCACACAAACAGTTCCTAGATTCTCTCTTTCACTGTTATTTTAAAACTTAAATCCAATTTTTCTTGATTAAAATAAAACTCATCTATGGGGCGTGGAGACCAAGAAAGGTGCAGCTAACATTTTTTTTGCCACATACATCTTTCAAGGAAACAAAGATACGTGTTGCGAGACTATTACTTTCATAAAGTAAGGAACAAACATAAAATAATAACAATATTATGTTAGATTGAAATCAAATGTTTTAGAGATCAAAGTAACATGTCAGCAAAACAAGAAAAGGTGGTCTATATCTCCAACACATAATATTTCCGCAAACTCCACTACTGATAGAGAGGAAAATAAAATCATCACGTGGGATTTGCATAGGTGCCACTTTTGAAAAAGAGGAATATCATTATGGGTATTACCACTTGTATATTCACAATTTTCACTGCTCTGGCTTTTCTACATAGCTGAATGCACAACATAAAGAACAGCTGACAGCTGTGTGCAGGAATAGCAGACTTTCATAAACTAGCAGAAGTGTAGAATCTCTTTTTAGCATACTTCTTCATTCCCATTGCAAAGTGATGAATTGTCAAGGTGTTACAGACAACAAATGATTTCTGTGCAAGAGGAACAACAGACTTCTTCTAGTCTCTTTCTCCCTCTCTCCCTCATCCACATCTCCCATTCT
>JAWQUT010000600.1:302441-334875 GCA_033807755.1 Ellobium chinense | reverse complement strand
CCCCCCCCCCCCCCCCCCCCCCCCCCCCCCCCCAAAGTGTGAGGTCCAAGGCAAAACTACAGCGAATACATTGAATATTCATAAGTGTTAAAACAGAATCTTGACTGCACAAAAATTGCAATCACGTACCAAGTTTCTTTGACAGCAAACGAACTAATACCTAGGGGCTTGATTATTTTTCTACTGTACTTTATTCAAACTAAAACCTCTAATAATCCTTGGAATCTGTCAGCCTGGAAAATTGAAATGCATGCAGATAAAACTGAATCAACATGAATGAAACTGTAAATGGTTAGCACTGCCTTTTTTTTTTTTCTTTCTCTCTGCCAAAAATACTGAGCTTCAAAAACAGACAGGCCAGATCAATTATCTGCAAAAGTTGCTTGACAACTTTTCAATTCACTGAACTCGATCACTAGTATTTTCATATAATTTTCTTCTGCAGTTAAACTTTACTGAAGCTTAGGATCTCTGAATACTGGTCTTCCAAATCTTGGCAAACTGCTTCAAGTCACAAAGAATTATGACAAACAAACTCGTAGAGGTCAACTGTTTAAGAAAGGTATGAAGATCTCAACAATGTTATAAAACAAGAATGAAACTTGAGATCTGAACCCCTACCATATCTTCTCTTGCTGGGCCTCCGTGTGCCGACCCTACAATCAAATACCAGGAAATAGAGCCAGCACAGCAGTACTTGACACAGTATACGTACACAACGAACATAGAAACACGTGCTAGAATCAGTACTCATTATAACATGCAATCAACAGTACTTGGTATCACATACACTACACACTATCTGGGAGCACACTACAAGTCCATGTACTATGCTAAAACTCTAAAAGTCAATGAGCATGCACACACACATACTGTTCATGTTGAAGTACTATTTATGACAGTCACCAACATGGTGATATCACTCATGCGGATGACGGTAATAACAGGATTGTCACAGAATGTGAAAAAAAAAAAAATCTTCCATAACTTCTGCGCATGGTTTGACATTTTCATTTACTTTCAGTCATAATCAAATCATCAAAACACCATAGTGCAACTTCTTGCTGCAGGACCTTTATCCAGATTTCAACATATCTTCATTCTGGTTAATACAAAGGAGAGTAATTTTTAACAAACATATGAACTGCTGATCCAGTATTTTTAATGTTCCAGGATTTTTCAGTGAGAACTGGTTATGTTTTTGCCAAGTCCATGTACTATCCACATCTGGAAATGCCAATGGCAGTTTTTCCATATTTTTCATGTGTATGGTAACCATATCTAAAATTGTGCTATTTAGAAAGGCCAGTAAATGAAGTGAAAAGGATTCTGGCTTAAATAAACATGAACACAGGTGAAGGCCCTAACATTATCTATTGTATCTTCCTTTTTCAAACCTCTTTAAGATGCATGTGTGCTCAGAGCAAGACTGAAATTTTATATTTTAAAAAAATATATCCTATTTTGATGTGTGCAGATACCTCTTTTAATAAAAAACTCCAGAATAGAAGACAAAAAAAATCTGACAACTGATGTTGATTCTGAATATAATGGGTACTGTACACACTGGTGGTGTACATTGTGCAACATCATGAGAATACCATTTACACTGCATCATTTTTTAGGAAACCCTTTCTGAGTAAGGGACACTTATCCTTCTCGAAAATGTCTGAAATCCACATCTCTATCAACTAGCAAGAGAATACATGGATGTGCTGATATAATCTTAAAAAGAAAACCCTCTGGTACACATTCCCCTAAATTATGATTTCCTAAACCCACGTCCTCTGCCTATTTTTGTGAGAAATTTTGTTTCATATTTTCTGCAAATCAAAGAAGCATTAAACTTACTTTCAGGCCTCTCAAATTTGAGGAAAATGCGATCAGCCGCATACAACTGTTGGGATCACTTAGAAGGTGTTGCTTCAATAGAAGCAAATGATCTTATGCCACAAACTAATAAATTTCAATAGGAACCAACAAATCTATGATGGTCTGTCTGGTGGCTTGTGTGCCTCAGAAAAATAGAAAAGGCTCAGTTTTTAATGACCACAATGTTCCTGCAACATTTAAAGCTTTGTTCACAACTAGGGCTGCCCTAAACCAGCAACAATAACATATACACTAAAAATGTGTAAAAACTTCAAAATTTTAATTACATTTTACTTTGTCAGTAATTTCTAGCTGAACATTTAAACATTCACAAAAGGTTTAAAAAGAGACTGAATTCAACAAAATCAAAAACTTGAAAGGATTTAAAAAATTATATTCAGACAATTTGCACCATATGCAAAAACTGAATGCATAAGTACACTGGAACCAGCACAGTGTAATCTTTTCAACAAATATTTCAAGATCAACATATTGTATCTTGGTATCTACTTATGATAATGGGCTCTGTGGGTGTGCCCAGGGGTCACTCTATTTGACCGCCATAGTGAAGGTGTATGTTTCTTGTGATGTGGGGTTTTAGGTACAGGCTGTGGACTTGTTTCTGTGCATTCATGTTTCTCCTCTGCCCTTCCAAAAATGGCTGGGTTTGGGACATTATTCCTTGGGGAAACTTGGCTATGTGGGCTAGATTTTAGGAAGCTGCTTTTTGCTGGGAGATTCTTGACAGACTTGTTTAACAAAAGTGATTTGACAGCTGGAGACATCACTGACTGGGTGATATTTGTCATCACTTTGGGATTTTTGTTGTCATGTTTTGGTGTTGTTCTAAATGCGGTTGTAACTGATCTGTCAGTGATTCTGGGGTTCTTGATTTCAGTGGTTCCACTCACTGTTCTTGATACAAGAGACGCTTGTTGATTTGTTGGGGTACCGGACTGGTTGTACTTCACTGTTGATGAGCTGCTTTTGTCAGAAATGGTGCTAGTCTCAATAGCTTCAACCATTGCAGGTCTTTCATGGCTAGATACTGCAGTTCTAAGTGGCTCAAATTTTGCCCTCAGTTTAGCTACATTGCCAGTTTTCTTCATTCCTTGACTGCTATTCACTCCCATTGTTGTTGTACCTCTCAGCATTTCTACTCTAGGATGCAATAAAGGAGCATTTGGTCCTTGAGAATATGTTGATGGACTTTCAGTGGTTATATTGCTGACACTGCTGACTAAGATATCTGATTTCCCAAGATCAGTTTGAGACAATACAGAAAAAGGGATGCCACTTTTTGGGTCATCTACCTTAGATGTGGATTTCTTTCTGAATGGCATTGCCTTTTTCATGAGCTTAGTGAATTTGAATTTGCCTGACACATGCGATTCTTTGACCTGTTCAATTTGAGGTGTAACTGATTCTTTGCCTTTCTCTGGGTCCAGTTTTGGATACTTGGCAACAGTATTACCATGTAAATAAATTTCTCGTACATGGAGTAATTTCCTCTCACTAATGGTGCTGCTGGAGTCAGTAATATTATTATTGACACCATCAGTGCTCAGTCCAAAATCTGGCATTGCAATTGAGTCAATTTTTGATGACTGCCCAGAAAAATTGGGTTTTCTTTTCAGACTTTTACTGCTACTTTTGGATGAGGAAGATAGCTGGGGACTTGAGCTGCGTTTGAAAAAATTTAAGGCCCTTTTAAATGGCAGCCCTTTCTGCTTGTGTTTGTTAGCTTTGTCTATGTCTGTCTTACTCAAATTAGTTTCCTCCGCAATGGTTGAATTGGTGTCCGTGAACTCCAACTTCCTCTTTGGAAATGGCTCCTCAGAATCACTATCTGTGGCAACAGTGCTAGTATTGAACACAGGATGTCTCATTTTTCTCTTAGTTCCTTTCAGTGATTTCTCCTCATAAGAAGTCGCAGGTTTTTCAGCACCCCTTGTTAGCAGTAAAGTTACACTTGATTCAGTCCTTCGCAATGTGTCTTTAGATATTCCTTCCGAAGACTGGTTTGAAACACAGACATCTGAGCACTCTGTGCTAAACCCTGGTAACGCCCTAGCTACCTGGGACTGTGAAAGCATAGTATTATAATCACCTTCCAGCCCAGCAGTAGAGGGTCGCTGCATATCTTTATCAGACCCCATACAAACGTTCTGAGAGCTCACTCCTGGCTTGTACTGAGATCCATCTCCAAAAAATGTTATGCTATCAGGCACATCATTAGAGGAGGAGTCAGTGCAACTAACCTGTGATGCCGCGGTGCTGCTGGCTTTGCTCTTGCCGATGAAGCCTTTCTGCCTCATCAGTTTTCCCCGACCGCTGCTCTTCTTCGGCGTGAAGCCAATGCTAAAAGCAACACTTTCTCTACCCTGGAGACATGGAAGGGAATTTAGATGCACAAATTAAACCGTTTCTAAACAGAAAGTCTCAGGTTCTAACAAAAACTACAACAACAAATAAAGCTGAAGCATAAATCTACAGCAGGCTGTTGGTTCTGTAATGACCTCTATTATAATATGGCAAAAGCCGCAAAGTACTCTAAAGCACACCAAAATAACAATGAAAGCAGCTAGAGAAATAAAGAAAAGAAATGAACTTCTTCAAGAGAATCAGTCCATAATTTCATGTTTCTAAGGCGTATGAGGTATCATTAAATTTTGAAATGTAAAGCACTTCATCTATAATGAACTCTCCAAACTTAAAAACTCTGTTGAACACAATCTTTTTAACAACAAATGGTGTGAAATGAGCTCGACTTGCAAAAATTTCTTTCTCTATGAAGATAAAAAAATTCCTTAATAAATTTTTCACAGCTCTTGCCACTCATTAACAATTCATACTGCAAGAATGTATGTGGTTTTTTTTTCATAGTTAGTATCCCTAGTATCCCTTATTATGTGGACATTACAGTAAAATTTTCTGTGAGTGTGAAGCAAGGTGCCAGTTTTAGCAGTCCTGTAGTGTCACTGAGAGTGATTCTAGACTTCTGTCTTCACATACACATATAAGAAAGCTATCATGTGGGGCATGAGAAAATAAAATCCTCATGAAAAACTCAACCTCATCTCCAACTTTTTATGCAAAAATCAAATCTTTCTCCTCCCCCTCCCCCTCCAAAAAGTTTAACAATAACTAGACAATTATCACATTTTGTAGACAGAAAAAGGGATCCTTAGAGGCAAGCACAAAAACAGATGGTGCAACCGTGCTACAAATGGTAAGTAGAAAACAAACAGGGGATGCAGCTATATTACCTCATCATCACCCTGATTACTGGATTTTGTGGCTGGTTCCATTTGTGCATTCAGGCGAGGGGATCGTCGTGGAGAGTGCTTGGAAGGAGTTTGCCGTGGGTTGGGCCGGGCAATGGGTGAACCCAGCGCTTTGATTCGACTCCCTTGCCCTGGGGAGACTCCATGTGACGGAGTGAATCGGCCAGAGATGCGACGAGGTGGCTTACCAGGAGTGGGTGGACCAGGTCGTTGGTATGCTGGACCTGTGCGTACCTGTAAATAAAAAAAAGCACTCATTTACTTCTTCATATGACTTTGGAGGTAATATGTGTCCAGGCTATCTATATTTAGTAACAATACTCCAGCCTTAAGCCAGTACTGCTGGGTTAAGTACTGAAAATGAAGTAGTTCGGAAAGGTGGAATATCTGCTCATAAATCTGTTTGTAGAAGAATGAAATGACCACTAGTGACCCATACAATGCTGGATCTGGTGATGGCTCCTATAAGAGATCACCCAGTCTAGTATCAACAAATATATCTCAAACTGCACTGGCAAAAACTAAGAAAAGGTCTGAGAGGAATATACAAGGTTGATCTTTAAATCTTTTACTCCCAACAATGGGAGGTTTGGTCATCAAACAATCCCAGTCAACATATTCCATATAACAAAATGCAATAATTCTACATAAGAGTGATTTAAAATCACAATTCCTCTTAGCTGCAACTTTTTTTCAAATTCTCTAAGAGTTGTGTTAAACCAGAAGTGATTATGTCAAAAACGGCTGAAGTCAACAGGTAAACAACTAACACTTCTGTTGTGTCTTCTAGTGCAAGCTACAGCAATGAAAATAGTTTTGAGGGCTTAAGCCCTAGCAAGAAAAGATACTGACATGCAAAGTAAAAAGAAGAAAATCTATGAGGAATGAAACCATAGATGATTACAGAATAAAGAAATTTGCTAAAACCTCTGACAGTCAACAAAATGTAATCATCATATTTATTTTTTTAAATCCCAAAACCTGGATTATCTTGAGAATTTGCACCCACGAACATAGCACCGGATGTCAAATTATTCAAAAAGACAAACAATGAGGAAGACTTTCAAAAGGCAGAAAGAGAATTATTAATAATATCAACACACTTTTAGGGTTTGCAAGATGACATATTCTCTGAAAAATCTGGATTAGTACTGTTGAGTACTGAAGATATTTCTACACAGAGCCTACAGAAATAAGAACACACAAGGAGAAAAACAATGGAAGCTGTTACTACAAAACAAAGAGGTGCTGTACATCAGACACATGAGCAATAGTCAAATACATTTACCGACAATACTCAGTAAATCCTTGGAGTTTTAAATATCCACAAATAACTTTTGTGTATGCTACAGTGAACACATTCCACTTAAAATCATCTGTGATGCAATTAAGTTAGATTCTGACATTTCACTCAACATTTCAACAGACACCGAATACAAATTTAAACATTACCATCTGGAAAGTTGGCGTTTCTTCAGAATGTCATTTTTTTTCTTTTATATTTGCCACAAGTCCCTCATGTATGGTAGTTAATGTATCTTATTATTATAATGGTTCATCTGTTATTGTTTCATATAGTTTGTCTATCTAATTATTATAACGGTTCAGCTGTTATTGCTTCATATAGTTCATGTATTTAATTATCATTATGGTTCATCTGTTGTTTCATACAATTAGTGTACTAATTATTATAGTCTAATAGTTCACTGTTATTATTCATACAGTTAGTGTATCTAATTATTATAACGGTTCATCTATTATTGCTTCATATAGTTAGTGTTTCTAATTATCATGATGATTCATCTGTTATTGCTTAATATTTATGTCAAGCAAGCATATTAAAAAGAGTTATAGTGTTTATTTCTGGGTAATGGCATCATCAATATGAATAAAACAATGATCAGATTAAATACAATCAGCTTTTTGCAGAACCTCCCCAAACAAGCCGCTACTACATTGTTACAGCAACTGCCTGGATTTGGTAAACTTTGTAAATCTGGATGACTGTGTTAAGCCAAAGCTCACATTGTACAATAGCCTTCAAAATCTGAAGTTTGCCAGCAGCTAAGAACAGCCACTGGAGTAAAGGGTGTTAGACAGTACACAGAAATTACACACAGGTGAGTTAAGACAACACCTAAGTTACAACTGAAAGTAATGGGTGAAGAAAAGCTGGGTACATTCCAAACAGAAGGCTACCTTAAAAAAAAAAAAAAAAAAGAAAAGACAAAAATTCACCATTCCTTAGTTTTCTCTATACTGAATAATGAATGAGGATACCCTAAAAGAAACAGACCGTTTTAATATTAGAGTTGTTTTAATGACACTAAGTATCGTGTTGAAAAAACAAACAGATCTACAGCCCAGAGACTTCAATAAAACCAGAACATATTATATCTGTGTATCACTGAGGTTTTTTTGGGGGGGAGGGGGTCACTGAGTTAAAATGATGCAATGAACTCTTTTCCATGTTTTATCATATCAACATAGGGCGGCCCAATCTTTCCTCACCACAGGTTCAGTTTTTTGGCTGCTAACTTTCTGTAAGCCCCACCCTTGGCATCATTTACAAACACTTATCCAGTCACTGAGATACATTTTTAGTGAAATACAGACAACAACGGCCTACACTAGAAATACCAACGAAAATATGTAAATTTACACAGAAAAATGCCTAGAAACATAACTGCCTACAACAATGCTCTTCATGATGGATTTTTGTTAATATATTAGGTGAAACTTTCATATTGGCAGTGATGTTAAAATAGTGTTATAGAACTTGCTCCAAGTCACATTCAGCCTAAAAACCTCAAGTGGACAGCCCTGAGCTAACAATTTAATAAATGACTTCTGTAACTCGTGCTCTGATATTTATTCTCTCATTAAGCTGTTGCTGGTTTTAAATACTTGAACTGTAGTCGTAGTAAGCCTTCGAATGTATTATGCATGGGGATTTTTTCTGCGGGGAGAGGAGGGGGGGTACACATGAAAGAGACGAAAGTGCAAGCACTAAAATGACTACAGCTACTACTGTTATACAGTCTGCATATGAAACAGTACCACGGGGTAGTATATAATGGTCCCACTGGGTGATATTTCCGACTTTCTCTGAAAATGAATATGAGAACATACTCGTAGTGTGTTGAGAGGGAATTACAAAACTGGCGACATAAAAATAATATTGAACTTCTGTTTTTGGCCTCCAACAGCAGCAGCGGAAGGATGTATATGCAAAATTCAGTTTTGTCATAACAGAGTCAATCATTCTAAAAAATATGAGGAAAACAAAAATTAAATGACTGAGGTTATCAGAAATGCCAGCAGGTGATTCCAGCAAGCTGCATTTAAGCTTTTTCATAGTAATTTGCAACATGCAATTAAATGGAACTTTAAAAGCCGGCACTGTTGCAGCAACATTCAGTTAAGCTAACGGATATGGCAAGATTTAAGATTGCTTAAGCACAATAGAAACATCAAATTTTAATAAAAACAACAAATATTACTGGGAACAGACATTTTAGTGGTTACAAAGGAAAATGTTAAAAGACAAAATGTATAAAATAATTTCATATCACATAATCTTTAGGGTGTCTTTCTTTTCTTTGATTGTTTTACTTTCAATATGGATGTCAAACAAATAATGTCCATAAACTAGTTTCTTACCTCCTGAAATGTTCAACTTTGAAATTTGAAATTTTTCATCTTGGAGAACAGTTACAATGAGTTTCTTTAGCCACAACACAAAAACAAAATAAACTACATATTACAATTTTAATTTGGAATTTTGGAATTATGCAAAGTATGTAGGTGTCAAAACAGAGTAGATCCACAATTACCTGTTTTGGAGGGCTTTCTCCTGAGTCCTCGTCTGTTATTTTCTTGACTGGAGCCTTCCGTTTCTCCGCAGTAGAGTGTCTTTCTTTCCTGTTGTCAGCCTTCTTAGGGTCATTTGAAGAGCCTTTCTTTTCCTTTCTATCCCAGTATCTTGCAGGACTTGCCTGTTATTGTACATGAGAAAAGTTTCAAGATCAAGTATTCATACAGTAGGTAGGTAGTGAGTGCCTGTAGTTGTGGCTTCATATATCAAATCAAAACAAACCTTTTAAAACGAAGATTCCACCACAGCCTGAAAAAAGAACTGTCTTTGCCGTTATGAAGTGGTAAAGAGCAACTGATCTTCACTGTCAAATTTATTCAGCAGTACTGTTAATCACTCCACTTTTCCAACAAGTCAAAAATTATCTGAATTCAGGCAACTGCCTGATGTGTGTTATCTCTGTAAAAGAAGCCAATCTCCAGTCACAAACCAAATGATAGCTTAACATCTCCTTATGTACTGACTCACTTGCCAAACTTAAATAAGTATCCTCCTCTGAAATGAATGCCGCTTGTTACAAATTTCATGATGTGACAACTTTTCTACAGGTGGTAGTACTGAACAGAGAAGAAAATATTATAAATCTGGGGACATGCGTTTTTCAATCAAACTGAATCCTGCAAGTGGTCACGTCCTTCTGTAAACTTCAACATTTTTTATAAGAAAAGCTTAAAATGAAATTAGCAGTATTCTGAATCATTTCCTCTTAGTCCAAATACATCGCCTATTGTGCAACAATTTCAAATCTCCTATCACCCAATTTTCTTTGGATTAAACAGTCTCTGACTTTCAATAGATTAACCCCACCCATGACTTCTTTAACTCCAAGTTTGACAAAAGGTTGTTATTCATTTTTACCCAGTCGCTGCGTGATATTTCAGAATGTACAATTTTGATTACAATGCTATAAACTAGACTGAGGAAGACAACACATAGTTTTCCTTATCATGCATAATCTGAGGTATATTTACTACGAAATAATTTAGCAGGTCCTGTGAATTTTGTTTTAGAGTGTACAATAATTTAATCAGCATAACACTTAACCAGCTAATGATGGTTAGCCAATTTTTATTTTCAATCCTGCACAACAACTTACATCAAAATGTGAACACGAGGCAAGCAAGATGTTTAGACTATTTTCTAGTCATACTCTATATTGTGAAAACTATTTTCACTGGGCAAAAGAGAGTGATGTTATTCTGTGAAGAGAATAGTGCTTGTCACAGACTTCAACTGAGCTTTAGGAGGAATTAGAGTATAACTACACTGAAACAGGTTTTCAATAGGTCACAATGAAAGTCTTTACTTTAAATGAAAAGCTGAAGCCTAACAACTGTACCCTACTGGGTACAAATTCTCTATCAGAAACTCAGAATTATAAGGGTAACAGTTTCTAAAGCTGCAACTTCAATGTATAATAATGTGACAAGATTGGTGTTTCAGAATTCTGGGCAGAAGGAGGGAGGGGATCTCAGGTAGCAAGCTTTTGATCTCATAGCTGCAAGTAAATAACCTCTATGCTTGACAGGGAGTCACATGAGTGAAATCAAATCGTGTGACCAAGGATCTGCATTATATGTCCCTACCTTCCTGTCCGGCATCAGACTCAGTCGCAAGGAATCATCTGAGAACTTCTCCTTGCTAACAATCTGCATCTCCACAGGGTAGGCTGATTTCATATGAGGAAGGTACATGGTGTTCCGTCGCTGCAGCTCACTCAGCCTGTCCCACTCAAACTCGGGACCCTCTGGTTCATTGGCACAGGAATTAGCATTGGGCAGGGCTGCAACTGCAGATACATTGAAATTAAAGGATTCAGTTTCCTTTCTTAACCACCTGAGCATTTTTGATGTGCCAAATGCTTTCCCTTTAACCATTGCATTACTGAATTTTAGATATTTTATGTAACTTTACACTCAAACTGATGTATGTTTTCACTTCATTCTAATTTACACATGCATCACCTACAGGCATGGGAGAATCCATCCTCACAGCACAGATTCCAACCTGAGAAGAATGTTAGACTCGTGTGAAGCTTAGTATAAGCTAATATCTAATGTGACTGTGACTTGGCAGTAACAGAAGGAAAGAAATTTTCATCATGTTTTTCTTTCTCATATCTCTTACTGAAAACAGAATTATGTATGTGAGAAATTTGTGAAAATATTCTTGAAGTTAACAGCATCAAAATGAATCTATCTTCTTGTAAAACCAGTTGCAATCTTAAACCTTAAGTCCATACTCAAAATGAAGGGCTAGAATGAAAAAACAAATATTTTTGCCTATGTCCAAAGACCTAAAATGGCAAATTAAGTTGTATTTACCTTTGGGCACCATTGTGTATAAAGCCCTACTAACCTCTTTCGTTCCATTTAGGTCATACTCTCAGAGCTTTAAAAGATCTGTGATCTTTCCATGCATCTGGGTCATTCTCTCAGTTTTCATAGGTTTCAAGATGGTCAGCTATTTGTGCCATCGATTTATTGATAAAATGAGGTACGAAAAACCCTTTTATTTGGTCTCCTGAAATTTGATTTTGGCACATACAGTCTTTTCCCAAAATAACATTCGATTATAGCATGGGAAAGGAGCTGGGCAAAACAGACAAGTAAGAAAAAGTACACTAAGCATTTCTCAAATCCACTCTGATTTCCCATTGTTTTGAAGAGAGAGTCATACCTGGCACACCACTCAGGGACTTGATAGAGTGTGATGATGAAGCTGAACAGATACTCATGCGATCTTCCGTTTGTGGTTTTCTTCCTATACCTCCTTTCCTTTGCAATTCTGCAGCACTGGCCAAGGTTTCTCTGAGGAGACAAGCGCAGTGTCAAACAAGGTAAACAAATTTTCAAATAGAATCGAAAAAAAAAAACAAAAAAACCCCAAACATCCCAACTTATAGGTGCCCTAAATGCAATTTCCAGACTGTCATGAAGGAAACATAGATAACTGTCATGTAACACCAAAACTATGTATCTGGAACTCAAATAAGCATGTCAAATGAGCAGCAAATATAAGCTCTCTGATGAGGTCTTCTTTTTGCTATTTTGGACTATCCTAAATATGGGCTTCAACTGCCACGCAATCAAACAGCTAATGGCAAAATTTTCAAACACCATGATAAACACACTGGTCTCTGTTTAAAACTGAAGTTATTTCAACGTTCTTTTCATTTGCACATTTATTATAATGTGATTGTTTTGGATTTTATTTTCAGGTTTCAGAAAATTCTTAGCATTTTGCCATCCCTGTTTGGTCCTCTTTCACACATATAGTTAGAAGTATCACTTATAATACTTATATGGTCCTCTGGATTCATAATGTTCAATGGCCCTGGCTTTCCAACCTGAAAATACTGGGATCCTGTATGCATTAAACACTGAGGATGCCAGTTATATGTGGTGTTTCACAATACTGAATCTGATCTGTCCGAAACCAGAACATTCTCTCCTGAATAGAAACAGCTTTAGATGCAATCACAATACTACGTAATGCCTGTCTAACCCATTGGCTTTAATATGTCTAGTCTGAGGGAAGAAATGAGGTAAAATACTTCCTGCCCAACCATTTCTTTTGGACAAATAAAACCCAAAAAATTAAAAGCTGATCTTATTATTCTTCAGGGCATAACCCAACAAAACAGTCTCCTTTATATTTTCACTTCTTCATGAAACGAACATCTGTTGCCCTTCTGCATAATGAACATGGAAAACACGGAACACAGGCATTCAAATAGTATCTGAAACCTGCCCTTCACCTACAACTGGATAGGGACAAGGAGTTACTGGGTTTCGATTACACCTCCCCTCCCCCCACCCAATTAAAACAAAACTGCCTTTCTTACCTTCTCAGTAAAACCCTGTCTCCAGAAATGATGGTCTCATTGGGACTAGCATGTATGTCACTACTGCTACCTACAAAGAAGAAATATACACAGAGCATACACTGATCAACAATCTAGCCATCTGGATATGTTCTGTTGCAAGTGAGACCAAAATCTTTTGCCATGGCAGCAAATGTAAATACTCCCATTTCTAACATAGCAAATATATGTGAAATTTCAAAACATTAAATTCAGGTTCTTGGTTCAGGCTTAAGCATACATCACAGATGACAGAGGCTGATAGCAAACTTTTCTGACAATAAAATCAACAGACAGATCTCTGTTCTACACACAAGTTGCCTTGCTTCATTGTTCAGCTACACTTTTGCTGCTATAATTTTTGGCTGCCGAAAATTGTCAGCATTCTGCCATCCCTGATACATGGGTATGCATTTGCATAAAATGGAAAGACTTCGGCAAACAAATTAAGCTTTTTTTATTTCACTCTGGTCTTGTAGTCTCCAGTTGCATCATTTTATGGTTTCAAGTTCATGGGAGAGGGATTCACTGAGTCTTCTGCAGTTCCACATAGTCTTTTCTTGAATATGTCATTATTAGCAGTAATTTACCTAACAAAAAGATGGTTTATTAAGAAATAAACTTGTATGTGCATAAATACATAAACTATTTCTAATTAGTCTACATGACACTGGACCTAGAAGAGAGTATCCAAGGCAAAGAGAAAACAAGAATTTTTTTTTACAACTCTCAGTTTTCTATGCAAGCTGTTTCGCAGACTGATGTCACACATCTAGCTCTGAAAGACATCAATATTCTCTAATTTGAAAGAATTCTCTGAAGACTGGCACCCCAAGAAACCTTAATAAGTGAGGAAGATGACTGAGAGCCAGAAAGACAGAAGATGTAACAATAAGAAGATACCTGAGGAAATCCTTGATCTTGACCGCAGACTTCGACCGGAACCACCAGATCCTTTGCTTACTAGGGAATCATCCAGGCTGTCACTCTCTGGGAATGTAAGGTCCATAAAAATTTAACGTGAAAATGTACAGGATACAAAATAAGATCTTTCTGTGGAGAGAGTCCAGTCAGCTATCAGAAAAGCTACCAGAAGATCAAATAAAGTGTTGGCTGACATTCATACCATTTATATACTGTTTAGTGTCGGGGCAACAAATCCATGTGAGACTGTACTGGAGAAACAGTATTCTTCAAATGTGACTGGTGGCTAGCGTAACTGAGGTGACAGCTACAGAGATTAATGTACCACCCTGGAAATGCAGTAAGGCTTTAGAATGTCTGGTTGGAAAGGAAACATAAGTAAATAGCATGTATATTATAGCAAATGATGACATATCATCTAACATCTCACGTCATATGAGCTTATGCTGGTTTTCCTTTAAAAAATTCACTGCTTTTCATCTACATGATCCACATGTCAATGCTCATCTCCCAGTAAATATCTTTATGAAATGACAATTGTTCATAATACAGTGATAAAAGTTTTTAGTTTTTTAAACAAAGCAACAGAACTGCTTTCCTCAGGAAGTTGAAGCAAGATGAGCCATTTTGTCGCAAGACATTAGGAATCCCAAAACATTACACTAACGCTGCACTGAAATGTTCTTTAAATTTAACCGGATTTCGCTACACTCATGTTTAAATTCTCATGACTCTTTCTTTAGTACACATCAAGTAACCTCTAACTTGAAGGTCAGTCTTTACTCTGAACATTCATTGAAAAAAAGGGCATCAGTAATAAGATTCTAGTACCTTTCTCAGCAATGACCTGTTTGAAATGGGTTGGGTCGCCTAGCAAGGCTGTGCCGGCCTGGTCAAGCTGATGTTGTAACTCTCTGATCTTTCTGTCGGAATAGTCCAAGGCTGTCTTCAGTCTGGTTACTTCGGAGGCTATGGAAAGAACAAGATAATAATAAATATATACTAAGGAGTAATAGTACGGACTGCCTCACTTGGAAATGCTTTGGGATATATATTACAATATACAAAAACATGGGCTGTGTCTATTAGGTCTTCTTCGAACAAAAAAATGATGTCATTTTGAGTATGAAAGGGCAGTTGGTGGGCGTGCCTCAGAGATCACATGAAAGAAATGGAAGTTGTTATCAATAGGCAAGCCAAGATGGCAGTGACTAGTGCAGAAGCGACAGGAGACATGCATTGATTTGTATATGGTCTTTGCTATTTCTGATTCATTTATGAGCATTCAGATTACTGTTAGAGGAGGGTCCCTTGGAGATCGCATACAACTGAAAGTTAATTAATGCCAATGGCAAATTTGAAGCCACAAATGAATGCCACCATTGTGTTAGTTCTGACCAAGGCTGCCAAACTTTTCTTTCAAGCATAACCAAACTGCATATGAAAAAGAACCAAAAAAGAGCCAGACCATGTCTGGAAAGTTACAGAGAAGTGCATGCACCTTTTGTATAGGAAAGTCAAATTTGACCTAAAGTCTGTTGGAGCCAAAAAGGAGGCAGTTATTTGGGAGACAAGGGCTTTGAAAAAAAAGAGCCAAATATCCGAAACAGTCAAGGCAAGTCTGGCAACTCATGGACTGGAACTTGTACATTGTCCAACTCTAAGAAACGTCTAAGCTTCACCCACAAATCATCTAGACTCCGCTCACTGGCTGTCTGAGCCTAGCAAGACAAATGTGGAAGTAACAAAACGCACCTCTGAGTAAATGTTTTTCCAGGTCATGCAAAATAACTACTGTGCCGACTGTCTGCTAGAACAGAATGATATCTATCCAAAGACAATTTAGACTGCAATCATACTTTGCCAAGTGCTCATTGTAAAGAAAATGAACATGTATAATCAGGCTTTCTAAAAAATGTTAATTTTCTTTTCCCATGACTTTTCCATATATTTTTCCATGACAGTATAATTAAAAACCATCATGTGACAACTTTTCATCTCATGAAGGTTAAGCAGTCTTCAATAAGTTTTCATGCTCTTCAATGCACAAGAGAACAGTTACAAACAAATTATTATTAGTTTAACTAATGCTACAGCGAGCGGCGCATATTGCCTGGCCGTCACCTGACCAATGTAAACAATGCCTTTGTATTCGACTGGCATCAAAAATCCATGTTTTCTTTCGAAAAGCCGCTGCGTATCTACTAAAGATTTATATTTTTTGTATAGGAAATTGGACAAGGCATATGGTTGGGTAATTTTTATTATATGTGCTTGTGTTTTGTGTTATCAAATGCTTAAATGCAGAAAGCAATCCCTGTAGACTGAAGCATGCACACACACACACAATAAGGTTGATGTAATCTAGAACAGTCCACGTGAAGGAGGGTTGGGGGAAGGACTCATGAAGGAGAGGCAACTTTAGTCACATGCAGACAAATACTCGGCTGTGTTAGCCATCTATTTGAACTATGTGATAAACCGTGAATTGTCAACAGAGGCTGCCTTTTATAGGCTGGCACAAAACGGCCGGTTTCTCAACCCATCATCAGTCTTCCTTTGTTTCACACGTAATAATCGTAACATCTTACTTCCAATCGGGGGAAACAATCTCACAGCACAGCAAAGTAATGTAACACACTAGCGTAACAGTCAAGAGAGTGCTTCCATACACATTTCATTTCTTGCTCATAAGGATGTGTGTTTGGTTTTTAATAATACTTAGAATGACTGTAAATAAGCATATTTGTTTGAAAGTTCACTTGTTTTCACAATTTCTACAGTGCGTTTTGGGTTATAGTCCACGCTAGCAAAGTCGTTATGAGAAAAATTATTCGTAAATAGTGTTCCTGTCATTCTATTTAAGAATGTCTTATCCTGAAGATCAGTCATTCCTTTAAGTATCCTTTCGATTTTTTATGGTGTGTGAATGAATGTGACATTTACATCACAAGCACAAGCATAGGAGGATCCCATTGGTTTGATAAGGGTATTAGTTTTTCCTCCCGCATGGTGAGAAGTGTTATGACCCATTGCCAGGATACATGGCATAAATATGATCGCCGCAGAGGTTGGTTGAGCGATGCATATATATACTATAGCGAATCGCAAGATTCTCTTTACTATCACCGCATCATGAGGGTTAAGCATCAATCCATTGATTTTAAAACTTTCCATTATTTATTTCCATGAGAGCTGGCCAATCTTGCTAATTCCAGGTGTTTCCCAGACCTGGAAATGCCAGCAACAATTTTCCATCATTGTCAAGGTCTGTAGCAGCATTCAGTTTTTAAATAATGCCTTCATTGCTGCAAAGGTTTTTATGTAAAAATCAGGAAATCTGTTAACAAAAATGGAACACCAATAGAAAGATCTAAATGTCAGTGACTGCCGAATGTTCAGAGACCCAACATAAAGTGACAAGCTAGCTCTCAAGCTCTGTAATGTAAATATATCTCACCATGGGCCTTATTCTCTTTCTGTAAGTTTTCATACTTTGACCTCATGTCTTCGTATTTGGCTGTGTAACCCTCCATGCGTTTCTGCATCTTCATGTTGGTATCACGTTCAATTTTCAGAGCATTTGAGAGACTTGTGTTAGTCTCCTTAAGCTTGATCATCTGTTGTTCATGATGTTTGCTGTGTTCCGCATGGCTTTTAACATCTTTTTCAAATGATTTGATCTGTTGAAAGAAAAAAAATATTAAGACACCATACTTAGGATTCTTGAATAAAATGTAGTTTGCTTTAACACAGAGACAGCCATTCCTTCTAAAAACTAGTCTGAGCATTTGTCTAGCATAGCTCTGCTTGACTAACATCCGGGTCTCATGATATAATAAGAGGTACCAATTCAGAGTTTTTTCTTTTGCTAAACAAGACTTTGAGAATACCACTAAAAGACTCCTCCTTGAACCAGATTAGGCTGAAATGGTGAAAGCAAGGAATTATTGCAAACAGACACTGTATTTATAAAAAAAATCTGTATGCTTGCTATAAAGATCAGGTCTTTGGGTTCCTTTCTTACAAGATTAAGTTTATTCACAGACTTAAATTCAGGAAATGATACCCAAGAAATGAAGGTTGAGAGGTCCGTAAAAACTGAAATAACTAAGCCTTTCCCTAACCTCAGTCTTGGACCTCTGTTTTCATGTGTAACTCAGACACACTTACAGCTGCTATGCAAAGACAATCTACCTATAAAGGCAGAGGCACTGTATGCTCCCCAAGTAGTCGAGAAAGTCCTAGAGTGATCAGGCCTGCTGAGGTAATGATAGTGTGAAGTCGCGTGAGCGGGCATTAGCCTGGATACGAGACTTATAAACCGCATTATTATTATTATTATTATTATTACCTTTTGGTTTGCTGCATCCAGTTGCTTTCTTAGGTCATTGCAGAATTCATTGGCTGTCCTCATCTGAGCATCACTCTCCTTCAGCCTCTTACTCTCCCGCTCTCTGAGACTGTTATTCTCTTCCTGAAGGGACTTGCACTTTCTTTCATAATGACTGGTCTGGGCCTGACAGGGAAAAGAGTGAAAAATGAGATCACAGTGTTTGGGCACCAAGAACAGTGACTGAAGACAACTATGGTCTAACGGAGATGTCATCCACTCTTCATAAAATTCTCTAAATTTCTGTGATTTCATATCCAAATTCAGTTGGAACATACCTAGTTTAGTCACAAGTTTTCAAGCAAAAGAAATTTGTAGATGTATGATTATACTACTTAATTATAGAAAAGATCCTAGGCAATCAATTATGACAGGAATAAAAAGACACGGGAAAAATAAATAAGACTATGATTGTTGTTTCCATGCTGTCTCTTTGACTGATATTGCATAGTTTTCTCTGACTATAAGATAATATGCTCTGATTTCAGAGAATTCTCTGACAGTGGCATCTCTGACTACCCTGAAAAAGAAATAAAAGAATTACAACACTAGCCTGACCATCTATGCTTTGCCTTTGAAGAATATAACTTGTAATAGGCCTCTCCAAACATTCACTGATTAGACAATCTTAGTTCAAGTGTCTCAAGCAGTGACACTGAAATGAGATGTCAGAATATTCTACATTTAATCTGAAGATATCTGGAAGTATGAGTTCATTGCGGAAATAATAACCAAACATGAACAACTTCCATGTCTTCTGGTTCTTCCTTGTTTAGTATCACGACTTGCATGCATCTGCACAAGCCACATCAAGAGGCACTCGCACTAACACAAATTCTATTCCTATATGACAAAACAGATTATTAAATATACATGTTGGAACTTCAGGGTGCAATGCAAACACCTTGTCAACTGAGCGGTCTCAACAAACTGAGTGAATTTCTTAACCCTTGTGGAGCGATGACAGAATTAATTCTACTTTCTGCTCGCTTTGCTTGAGCACCACAACAGAACAAATTCCCATCTCCTTGCCAAACATCAGAGGTGGCGATTGAATTTTGCAGCCCAATGTCAGGTGATGGGCCAGCAGACAACACTCAAAATGCATACTTCCAGTAAAACTGGATCACACAGCCAGCAGCTGGCTGGCCCCAAGATGCCTCACACTACGAGAGTTAATACCCAATAGAACAGTACCCGATATGTGCAATGCAACTTTATTTGACTTCTCAAAATGCAATTACCACATATTCAAAACGCTATCTAAAAAAAAAAACTTCCTTAACAAAAGAAAGCACAAGATGATGTTGTCCTTCAGCTAATGAAATAATACCTTCATATTTTCTATGGCAGATGCATGTTCTCTCTCTCGTGTTTGAAGCTGAAGCAGTTCCACACTGATAGTGGATTTTTCTTCCTCATAAGTAGCAACTGCACTATCATGCTTCATCTGAAGGTCTTCCAGTTTCTGGGTCTGACAGCTTGATTCTTCCTGGAGATCAGACATTCAATTCCATAATGGTAGTCATGTGTTTCTCTTAAATTTGTAAGATATAACTGGAGAAAAAGTTGATCTGGACCAAAGTGATGTGACATTAAAAAGACATTCCAGGATTATGGACATTACACAACCAAGGCATACTGTAAAAGTGTTTTTTTTCCACAAGAATCTAACTTTCATGAATTCTCCAGTCGAGTCTGACTGGCAAATTTACTTCCCACTAAAAATATTCCACTCAAATTTTTGCACAGGGCTTGTGATTAGATCAGCCCCTCATTTATTTGAACATTATCAGTTACATATGTTTTTCTATCAGTATGAAGAAAGAAGAAAATGCGCCAAATATTTTCTATCAGCAGTCCTGTAACTACTCTTCTGATTACTCCAGACATCTGTGCTGTGATCATACATACATGAGAAAACCATCATGCACAGCCTGCCAAACAAGATCTTGAAGAAAAAGTCATTTCAGAATTTTAGCAAAAATCGGATTCTCGCCAAAAAATAAAAAACAAACACTTCTATAGTAACAAGACCAAAGCTTGTTTTAAAACACAGGCCAAAATGAACTATCCATACATTCTTCTAGGAGATTTTTTATTACGTGAACACTTTTTTAAAAATATCTTTTTTATACCTCCTCTTCTTCCTCACCAATGCCAGGACATGTCATACTTGTATGATAGCACTAGCTCAATTCAGGAACTCTACTATTTTCTGTAGATCGGCCATAGAATCCCATAGTTTTGTTTTGAAGATGCTTTCTGCTGGCTAGACCTTCTTTCTGTGGCTTCCGAAGTGTGAGCACTTTCTCAGATTTCTTTACTGGAAGTCTAAATATGGGATCAGATTTACCAACCCAATGAGTTTCTTTTTTGAAGGGGGATTTGTTACTACCTTAGGGAGACTAATTCTTT
Organism: Ellobium chinense; assembly: GCA_033807755.1. Taxonomy (NCBI): domain Eukaryota; kingdom Metazoa; phylum Mollusca; class Gastropoda; order Ellobiida; family Ellobiidae; genus Ellobium; species Ellobium chinense. Next base: position 314,239 of record JAWQUT010000600.1, on the reverse strand, counting down.
ATGAGAGACAGCACTGGTGTATGCAGACAAATCAAATAAGCACATAGATCGATACCAGCCAAACATAACACAGGTGCAATATGTCAAACATGCACATGACAGATGGACTTAATACAGTTTGCCATCAGAACCAAACTCAAACCCTTTCTAATAGAATTTGTATGTGTATTTGGGACTTTTCATCAACCTACAGAGGAGGCCTGTAAGATAATGATGTGGCTAAAACATTACTTTCATATGGCTGGAACTGGTGACCATAGATAGAATACAGACAGCAACTTTTACCTCTAAAATATGGGAAAATTTTATTTATGGGAAGATTTCATTTGTTTTGTCGGAAAGAGGAAGATTCTTACAGTTTGTGGAAGGTCTCCCACAAAATGCAGGAGGATGGCAAGTCTGCCAGGATGGTCCCAAAAACACCAGGAAGAGTTGGCCGTTCTCGAGGACACTAACCTTGACCTGAGCTAGCTCACTCTGCATCTCCTCCATCTGTGAGGTGAGCTGCTCCACTTCCTTGGTCTTGACATCCAGACATTCCTGGAATTTCTCCTTCTCCTGGTACATGGTAACTGTCTGTTCTTGCAGCAGCCGCTCCCGATCCGCTTTTAGCATGGACAGCTGGGACTGGAGATCACAGTTGGTCACCTCCAGGGCTTGGGACTTCTCGCTGATGGACTTGACTGTTTCTGGACAATATAATAATAATAATAATTATTATTATAAGAATAATAATATAACCCTGATAGTTATGAGGAAGATATAAATTTCTGTCTCCAATCCAAATAAAAGCACATCATCATTATGTCAGCAGGCCAAAGCTCTCAATGACTCTCATTCTCTGAAGAACCTACACTGGCACTGCCATCTTATGGGCGATGATCACTAGCATCCCAATTTAGCTCTCTCTGACTGTAACCAGATATTTATTTATCAGATAGATGGGCTGGGGAAAATGTGAACACAATACAGGCATTTTACAAGATGACCATGGGGGAAACTGGTCTATGACCTTTTTACCCTGAATCCAACTTATGCTATTTGACCACAATGCTCTGCAAAACATGCACTTGCCCTCCCTGTAACCGGTAGACAGGCTCACCAAGAGCAAAAAAAAAAAAACCACCAAAATTCTCTTTTTCTTTTCCCCACAGCTCAGTACAAAATCAAACTGGAAACAGGGAAACTAAACACAGAAAGAGATTATGAATTATGACTTATATCTGTTCAGATTACCATGTAATTCTGTCACTTTAGCAGCAAGTTCATTCTTTTCCTCCATGACCGCATTCTTCTCAGCCATCAGTGTCTCCACTCTGCTGTTCTGGCTGTGCTCCATAGATGAAATCTTCCTTTCATTGTCTTCTATCACCTGGAAAACAAAAGCGCACTCTGAAACTATTCACCAAGTCCTAGAAAGAGAGCAATTGAATCTTATTTTTAAAACATTGCCAGCATAGCAGGCCATGAAATTATGCTATACTCCCTGACAACTGCTCTTGGACTGGCAAAAATTATGATAAACTTTTTTGATAAAAAAATATTATCCTCCCACTATATGACATGATTAACTTGATCTGAAAACTTCAACATCCTACCAGAGATAAATGACAGAATAGCAACATAAGAGATGAATGAGAAAAGGAACAATCACAAACGAAATAATAGCTGACAAACATTTTCTGGTTTGTTGTTTGGTCTAATGAGCTGAATTTGTTGATCTGATATCAAACTGAATATCACAATCTGGCCAGAAGTTTTCATAAATACAGCACCTTCAATGTTACATCTAAATGCCCCATACCTTCCCAACAATTTCTTCCCTTTCCTCTCTCTCCTTCCTGACAGCCTCCTCCAGCCGGGCAGCCATCTTCCTCTGTGCGTTCAAGTCCTCCTCCATCTCCCTTTGAGCCTGCTGTTCTAGTTTTAAGTCCTCAGACAACTGCTGCAGTTTGCTTAGATTGTCAGCCTCAATAGCCTGAGAAAAAAACAATGTCATTGTCACACGAAAAATGCTACACAGGAGCAGAACATTTATTCAAAGAACACACAGAGTAATTCAATCCATAAAAACTTATCAGGAGCCATCATAACACAACCATACCACAGACCATGCCTATAAGATCATGTTATCAATGTTAGCATTACTCATATTCTTGAATGAGTTAAGACCAGTGATAGGACATGGACAATCAGCAATGCTATGAAAGTGATTAGTTTCACTCAAAAGCATGATATGAGACAGCTTGGATATGTGGCTAGAACATATTTGACGTAAGCTTATGGCCACCACACCCGCAGTGGGTGTAACAATTCAGACTTTGGATCAAGTAACCCTGTGGGTTGTGTGGAGCCGGAAGAGGCGTTATATTATTATGACTAACAGTTGAATGACTGTTTTATTGGTATAATATGGTATCGTATGATTTAATAAGGTCTGTAGGACGATGCAGCCTTCCTTTAATGCTCCATTAAGGTCTCCAGAGGCAGCCTGTAACAAAGGCTGGAACAAGTAAAGCTACAAAACTACTTGGTACCTCACTATCTTTCAATATGTAAGAATGTGAGTAAACACTTGTGACTCACTGGCTAAAGATCAAGGGGGTAATGAATCATGTGGTGTCTACCTTTCACATAAAGTGCAGTACCACATCAACACAATTCGTGTCAAAGTTAAAAATATTTACATATTTACATGTTCAGAATCTCTTGACCCATACCTGAATCTTTGCCTCATACTGTTCCTTCAGAGATGCAGTCTGGAAAACACAAAAAAATGTAACAATTAAACTGAAAATAACCACTGGGTCTCGTGAAGAATCAGAAGCAAATAAGATCTCTGCGAATAAGTACACAATTTAATGATCTGGTATCACAGAAATACTACAGAACATCAAAAACTCAAATTTCAGGTGATCATCTCAAATTCTGAGTTTGTAAGATATTTGAGTTCTTAACTCGCTTAGTGCAAAGCTGCTAGAGCTCAGCTTCCTGCTGGCTGTGTGACCATTGTTATAGACTATAGACTATTGCTATAGACCATTGCACGAATTGTCTGCAGGCTGGTCAGGTGACAGTGGGGTGCAAAATTCTACCATCGAGCTTAATGCTCTGCAAGAAGATGCATATCTATTTTATTGCTGCATTCAAATGCGGTGAGCAAGTAGAATATATTTCAATATTACATCTAGGTATAGAAATCTAGAGAAGGAACCAGAGCATTGCAAAGAGTAGGCAAAGTATTCAAGCTAAATTACTAAATATAAGTTGCCAGGTGCTAAGCGATTCCATTTTAACAAAAGACCATTTCTGGCAGTCATTAATTAGCATATCTGTCTCGTAAAACAAGGTTACCAAGCAACAACTGCATTATGGATATCAAATTTTGCAGAATAAAATAAATAAAATACATACTTCTTGTTCTAGCCTGTTCTTGTCAGATTTCTCACTCTCCAACACTTCAGAAATCTCTTGGCATCTTGCCTCCAAAGCAGCCATCGTCTCTGTGTGTTTGTGGGTGACTTCAGACAAGCCGGTTTCATGCTGTGACTTCAGCTCCGATATCTGAGCTTCAAAGTCAGCTTTCTGATCTGCAAGGGCTTTCATTTCTGATTCTCTTGCAGCCTCAAATTTGACTTGAAGATTTTCTAACATGACATTTGTCTCCTGTTTAACACTGGCTACTTCTCTCTCATGCTCCTCCTTCAGTGTGTCAATCAGTTTATTCTTTACTGCAATTTCTTCTGTCTTCTCTTGCAAAGCTAAGGTAATTTCACTGATACTTAAGTCTTTCTGCTGCAGAGCTGCCTCTTTACTTGCTAAAATTTCATCTTTGCTGATTATTTCATTCACTTTGTGCTGCACAGTCTGTTCTATTTCCTTCAGTTGAGCTGCCATCTGTTGAATAGCAGCTTCTTTCTTTTCCAGAATCTCCTGGATACTGTGTGCATCTGAATCTGACTTTCTGAGTTCTTGCTCCTTGTCTTGAATGACTGCGTTCTTGCTAAGCAGCTCTTCACTCACCTGCTGCAACCTGGCACTCTTCTCCTCCAGTTCTTTTTCTAGCAACATAATCTTTGACTGCAGTTCCTGGATCTTCTCGGAGCTCAGCCTCAGCTGCTGATTGAGCTCAGTTATTTCAGATGCCTTTGATTCTAACCCCTCTGCCCTCAAACTGCTGATGGAAGTCTGTTCTTCAAGCTGGGATTGGATGTCTGAGAGAGATGCCTCTTTCTCCTGCAGAATAGCCCTGAGCTCCTCAAGGGTGCTCTTCTGCTCTTCCATAGTTTTGGATACACAAGATATCTCTTCAGCTTTATGTTCAAGTTCTCCACGCAGGTCACTGACTGTTTTCAAATTGGATTCAAGCTGAGATGTAAGCTCCGATATCACTGCTTCTTTACTTTCCAAAGTGGACAAGACGTCCTCTAGCTTGCGTGACTTCTCCAGTAACTCCTCCTGTTTTCCTAACATGTCTGTCTCAGTTTGTTTAAGTTTCTCCATCAGCACTGATATCTCAGTCTGCTTCTCTTGTTCAGTAGCCGACATTGATGCTGTCATGGAGTCCAGTCTGTCTTTCAGAACTTCAATTTCACGTGATTTCTCCACACTCTCTGCTTTCAAACTTTCCATTTCTACTAGCCTTTCATTGAGCTGGGTTATGGCTTCCTTGCTATCTGTGATTTCTTCAGTTTTGTCCTCAACTTGTTTAATCAGAAGTAACACTTCCTCTTCCTTTGCTTGCAGCTGCAACTTCAGGCCCTCACTCTCTTCATGCATTTGCTCGGCCTCTTTCTTCTCATGACTCAGTTGTTGTTGCAGTTCACTGAGCTGCTTTTGGTTTTCTTGCAAGCTCTGAGTCTGCCTTACAAACTTCTCTGTAAGACAAACGACCTCTTCATCTCTATCTGCCTTCTGACTTTGCACTTCTCTTATTTCAGCCTGAATCTGTTCTAATTCAGAACTCTGATGTGCCGAAGTCTCCCTGAGTCTCAAGATTTCTCCATCTTTATGTGCTACAGTTTTTTCTAGTTCTTCTACTTTCATGGCATGCTCTGAATTTTCAACCATCTTCACATTTAGTTCAGCATTCAGGGCATCCTTTTCAGCTTTGGTGGCACTTAATTCCTCAATCACAGCATCTGATTTACTCTGCAGTTCTTCACAATCTCTAGTGTAGGCGGAAATTTCTTGCTTGAGGCTGATAACCTCATCTTCAAGTGATGATACCTCAGTGCATTTTTCTTTCAAACCTTCCTCTATCTCATTTCTCTCCTTCCGTACCTCCGACAGCTCATCCACAAGTCCAGAGCATCTAATTTCATATTCCGACACCTTGGTTTTGTTCTCCTCTATCTCGGCCCGCATGTTCTCTGCCTCCTTGTGTAAGGATGAAATTTCTGAACACTTTTGCTGAAGTTCAGAGGTCAGCTCTTCTTTCTCCTTGATCAACCCTGCAGCATGTTCTTCAGCTTGTTTCAGTTCTTGTTGTAGCTGGGACAAACTGCTCTCCCGCTCACCACTGCTTGCAGCTAAAACTTTGACCTTGTGATTCAGCTCAGTGATGACTTTGTTGTTTTCACTGATTTTCTCTTGCAGTTCATTTACAGTTGCTGTTTGCTCCCTAAATTGTTCTTGAAGGTCACTAATTACTTGGTCCTTGACACATAAGCTTTCGGCGAGACTTTTCATCTTCTCTTCTGTGGAGGTCAGATCATGCTGAAGAGATTCTTTCTCCTTCTTCACTTCCGCAAGATGTTCATTCTTAGTTGATAGTTCCCGGAAAATGTTCTCAATTTCTTGACATTTTGTGGACATTTCTGACTGCAGTTCCAATACTTGTGTTGCAAGTTCAGTGGTTTTTGTCTTGCTTGCCAAACATTCTTCATCTTTACCTGTGATCTCAGTTCTCAAGTTGTTGAGCTGTGCTTCCAGATTCTGAGCCTTGTCAGTCAACTCTTCAACATTTCTTCCCATTTCAGAACAAATCTTGTTCTTCTCTTCCAGAGCATGTTTGAGGTTATCAGTTTCTGTTCCCAGGCACGCTGTTAGGCTGCACTTCTCCTCAACTTCACTCTTCAACTGATCTCTCTCACCCTGAGTTTTCAACAGTTCATCTGACTGGTGGGAAAGCTGTAGCTGTAACTCATTGCACTCTCTTGCCTTTTCTTCTAATGCATCCTTCATTTTATCAAACTCCTCAGTCATGACTGAAAGTTTCTCTGTGCCACTAGACAAATGTTTTTTCACCTCTTCAAGGGTAGCTTCACTATCACTGAACAGCTGTTCCATCTGCTCCTTCTCGGCTTGCAACTTTTCACATTTTGCTTCTAAACTCTCTTTGTTCTCACTCAACGTCTTCGTTGAGGACTGCAGCTCTGAAATTTCTGCATTCTTCACGCGCAAAGTTTCAGTCAAATCTTCCATTGCTCCAGATTTTTGTTGCAAGAGTTCCTTAACATCAGCAATTTCCTCTTCTTGCTTGGCAACACTCTGTGTAAGCATATCATTTGCCTCTCCTTTACACCGGAGATCAGCTAAGACACTGTCCTTCTCTGCTTGGAGATTCAAAATGGTCTCATTCTTCACTGCAATTTCATTTTGCAAAGCTTGCAGGTCTTCTTCCTTCTTTGTAAGTGCAGCTTCAAGATCCACCTTGGCTTCAGCAGTATTCTCCATGTTCACACTTTGGATCTGCAGTTCTTTCTCCAGTTCTGAGATGTGCAATGTAAGGCTGGACAGTTGCTCTGTGTTCACATGGCATTCTTCAGTCTTTGATTGCAAACAATCATTCAAAGTGCTCAACTGTTCTTCCAGTTTGCCATTCAAATGACCAAGATCTTGCAACTGTACATCCTTTTGTTGTGATGACTCTCTGAGCTGTTCCATTTCATTTCCAAGGTTTTTTATCTTTTCTTGCATTGTTGTTATTTCCACTCCACCCTGCTCAGTTCTCTGCTTCAGAGTATCTGTTTCCTCCTCCAGTTTGTTCTTCAAAGTACTAAGTTCTTCCAACTGGACATCCTTTTCATCCAATGAACCTCTCAACTGCTCCATTTTGCTTTCAAGGCTTTCAACATTTTCTCTAAGCGTTGTGATTTCCCCTTCATTCTGCTCCTCCTTATGTTTCATTTTATCAGTCTGCTCTTCCAGTCTGTCCCTCATGGCACTTAATTCCTTCAAGCGCTCATCTTTCTGATCTGACATTTCCCTCAGCTGTCTCAGGTCACTCTCAAGGCTCTCAATCTGTTCTTTCAGTGTCGCTATTTCCCCTTCTCCCTGTGCACTCTTCTGTCTCATTTCCTCTGTCAGCAGTTCCTTGCTACTCATGACTTGTTCCATTTTCTTCAGCTCTTCACCTTTTTCCGTTACTGTGAGTTTCAACTGATCTAGTTCCCCATCTTTGCCAGAGAGAGCTTCTTTCAGCTGCTTCAGCTGCTCCAATAAAGAATCTCTCTCCTCCTTGAGCTCCTCCAGCTGACATTTGAGCTCTCCCATCTGAATGTCCAGGAAAATACCCATGGACTCTCCAGGAGCATTATCTGGAAGAGAGAACACATTTGTGAGAGGAAAATGTGGTGCACTCATGAAGGCAAAAGGATCTTGTTGGCAAAAACATGCAGTTCGGAGGAATTACCACTTAAAAGGCAAGTCATTTAAGCAGTAAAATAAAAAGACAAAATAAAATATCTTTGAAATGTATTTGTTGAGGTACTTTTCACAATGATGATGTGATTACCACCGGTCAATTCAACAAATGATAAGTACTTTTCATTCCATCGATGTGAATACCACTGATTAAATTTTCCAACTCGGACTTCAATGTTGGACTTCATTGGCCAAATCCATTCTGCTAGTGCTGCAAAATGCAAAACAGACTAAACTATACTCATATTAATCCATGGCGCAACAGCACTTTTTCTACTACTGTATTTGTTTCACATCCAAATGTCATCTCTCTACACTGTCACTTTTTTCAAGAAGTGATTAAATCTCTGTAGCTGCTCAGATATATTTCAAACTACAGGCAGTTCTTATTAATCACATGATCATTTCATTAATATGGCATGCGGGATAACTCCTGAAAGATTCCATTTAGTAATTGTAAGTTAAAAACTTTAATCATCTTTGGTTAAGTCATTTGTAGTATCAAAACACTTGCCAAAACTTCAGTTCTCTTAACACTTTGCTACCTGCATGGTGAGAGCACCTGGCCAAGTCAGCTTACCATATTGGGCAGCATGGAGTTCTTCAAGCTCTTCTTTCAACTTGGTGATAGTCTCCTTAGCCACCTCAAGGTTGCTTTTCAGGCAGTGACACTCGCCTTCTAACTCCAACTTTTCTTTGTTCATGGTGTCCTGCTGGGCCTCTAGGGTTGCCACATGGGTTTTGAGCTGATTTAAGGTCTTAAGAAGGTCCTTACGTGTGCTGCCTTCCAACTCCATTTCGTTAATCTATAAGAGAGAGATTTATGTTAGATCTCTACATAAAGCTATCTCGTTAACAATGAAGAGGCATAAATTACATCTAAAATCACATACAGAAAGAGGAGGCAGACATACTAACTCATTTTAATCTCAGCTTTATCCTTGTTCATGACCACATGTGATCAACTGGAGTAAACTGTTTCTTTCAAAATTGACAACTGATTAATTGAATCCACACAGTACAATGTTGAAAAAAGAATTGCGCTGCCCATTGTGTTGACATGTTTCAGGCATACCATTAGAAGACAAAATTTTAAAAAAAACAACAAAAAACTATGAGCTGTTTACTTTCTCATAAAGTTTATCTCGTTCCTGGCAGTGGCTGCTGTTCTCTTTTTCCAGGTAATGACACTGCTCCTTGTACGATTCTAGACTTGATATCTTCTGTTTCAACCTATAAGAAAGAAATCACATGAAATAAATAAAATTAAATATATATATATATATATAGTTAGTCACTCTGCTGCATCCACTTAATTGCAACACTATTCATGCTCCAGGGACAAAACCCAGCGAATGATCCCAAGATAAAGCAGATAGCTGTAAACTAGCCTTTTAAAGTACACATCAAATATAAAGCTATGATAATGGTGTAAAACAATTGTTTGCAGTTTCAGATCTGGTTCCATCCCTAGTGTCTCTTGGCACTGCAAGGGATGGCAGCTGCCAATGGTAAAATTTTTGGACATCATAATAACACACAAATCTCTTTCAAAATAATAACTGTTTAGCAATTCTTTCCATTGCTTGATGAATATAATGTGCTCCTTATCAGGTTTCATTTATGGTCTCCTAGAAATTTGCAGCATTCTGCCACCTTTACACTGTGAGTAAGCTTGGTAGAAAAGATATATCTTCAGACATCAAACCATCGAACTCTTCATGTTCAATCCTTTATTTCCTGGCTCACTAAACATATAGGTTATGATCCTTGATATCCTTTTGTTGCTTTTTATTCCTAGAGGGAATCCAACAAGCTGTATTCTAGCGCTCACTAAGCTGAACCGTGAACCGATTGAGACACTTACTAGCTTCTGGCTTCTTCTGTTGTCACAAACTCCACGCTGCTTACTTCTTACCTCCCACACGGCCAGTGACAGCAGCTCTATTTCTATATCTACGTGCTTCTTTTTATTTTTTATCATTCAGTGATCACCCCATAACTGTATTCAGTAAGATTTCACAAACTTAGGTCTTGGCGGAGCCAGCCAAATCTTAAGTAAGGCCTCTCTCAAAATGCTGATCAGCACCTTTAAAGAGAGAGCGACACTGTTTAAAAAGTTGATAAAGATATCATGCGACATGGCCTGCTGTTACGATACTAATTTGAAATTATATGACCAGGCACGGCCCGTACAAAAGATTTATAAGCCTCATTTCGAGGGCGTTAAAGCAAGAATGTCATATCTGCAAAATCTCAGCTTTTTAGTTGTCATAAGTGATTTTTTTCAAATAAACTAGAATATCTGCAACACTGAGGCGATTCAAGTGCTTAAATTAGTGTGTACAGATCACAAGAAAACATAGTATATGACCATACAAAGGAACGTCTGATTTCACAGCTTTCATCAAAAATTCAAATTCGTTTATCTCAAAACAGCATTTTTTGCAGTTATGACATCATTGCTTTAACCCCTCGATTTATCATTATAGTATTGTTAATTATTTAATGAAATATTGGACAAGCATAATTCAATACAGAAATCCCTGAAAATGGTAGATAATTTCATACTTCTGAATTTCTGCTTCCATCTCTGAATTTTTCAGCCTCAGTTCTTGTAGTTCATCATAGGAATCCTTCAGGTAAAGTAGATCCTTGATTCTCTCCTGCAACTTGGCAATTTCTGCATCTGTTGACACAAATATCCTGTTTTTAGCAGAGACAACACCAACACACCAGACACTGCTGTCAACTGAGAAATGCATGTCAAAGTTGCTCTCCCTTCATATATGAGCATGCTTACATGTGTACAGAACACACAGAAGACAAGACATTCAAAGAACATTGCATTACCAATGTTTTTTAGTCCTTGCATACTGGAGTATCACTATTGGTCATAGCCAAACTGGCAGGTTAAGTGCAGTAGAACATAATGATACCAAATATCAGTTTCTTTTTTAAAAATGCATGCTCATTGTAAAGAACTGGTCCCTAATCGTCATGTTTCATTCTATTGCAAGGTTTATTCACAGATGCATGCATCTCACCAAACTCAAAACTTTGGGTTAGTCCCCTGATTTTAACTCTTGTAAGGTTATGCCCTAACCTGCTGCTGTCAGTACATTACACAATATTGCTGTCTCACAGTATTTGTTGTTGCTGATTGCTTTGATGCCAGCCAAGCTGGACTGGCCTGCAGTTCTTTAGGTTGGATATGGAGCTTCAAGTTAAACCCATAGCCATATCATGTGTAGACAGTAAGTAGAGTGGCCAGAGCTGGCTTCCATGCCACAAGGGTAAAAAGTCATGAGGCCCTAATGTATTTGCACTAAAGCATTGAAGCAAGATACAGTTTCTTCAAACTACTCCTGTAGCACCAACCTTGATTAGCGATCTTGCTCAGCTGATCCTGCATATCAAGCTGTAGCTCATCCTTAAGAAAGACTTGATCACTAAGTTGCTGTTTCAGCTTGCGGATTTCCAAGTCCTTCTGTTTCAGGATGGCCTGAAATGGTTATGAAGAGTAAAGATGACACTAAAATTATATAAAGCTTGTGTTACCCAGTGAATCCAAGATCAACAAGGTCCCACTACATTAGATTTTCCTCACAATCCTGAGAAAGTTTATTCAATATTGAGATGACAAATACATGAGGCTTCTTTATCAAGTTACCACATGCGACTTAACTCAAGGCTTGAGTTAATGAAATTGAGTTAATTACTTGAAATAAACATATGATTAACTAATAACTGGGTTACCTCTTCATTAAAATTAATATGGGTCGGCAGACTGAGTTTTCTTTGACTCCAGGTTTGATCTTTACTGCCTTGTCAGCTGGATGGTTTTTGAAAGACTCACCTTCTGTACAAGCTGTGGTGACTGTACAAACTGAGCCAATGGTGATGCAGGAGATGTGGTATCGATGCTTAGAGCTCTGAGGGGAGAGGTGATGTCCTTTAGGGAGTAGTTCAGTAGGGAGGTATTTGTGCGGAGAGGACTGTCTTTTGTTGGCAGAGAGGCGACTGCTGCTGCTGCCATGCTGCGGGTGATGCGTGTATCCTTCGGTGTAGAGGTTTGGGTTGGATCCATGAAATGAGATCTCTGGAGGCTGCATATTGGAGGACTGGTTCTTTCCTCTGGCAAATTATAA
>JAWQUT010000600.1:277271-301608 GCA_033807755.1 Ellobium chinense | reverse complement strand
TACAGTGGAGTCCGCTTAAGATAAACCTCTCGGGACCGAGTCAATAAGTTTATTTTAAGCAAAGTTTATCTTAACCATTTTCAAGGGAAACAACCTGTTTCATGGTATTTTTATCCACATCTTTGAGAAGCTCCATTTTGCTATCCAGACTCAGCGTCTTCTTTTTGCAACTCTGTCATTTTGGAATGCAATGCGAAGGATTTTACCTTAAGATCGGTTCGATGTTTACTGGTCAAACGCAGGAAAAGAAAAGAAAGGAACTACAGTGTACACACACGTACTGGATGGATAATCTAGTCTACATTAGGCTAAGCTGCTTGTTTGCGACTGGGAAGAGAGAGATGGCACCAACTGTGCGCAGATGGCAGGTGCACGCATGAGAGGTGATGGGGAGGGAGGCTAGTCTAGGCTAATCTCAAGTGGACCTCGCATGCAGAGACTGAGTGTACTAACTAGACTATCACAAGGTAAACGAAGCATTGCCCATCCCACCCTACAGTACACTGAACACTCTGCCCCAACCCAACCCCTCTCCGCACACATGGCCCTATTACATCATCAAGACGGCAGGCAGTGCGTGTGGGCTCGACTTTGGCCACTTTTTAATAAGTTTAGTATCAATCGCATCTGGTTTACACTTGCGGGCCAATAAGAAGGGTTTATTTTAAGCGGAGGCTGTGTTGTCGGCGTTTATATTAACCAGTCGTTGATTGGTAATGGTAAAGAAGGCAAAAATTGGGACCATGTGGAAAGTTTATTTTAACCGAGATTTTATCTTAAGCGAGTTTATCTTAAGTGGACTCCACTGTATACTCATATTAATCCATGGCGCAACAGCACTTTTTCTACTACTGTATTTGTTTCACATTCAAATGTCATCTCTCTACACTGTTACTTTTTTTCAAGAAGTGATTAAATCTCTGTAGCTGCTCAGATATATTTCAAACTACAGGCAGTTCTAATTTATCATATGATCATTTCATTAATATGGCATGCAGGATAACTCCTGAAATATTCCATTTAGTAATTGTAAGTTAAAAACTTTAATCATCTTTGGTTAAGTCATTTGTAGTATCAAAACACTTGCCAAAACTTCCGTTCTCTTAACACTTTGCTACCTGCATGGTGAGAGCACCTGGCCAAGTCAGCTTACCATATTGGGCAGCATGGAGTTCTTCAAGCTCTTCTTTCAACTTGGTGATAGTCTCCTTAGCCACCTCAAGGTTGCTTTTCAGGCAGTGACACTCGCCTTCTAACTCCAACTTTTCTTTGTTCATGGTGTCCTGCTGGGCCTCTAGGGTTGCCACATGGGTTTTGAGCTGATTTAAGGTCTTAAGAAGGTCCTTACGTGTGCTGCCTTCCAACTCCATTTCGTTAATCTATAAGAGAGAGATTTATGTTAGATCTCTACATAAAGCTATCTTGTTAACAATAAAGAAGCATAAATTACATCTAAAATCACATACAGAAAGAGGAGGCAGACATACTAACTCTTTTCAATCTCAGCTTTATCCTTGTTCATGACCACATGTGATCAACTAAACTGTTTCTTTCAAAATTGACAACTGATTAATTGAATTGCAAAAAAGAATTGCGCTGCCCATTGTGTTGACATGTTTCAGGCATACCATTAGAAGACAAAATTTTAAAAAAAAACAAAAAAAACTATGAGTTGTTTACTTTCTCATAAAGTTGATCTCGTTCCTGGCAGTGGCTGCTGTTCTCTTTTTCCAGGTAATGACACTGCTCCTTGTACTGTTCTAGACTTGATATCTTCTGTTTCAACCTACAAGAAAGAAATCACACGAAATAAATAAAATTATATATATATATATATATACAGTTAGTCATTCTGTTGCATCCACTTAATTGCAACACTATTCATGCTCCAAGGACAAAACTCAGCGAATGATCCCAAGATAAAGCAGATAGCTGTAAATTAGCCTTTTAAAGTACACATCAAATATAAAGCTATGATAATGGTGTAAAACAATTGTTTGCAGTTTCAGATCTGGTTTCATCCCTAGTGTCTCTTGGCACTGCAAGGGATGGCAGCTGCCAATGGTAAAATTTTTGGACATCATAATAACACACAAATCTCTTTCAAAATAATAATTGTTTAGCAATTCTTTCCATTGCTTGATGAATATAATGTGCTCTTTATCAGGTTTCATTTATGGTCTCCTAGAAATTTGCAGCATTCTGCCACCTTTGCACTGTGAGTAAGCTTGGTAGAAAAGATATATCTTTAGACATCAAACCATCGAACTCTTCATATTCAATCCTTTATTTCCTGGCTCACTAATCATAATATGCCACACATAGGTTATGATCCTTGATATCCTTTTGTTGCTTTTTATTCCTGGAGGGAATTCAACAAGCTGTATTCTAGCGCTCACTAAGCTGAACCGTGAACCGCTTGAGACATTTACTAGCTTCTGGCTTCCTCTGTTGTCACAAACTCCATGCTGCTTACTTCTCACCTCCCACACGGCCAGTGATAGCAGCTCTATTTCTATATCCATGTACGTCTTTTTATTTTTTATCATTCAGTGATCATCCCATAACTGTATTCAGTAAGATTTCACAAACTTAGGTCTTGGCAGAGCCAGCCAAATCTTAAGTAAGGCCCCTCTCAAAATGCTAATCAGCACCTTTAAAGAGAGAGCGACACTGTTTAAAAGTTGATAAAGATATCATGCGACATGGCCTGCTGTTACGATACTAATTTGAAACCATATGAGCAGGCACGGCCCGTACAAAAGATTTATAAGCCTCATTTCAAGGGGTTAAAGCAGGAATGTCATATCTGCAAAAATTCAGCTTTTTAGTTGTCATAAGTGATTTTTTTCAAATAAACTAGAATATCTGCAACACTGAGGTGATTCAAGTGCTTAAATTAGTGTGTACAGATCACCAAAAAAACGTAGTATATGACTATACAAAGGAATGTCTGATTTCACAGCTTTCATCAAAAATTCAAATTCGTTTATCTCAAAACAGCATTTTTTGCAGTTATAACATTACTCTTTAACCCCTCAATTTATCATTATAGTATTGTTAATTATTTAATGAAATATTGCACAAGCATAGTTCAATACAGAAATCCCTGAAAATAGTAGATAATTTCATACTTCTGAATTTCTGCTTCCATCTCTGAATTTTTCAGCCTCAGTTCTTGTAGTTCATCATAGGAATCTTTCAGGTAAAGTAGATCCTTGATTCTCTCCTGCAACTTGGCAATTTCTGCATCTGTTGACACAAATATCCTGTTTTTAGCAGAAACAACACCAACACACCAGACACTGCTGTCAACTGAGAAATGCATGTCAAAGTTGCTCTCCCTTCATATATGAGCATGCTTACATGTGTACAGAACACACAGAAGACAAGACATTCAAAGAACATTGCATTACCAATGTTTTTTAGTCCTTGCATACTGGAGTATCACTATTGGTCATAGCCAAACTGGCAGGTTAAGTGCAGTAGAACATAATGATACCAAATATCAGTTTCTTTTTTAAAAATGCATGCTCATTGTAAAGAACTGGTCCCTAATCGTCATGTTTCATTCTATTGCAAGGTTTATTCACAGATGCATGCATCTCACCAAACTCAAAACTTTGGGTTAGTCCCCTGATTTTAACTCTTGTAAGGTTATGCCCTAACCTGCTGCTGTCAGTACATTACACAATATTGCTGTCTCACAGTATTTGTTGTTGCTGATTGCTTTGATGCCAGCCAAGCTGGACTGGCCTGCAGTTCTTTAGGTTGGATATGGAGCTTCAAGTTAAACCCATAGCCATATCATGTGTAGACAGTAAGTAGAGTGGCCAGAGCTGGCTTCCATGCCACAAGGGTAAAAAGTCATGAGGCCCTAATGTATTTGCACTAAAGCATTGAAGCAAGATACAGTTTCTTCAAACTACTCCTGTAGCACCAACCTTGATTAGCAATCTTGCTCAGCTGATCCTGCATATCAAGCTGTAGCTCATCCTTAAGAAAGACTTGATCACTAAGTTGCTGTTTCAGCTTGCGGATTTCCAAGTCCTTCTGTTTCAGGATGGCCTGAAATGGTTATGAAGAGTGAAGATGACACTTAAATTATATAAAGCTTGTGATTTTTCTCATAAGCCTGAGAAAGTTTATTCGATATTGAGATGACAAATACATGAGGCTTCTGAATCAAGTTACCACATGCGACTTAACTCAAGGCTTGAGTTAATGAAATTGAGTGAATTACTTGAAATAAACATATGATTAACTAATAAATGGGTTACCTCTTCATTAAAATTAATATGGGTCAGCAGACTGAGTTTTCTTTGACTCCAGGTTTGATCTTTACTGCCTTGTCAGCTGGATGGTTTTTGAAAGACTCACCTTCTGTACAAGCTGTGGTGACTGTACAAACTGAGCCAATGGTGATGCAGGAGATGTGGTATCGATGCTTAGAGCTCTGAGGGGAGAGGTGATGTCCTTTAGGGAGAAGTTCAGTAGGGAGGTATTTGTGCGGAGAGGACTGTCTTTTGTTGGCAGAGAGGCGGCTGCTGCTGCTGCCATGCTGCGGGTGATGCGTGTATCCTTGGGTGTAGAGGTTTGGGTTGGATCCATGAAATGAGATCTCTGGAGGCTGCATATTGGAGGACTGGTTCTTTCCTCTGGCAAATTATAAGATAAAAAAAAAAAGATATTGGAACACACATAATATATGCAAACTTCCACAAATTCACTCTCTATCCACTATGAGGACATTATTGTTACCATACTATTTTCATAATGTACTTAGAACATAAAGCCTAAATAAAGTCATTGGTAGTCCCGACAAAGTAACACCCTGATTTCTCTACCCTTCCCTCATCCTGAGTCAAGTGAGACAGGAGAATCATAGACCTTACCCACATGTTCTTCATTGTGCCAATCTACAATCCTCACATTAAACTAAAGTGGTCTTAGACCAAGCCTAACAACCATATCGCCTTCTGGCAATAAGACATACACATAAAGTGAGACTTAATTACTTTTAAAGTTTGTAATTGTAGAAATCAGTGTCTTAAAATACTATCTACTTCAGCAACACCAATGAATAATTCTTCACATTTGAAATCAAAGTATAACACAATGCAAATAAGTCAAAGTGCATCATCTCTCTGCCCCATCAAAGGCATACTATCCACTGGGCATCTAGCTCAAAGCCCCTTTAACCATATGTGAGTTATTTAAGTTTAGCTAGTAGAGTGTAGGAAAAAATTTCAGATCTGACCATTCTGATGATATTGTTTCTAACCAGCTTGCAAATGATTCTCTCAGGATGTGATAAGCATAGTGCTTGTAAACATTAAATAATGATGAAACATATATGGAGAACTCAGAATGAAGATGTTGCAAGATGAAACAGAACAAGAAGTACTGGCTCATTTGGATAAAATATTTTTATTGTTTAATGAAAACAAAAACTTGGATTGTTTCAAGCTGGACTCTGTGATGATATGAAAGGCCAATAAAAAGTTATAATTCTGAACTAACAAAAAGTAACAGATAAACTTTGAGACTGTGATAAAGAAAAGCGTCATGTCATTGAGGTTTAGCAAAAAGGCCAGAATTCAATATTATGTGGAAGAATGGAAGCACTGATGGCAATAACAATGAGAAAATTAAGAATTACAGGTTATAAGTAAGGGGTAGTTATTTGGGCAGAGTGGCGTAATGGTAGCAAAATTTGGGTTCCTTTTTAAGCACACAGAGGATCAGAAGTGAAATAAAATATCAGCATTCATATCGGGAGGAGCAGTATAAAAGGAAGAGGGTTGTCTAATAAAATTCACGTAATAAGATTCAGTGTTATCAATCAGAGTTCTTAAAGAGAGGAACAAATGTACTGTAATGTGTCCCGAGATCCATGCAAAAAATATGACATATTTAAATCCTGATGTTAAAGCTATCCAAAGGGATACAGTGAAAGCAAATTACCCTTAATGTTCAGAAAAGACCCTCGGAAAAGAAACAAGGTGCAAAAATTACATGAAAAAAATTCATTGGCACCACATACACATTACAAACTACTCCATAAGAACAAACCCTACAAATCATAGCCATCACCATTAAGTAACAAGATACATGAGACTGTAACACTAACTCTTTCCTTAGCATCCGCAATAAACCACACTTTACTCTAGACTCTAGACTAATTCCTACTTACAGCTGAGAAAGCAAGGGTTTCAGTGAATAGATGAGGTTAGTTTCATTTCAGCATATAAGCCACATACAGCATATTTGTGCAATACAATGATAACTTCATGGGATAAAGTTAACATGTTACAAATTAAGACGTGTTATTTTAACCTTCCATGAAATGCCCTTTGATTTAAAGTTTAAAGATGTCAATTACAAAGTAAAGTTATGCTCAAAAACAGTTATACTGATATTTCTAATTCTGAAGGCTCCTCTCCGAATTTTGAAATGCTGGTATTTTGGGCCTCTCTTCCTCCCTCCTCCAGTTCTGACTAGCAATATCGCCTGGGGGTCTTATAATGATGTCTTCAACTTCCATATATGAAGTCTAAGCCTAAGCAGCTTGTCAAGCAAAGTCAGTTGCAACCAAGTCATGCCATGATTATACCATATCCAGTGACCCAAGAAATATGGAGGATGCGCAAATGTAATTATGTATACTGAGTTAGTTACTGTGGGCAAATCACATGAATTATAAATTTTAATATGTATCATAAGCCTATCACACTGTGGAATTTGGAGAAGGATGAATTCTGCACAATATCTCTTGATTACATTTTGCACATTACCTGCATAAGAATCCAAAATTATGCTTCATGCATCTTACAACTCATTACATCTATCAGTAAATTGTGTTTCCACAAATGTTTGTCAGAAAGATACCTCAAATATTTTCAGACCAATTACAGTAAAACCAAGGACTACTATATAGTAAGTAGTCCTTGAGTAAAACATAAACATTAAAATTAGTCTTGATCTGGAACAGAAATGTAAATTTTGATGTGAATCAGAATAAAACTGGCAATCTCAAAATATTTTCAAACTTTTT
The DNA here is from genome assembly GCA_033807755.1 of Ellobium chinense. Taxonomy (NCBI): domain Eukaryota; kingdom Metazoa; phylum Mollusca; class Gastropoda; order Ellobiida; family Ellobiidae; genus Ellobium; species Ellobium chinense. The sequence continues at coordinate 294,551 of JAWQUT010000600.1, read as the reverse complement.
GAATATTATGCTAAATAGGAAAGCATGACCCAAAAGACTCAAAGTAGTAGCTGACTTGATCAATACCTTCTAGAATGAAGCAAACCAGCTGACCATTAGATTAATAAAAATGAAGCAAAAAGGTAATGGCACAATTCCACTAAACAGTGGGAATTAATGATATGTTAATGGGATGAAGTCAGTATGATATTGTATGTGCCCCAGTTTTTACCTGACTTAATGGGTGAAAGGGCCAAGCAGCCTGATCCCTCTTGAGATGCTAGAGAGAGAGAATTCTGAGCAGTCTGAAGCCATGTTATCAGTGTGGCTGTGTTTGTGTCAGTTGGGGGATCTAAAAATATTTGTCAGATTCAAGAGCAAAAGACATTAAAATACATTATGAAGTGGATGACACTCAGCTTGCTGATGATGATCTTGTGAGAAACTGATAAGACCAAAGTCACAAGGACAGGAATTTGAGACGATGAATGAAGGACATGGCAAATTTTTCACATTTTTGGAGGGTCACTGGATCTCCATTCATCCAGAAAAAAAAAAAGATTTCTGAAAATGAAATCATGCTATCCTAGCCAAAACCCCTTTCAAGACAAACTGCTCCTAACACTGACTTCAAATACTAGCAAACCTTTCATGTAAAGTGATTTTTTCTTGTGTGTCTTTTCTAAATTAGGATGAAAATTATATGAACTAGGAACCATTTTCTGCTTGAGTATACTATGAAATGAGGACGTCAGTACAGGACCCAGAAATTACAGGCTTGCTTTTCACAACAGCATGTCTGAAAATTCACAAATTGCGAAAAAGACTGGATCACGGCCATGGATCAAATCTATAATTTCGTTCCCAAAAATTAAGGCTTCAAGACCAGACTTGTTATGATATTAAGACCACCCATTGACTGAGCAAACTAGGCCATATCATCCATGTGTCAGGTTAACCACATTCTTAAAGAGGACAAGCCAAGTGATGGGACAGGAATAACTGGCCAAGCTAGCATAGAAGGAAGCGGTGATCCCAACAGATCCCAAGCCCAGGGCTGCCTGCAGGATTCAAAGGGCGTAGTGGCGCATCCAGAGTGCAATCCATCCTCACTTCCCTGCAGTAGCAAACCACTTCCAAGGACTGTATTAGCACCCAGACCATGGTCTTCAGCTTATGGTGGTGAAAAGTACATCTCAGTTGTTTCAAGTTTCAACTTTTGCTTCTGTGCAGCTTCAGCCCCACTTCAGGAGGTGTACCGTTAGGTGGTCAGACAGCCATCACCCCCAAGCAAGCAGACTAACATCCACTTCCTCTTTATACTTTGTTTTTACTATTATCTCCACAGGCCCACTCAGGTATATATTAGAGCTTTTATTGCCACAAACCATGTTTTGATCTAGTTGGGAGTCACTATTTTGCTAATCAAGAATTTGGTGAATTTTGAGTAAGTTCAAGAAATTTGGTGAATTTTTTGTTAGTTCAAAAATTTTGGTGAATTTTGAGTAAGTTCAAGAAATTTGGTGAATTTTTAGTTAGTTCAGGAACTTCGGTGAAATTTGGGTCAAATACATAGCACTGAAATTTCGTAAAATCTAACGACTATATCTAAAACATTTACAAACTCAGCTTCAAGAGCACCTACTACTGATTTCAACTACAGGACAGCTCTACCGCAAAAACTTCTTCTGGAGGCCCAAGATTGTCAGAATTTTGGAAGTTTATGGGAAAGTCACATCTATGGATATTTACACACAGAGTATAGAAACACATGTGCTTTTTACCTGAGGGATCCCGCAAGATCTTTTCAATATTGTCTGTAAGGGCCACCTCTGTGCTGCCTGCCTGTACCACCGACTGGATGATAGCCATCACATCCCAATGCATGTCAGCAGGCAACTGCTTTGCTGGATTGATAAAATCCGAACCATTCTTATCCAGCACCCCAATGCCAATGATGATGACAGCTATCTGGAAATAGAAATGAGCAAATAGAATTATCTTAACCTCGTAACCTCCAATCTAAAAAACTTGAAATCTCCACAATTTCATTGCACAGATCTAGTCACAAACTCTATTATTATTTCTATCTTAAATTTACTTGCGAGTTTCAAGCTGGTCCCGTAATTCTGAGATCATCAGGCTCTACTGATTATGACTGCAACAACACCATTTGTCAAGTACAGAACAATAGCAAGAGAGACTGGACCATGAAAGTGTTTAGAATTTTCAAGACTAATTTCATTTGAACTTCAGCATCTGCAATGATCAGTGAGTCTTATAAGACCCTACACAACTTTGAATGGCCATAATTCTCTTAAAAATCTCTCATTCTTGAAAGCTACTTGACCACTCAGTTCTGACCATGATAACCCTCTCTCTTCTTCTCCTCCCCCTCCCCACTCTGAAGTAGCAGTGATGGTAACTAAGTCTTACATGATCCTCTCTTTGACCTATTACACCTATTGACAAACTCGACATAAGAATGAACTCAGTAAGAAAGCTATTAATTGTTATGTTTTCTACAATGGCCCAGTATAGAATACACTCTCAAAATTCAGTGATCATCAAAAATGGTAGTGAAGGAGCCATAAAATGGAAATTCAATGATCTTCCAAGCTGGTTACCAAGGTGTTGACAACAACAAAATAGTGTGAAATGAGTGCTTGATTAAAAGCCACAGAGATTGTTCATTTTTTACACTCACCTTCGCAAGCTCTAGTTCTATATCAGTCTCTGAGACACTGACATCACCAGCTCGTAAAATATCTTCAAACTTGAGATATTCATCTATGCTGTTATCTTCCCCATAATAATCTGCAAGAGACGAACAGAAGATAAATTTGTGACAAATGATGGAACCAAGAGATACTGACAGAACATAAACATGACTTATGCTCAGTGTGCTTGATCAGATGATTTCAGTGTGTGCCAGGGTACATTATAATGTAAGGAGCTGCCCTGCTGTTTCCAGAAAAAGACAATCTATGCCAGGAGATGGAAAAAATTGCACATATCTCTTTTATTACTTTTTCAATGGCACAGACAACTACTTACCTTGGCAAAGCAACGAGACAATAACCAGATGGAAAGATAAAGAACATTATGATCTATACAAAGGTGTCAATCAGTGTATTTGACCTACTGCATGCAACATATTTATGATCTTTTTCCTTCAAATGGGAATACAGATCAATTGAACTTAAGATCAAATTTGAACAAGTTCACTATGACATTTTTTCTAACATTCAAATATTACAAGTTGAAGACAGCGAGAAAAATAATTTCATCCACTCACCTTGCAGGAAAGTCTTGACACAGTTTAGTCTTTCTTCATCGGTGCTGAAACTGCAGTCTTTCTGACTCCATTGCTCCCTGCTCAGAGTTGGAGAATTGAGCAAAATTTGTATTCATACTGCATGTCAAGCTACTGGTACTAGCATACTCAACTCTTACAGTGTCCTTGTTGATGTCTTGGTTGACAATATAAAGTAGAAGTAACTCTACCATCCTTTCCCTCTACACACTCATACACACCAAATATAAAAATGTGCAAAGGTCTCCTTTTCTAAGTACACCAAGGCTTTACTTTTATCTTACAAGACTCTCTGTAGTCAATGGTGTTGTTAAGGGATTAAATATCATTATTATTGTTGGCCAGTAACAAGGTGACGCTGAGCCCTCAATACAAGGAAAAGATCTAGAAGAACCCATTATACTTTTATTACTTACACTTTACAGTCATTTGGTAAACATGTTTATTTAATAATATTATGGTTATCAATAACAATTTGTTATCAGGACAGAACAGAAATGAATGACTGATTACTAGACAGTTCTATGCACACTATTCTTTTCTCACTACTCACAGCAGATTCAGCGCATGAAGGAAGAACAGGCCATTCTTTAGCTCTGTCAGATCATCAATGCTTTGTCCCCAGATGTTACTTATCTGCTCAGAGAACAAGAAATCAGTCGACAACATTATGCATGGTCTTATTAATTTAAGCAAAGATACAAATACCAAAAGCCAGCCTAGTGATGCAGGACTGATTACAGCTTGAAAGGCAAAATCTAAAACAAGTCCATTCTGTATAAAAATGCATGTTGAATTATGGACTAGTATACATAAGAATACCAAATAACTCTTAATGATCGAAATAGTGCTCTGAAATGGATTAGATCTTACATATATATAAATAACCAGTATGATGGTAGGACGAGCATGAAATGTGTATTGTAGTGAATTCACTATCATACTATCATACAACGTATGTATTATCATACATTTCAGACCATTAACAGTCTTTCAGAATATTATCATTTCATAAAATTAAATTTTATGAACTGATAAAGGTCTGAAAAACTGTAAATAATGATCTGAAACATATAACAGTGTTTTGGAAGGTCTTTTGAAGATAAAACAGATGTATTTATATAAAAATTCTAGAAGGGTTTGTTAAAAAGGTATCTGAAGCCGCTTTTATGGTATGAGCATACTTGATCTTTTACGGTTAAAATGCGTGTAAAATTAAATGTTATGAACCAATATGGTCCGAATGACTGTATTTATTAAGGGTCTGAAATGTATGATAGTGTATGAAATTCACTGCAACATGCACACAATCATACCCTAGACTTATTGAAAAAATGAGAGGGTCAGCTTTCAAGAGTGAAAAAGAACTGTATGTTTCTCTTACAATTCTGCTTTCATCAGTGCATGGCTGTCTGATAGATGCATTTAAAGCAAAGTGAAAATATATTATATTGTTTCCCACCCAAGTACAAAGTCTGTCTATCACATGTCTTTATGGTACTTTGCAGCAGTTTTGAAACTCTCTTTTTAAACAATAAAAAGTTAGATAATTAAATAGATGTCCAAAATCCATTCTTATAAAGAATACAAAATGCTGAAATTTAACAATATACTGAAACTCAATAAAACTTCTGAATACTATAATTAGAACATGAACATATAACTTAGGTACTTCTGCACTCAGGTTAAGTATAATTCATGACAGACAGAGCTCTGAACATAAAATAGCCAAAAGTCTTTGGACCTCTATTTAATGAATGTAAACAGATGGGAAGGCCTATGCTATCAGTCTACTCATTACCTTTAAGGAGGAGGAATGTGACCCCAGTCTAATATTTTTCTTAGCTGTTGTTACACATTGTCTTAGCAAGTGTGACATTAGGGAATTTACCAGATTATTGTGAAACATCAATTTTGAGAAGATAGGCCAAAACAAACAAACACTAGAAAAATTCCTGGGGATCGAATCCAGGGTCTGTAAGCTTGGAAATCTGGATGTGCTACCGCTACACCACAGAAACAGTAATAATTTAAACCTTATATATCCACTGCCTGAACATATATTTCCCTAATTTCCACTGGTAAGCCTAGTGCAAAGATGCAGGAATTTGTGAAAGTAGAATATTAAATACAGGATTGATGTGAGGGAAGGTAATATCTTACAATTTTGAGCACAGTTGTCCTCTTCTTTGGATCCATTGCAATAGTCCATCAACTGTGAACCAAAAAAAGAAAAGATGAGTTTTATTGCCAAAATCTATGAATTAACTTCAGAATGTAACAAAGTCCATCAAGAGAGACAAATTCATCTGTGGCTCTCTCAAACTCTAAAGACTGATGAGCTGTGACTGAAAAAAAACGGGGGATGAGGGTGGTAGTTGAGGGAGGGAGGGAGGCAGAAAAGGTGGGAATGAGAGTGCCTCTACCATATCTGCCTTTATGTTATCTAATCCACCTTGAAAGTGGTGATCTATTTTACGCTCTAAGACCAGGAGCTTTCTAATAAAGACACACAGTAGTAAGAAAATAAATTCATCCTAGAATTGGAAAATTTACTTTGATTTGTATGTACAAGGTTGTGACCAGCTTAACTTCCTCTCCCCCGCTATGCAAAACCATCACTTGAAGGCCCACCCTGCCTTGATATACCAACCCTTTGAAAAACAGGAGATCATGGTTCTGTATTTGTTTGATGATTAAATGAGTTACTAAACACACATATGTAGGCCTAACTTTTATCAGTGACAGTGGGGGAGGGGGAAAGAGGTGTGGAAGGGTACTAAAATGTTGTCGGAGGAAGCAGGAAGGAGAAGGTTGCATTTAAGCCATGGGCATGCATGCAATTGTTGATGGCAGGAGTGTAATCAAAGGAGATCTAAAAACATGCTCTCAGGAAATTTTCCAAATAAAAGTTCAAGCAAAAGGAACAATTTGGGGTCATTTCCACATCTGGGCTAGCTGAAAATTATGTCATTAAAATGTGTCTTTATTTTGGACGTTTGGTGTTGTTGTTTTTTTCAAAGAGGAACAAACATCTAAAAAAAACTTACATTACCTTTAACATCAATTTGTCCATATGAAGAATTCCGCATGCAAATCATAGTCATACTGTTTACACGACGGGGGGAACCAGGGGGGCCAAGCCCCTCCTGGCACAATAATATCATGCACCCACATGGATCCAATCTATTTTTAACGCTCGCCTCGACTGATGCTAACAAAAAAAACATAATAGCTAGACTAGTATATGTTATTGCTTCGGGTTGCGTTGCATGCGAAAATCTTTCGTAGGTAGTCTAGGTTAAAAATATGGTTCCATCACTATCAGTGCAAGATCATGTTTATCAAGCCAACAATAAGTCAATATTCGCCGCTAGATAGACTATTACAAAGTGAGTGTGAGCTAGAAATGTCAGAAATTGCTCCTTTTCACATTTTGCATCACATTTTGAAAAATTTCATGGGGAAATATGCCCTAGTCTAGATCTAGATCTAGTCTAGTAAATTAATAGACTAATGCCACTAATCAATGGCATTCTCTAACATTAACAACAGCACCGATTCGCCAGTTCTGTCTGACTCACGACATGCATTTCAAGAGTCTTCTTCGTTAGACTAGAATAGTCTAGATGAAGACTGTTTAAATCATCCCCTGCAGACATGATCACACTTTTTATGCCTACTTTTAAGATGTTTTGCATGCTCACTTTCACAACAATCACTTACAAATTGAAAATCAGCAACCGTGACAGTAGTCACTGACACTGACACTGGGATAGATCCTATTTTCGCTTCAAATTCAAGCGGCTGGCCTCGTTTTCGATGCGGAAGTAGAGGATGACCCAATTTTCCCAACATGACAATTCAGATTTAAATATTTAATCGACTACGTTAATTTCTCGAGCGATTTTTTAGTGTTCCCCAGGTCTGTCAATGGGTCATTAACAAGGCAATGTCTCAAGGCCCGAAAGGCTATCTGAGCAGAGCTTTGACGATAGGTCATTACTAAAATATATTATTATGCCACAATATTATTGTCAGTAGTCTACGAAGTCTTGTAGTGATAGTATCGTCCAAAGGCAGCGTATATAAATTAGCTCAAGGGACGCTACTGTCAATTCTTTTGAATGTAAACAAAGTCCCCAGGCCGAGGGGTGAGGAATCATAAATCTTCCTCCTTGTTGTAAAGCTCCTCAAAGCCTTGTCCCTTTTAGCAGAGTCTTAAATGATATACGAATGTTAGTTACAGCAGGATTGCGCACGGGGGTTATTTTATGACCATTCATTTCTGATTAGGTGACAATTCCATATTAGGCCCTAGCTGACATTGTTAAACGTGGGTTGCCATGGAAATTATGTAAACAGTGCGATCACGCACAAAGCATTCAACGTCAAACCAAACAGAAATTAAGTGTAACATAAACACACAAGTATAACATAGGATATATATTTTTTTTTTTTTAATTTAGTAAGTTAACATACCACCAGTTGATAGCACACGGCGAGCAGCATGTTTCGTCACTTTGTTGCAATATTTAAACTGTACAGACAACAAAAGAGAGCTTGTTAACTTTCTCAGCACATGGTCATATATGTGCAGAATTCAGAATTTGTGCAGCCACAGAATTACTGCCATACGATTTTAATGCAGTGTGTTTGGGTAAACACTACTCGAAATTATGCCAAATGTCAAACTGTGAGCAAAAACAAAGACATGAAAATGAAATGTTGGGACGTTGCATTAAAACGATGTTTTTTGTTTTTTTCCCTACTGGTATGACATCTTTACAAACGCTCCCTCAATACCTATAGTGTCCCTGGCTCTCTTTTTAACATTATTTTGGAGCGCACTGTTACAGCTGTGATGCCGGATGTCATAGTAAATCCAGATCAGGGGCATTAATCTTCATAAAATATTTTTTTTTAGTTCAGCAGAGCATTTTTCTCATAAGCAACAAACTTTACTTTTTTAGTGATGAACATGGCCTCTTCAGAACTTTCCAACAGTTTCTATCACTCACAAGCGAATAAAATAATATGATTGCTGCGTCATTTCCTATCTTTGACATAAAAATATGTAAAAACCGTATGTGCTTTTGCCGATATCGTGATTGATAAGAAATGTATCGGCAGAAAAAAAAATGACTGGTGTTTTATCTGAATAAAGAAGGTTCCATAAATTTGAATATTTTTTTTCAAATCCTAAGCAGCTGATACATATTCGCACATGGACATTGTCTACTCATACTGTAAATATAAAATATCTAGCTGCCATGATTATACTACAGCTGAAAATTTTTAAAAACCTGTCTAACTATGGCATGTCCGGTCTCCTTCTAACGTACTGGCCCCGGCATGTCATTTGTTGACGTGTGTGGTTTGTTTTCTCTTTGCAGAGACAAAAGTCAGCATTTACATTCATGAAACTCGCAACAATTATAAATCATACCTGTTTGTTAATACCTTTAAAATTATTTCCCATTTTATGCTCATATCTTAAAGTTATTTGACTTTCAATGAGGTGAAACTATAAAATATAAATTTATTTGCGGTGGAGGGGAGACACCCGATATTATATCTTTATTGAAAAAAATGAAATATACAGTTTTACATTTGTTAGTAGCCTTTGAGAGTGAAAACAAATAATTAACCCATTGATGTTGTCAATATATATAATATAAAAGTGACTTCTCTTTCTTCCCCCCCCCTCAAAAAATAGTTTATTTTGTTGATTGTCAAATAACTTAAAGACTTGAAAATAACATAAGCTAAAGTTCTGGCATTTTTCCTCCAGATTTCACTACCCAGGTCGAAGGAATACCAATATTTTCTTCCACATATTGCCGATCAAGGGTGACGTTACATAGCAATATAATTATGTTTTTTAATTGTTTAAGAGTGTAAATGCAGCGGCTCATGTAAAGCTGCCCATGTAATCTCTCCTTATTTATCAGCATTGATCCAAGGCCAAGCCAAAGACGCTAGAATACAGAGACAGGTCAATGCAAACTTATGATTTTTTGTTTTATTTTGATTTTTTTTGGGTTATAGATGCCCACAACTTGGCATAGCTTAGTTTCTGTATCTTTGGAAATCTATTATAATTTCTATATTTTCTTGGCTAAATTTTGTCCGGCAATGCACGGGTTGCACTTAATGACGAGCCGCCACTGCCGATATATAAAGTACATTGTACAGTGTAGACTAGTTGCCTTTGAACGATTAGAAATATTAGTATCATGATGTTTTAGAAAGTCATTCTGAATTAGGCAGATTCAAAGAAGTCTATCACTCTAAAAGATTTTGGCTTAGTAGAAACCTATGGTTGAAAAGACCAGGGCCTGGTTTACCTGTTATAAAAAGTTCATAATAATTAATATGCTACACAGAACATCCTCTTTCGAGGGCCCGGCATTAAATGTGTGCAAAGTTCAGATTTCTTGATTACCAACATTTCCTTGACTAGATTTGTGACCGCACTCCATAGACATAAGGCAAGCATTCGCAATGTGGAAGTCATATTCCACCTCCCCCGTGGAATTTCGATATTCAGAACTCATTTACTAGGTATATAGTGCGTTCACAAATTAATGAATAAGGTTTTTCTTTAATATCTTTTCTCCTAATGAGCGGATAATTTTCGACATGGCTACCTAAACCAGTTTGTCTTAACAGGAAATATTCCCCCTTCTCCTGCTTTTGCAGTAAAAAGTTTCCTTAATAATCTTTGTAAACAAAAAAAAAAAAGTCGCATTTACCGTTTAGTCAAACATTTAGTAGTTTTACAGTAATGCGACGTAAAAGGAAAAACACCAAAATCATCGTTTTCTTGTAAGCTGGTTATTTGCATCATCTTGCTCGATAAAGGTGAGTGAGTGAGTGAGTTTGTGTTTTACGGCGTGTCAGCACGATTACGGTTATATTACGCCCTCGTGGTTACTATTAACGTTTTTTAGTAGAATTTTCCTATCAATTTTGTCTGGACAGCGGCCGCTAGGCCTACTCTTTTACTATTTTAAAATTGCCAAGGGATTTTTTACGTGCGCAACGTGCACACGGGACCTCCTAGTTTTTCGTCCTTATCTGAGAAGACTAGACGCCGGCTTTCCTACTCTAAAAGCCAGAGTGTGACCGTCCTATCGGCTTCAAAACTGCAACGGGCGTCACTGTTGCAGGGTCTCACTCCTAAAATGTGCAGAGACCATGTTTTAGGTAAAAACGTTGTAGTACACAAATGTGTTCGTTGTATGTTATGATTTTATATGTTCGTTGTATGTTATGATTTTATATCCTTTCGTATAGACCTATGTCTTTAATAAAGTTTAAGATGTTGTGTGTTGTATTATTAGTAAATAGTTCTTTCATTGAGGATGGATGTTTGAGATTTTTGCGGGCATCGGTGAATTCTGCACACTCTGAACAACACAAGAACAAAATTTATTAACCTAAGATGTACAGAAACTCAAAGAATTTATTGACTTTACCTATGAGCTCGAGCGATTCTCACTCAAGATTTTTGTTTACTCAACCCTTCATCAACTTGGATAAAATACTGCACCCTTTCCAAAGACACTGCTACTGTAAAGAAGAACTTGGCAAAATCAAGGTTTTCTCCTACTGCCATCGTTATCAGCTGGAAAGAAGAATATTAGAATCGGAAGGTTTTGGTGAACTTGCTAGTGGTGTTTGTTATACAGTACTTAGTTTTTGCCTCTTTCTTCAGTGACCGAGCTTACCATACCACCGTTGATTTTTGCCGCATCCTCCTCCGATACACGGCCGATGATAAATTGTTCTACAAATAAATTTTAAACATTTAGATGGCTGCTACAGTTTTGCTCAGTTCTCACGTCCGGTCTACGCAACAGACGTCATATTTCTAGCAAAATGTCTAGTAAGTGGGCACAGTTATTTTCCTCACCGTGACTTACGCGCAGCAGCCAAAAACGCACCCCTGGTGTGGATTGTGTACCATTAGATGTACCATTTTGTGCAGCCTAGTTGTTTTCAGTGAGAATACGTCACACCGTCGACGCTGTTGAACACACTTTTATGTGCCCCTACGTTCGAATGACAGAATGGTTTTGACTTCCAGACTGCTTCTTGATAAGTCTTTTCAGTTTTTACCCTATTATTGTTCTGCTAGTTACTTTACATTCCTGTGTTTTCTCTAAGTGAATGCTTCTAAAGCGGTTGTAATCGTTGTGTTTACGCAGTTTCCAACTCTACGTTTTCTGAAATGTTTACATTTTGAAGTTTCATACTGTACCTCTATACATGTTCGCAAAACTTACCTATTAGAGTTCGTTTCATAATGTTTATGAAGAAAACTTTTATCACAGACACAGAGACGATGTGTATAAAAAATATTTTCTGTTAAAAGGCAAATTGGTCTAGAAGCCGATGCAAAATTTTGAAACAATCCATTCAGTAAGAAAAGAGATATTTTTAAAAAGCCTTTTTCATCTTTTTGTGAACGTACTTTAACTTGATATTAGGTGCAGAACAAAAACGGACTGCGGGCCTGTGGGGAATAGAGCAAAACCAAGTGGAGTGGGAAGGCCCAAAGTAAAATATTTTAATAATTTTTTATTACAAGTACATAAAAATATGGAAGTGCAATAACATAAAACTTAGCTTTCGGGCAATGCTCTTCGTCAGAGTATAAAATATATGTAAATTAAGTGAAATAAAACAGGACCAACTGTATTTCACTTCTCTGGGAAAACTACTGATATTCTCTCTCTCTCTCTCTCTCTCTCTCTCTCTCTCTCTCTCTCTCTCTCTCTCGATTGTAACATAGCTCCAAGTGCTACAGCTATGAAGTATGAAGATGCCAATAGCACCTGGCATTTTGATATGCAATTTGAAATAATCCCTATAAAATCAGAAAACTGGCTATGGGGAGGGGGGAGGAGGGTTGGATTTTAATTTAATAGGCTTAGATAGGTTCAAATACATGTGTAGACTCAGAATAGGTGAGGTTTAACCATTCGTATAAAATTTGTGATTGTTGCTAGGTGGGTAACGTTACGCTGTTTACTGAGTGAAAAGGCTTAAAATATTAGGTGGTCTGCTTCACTGCCTAAGTTCTCAAAAGCTAGACTAACTGGTTGATATGAGGGGCATTTTTCTTTGTTTCAAAATTTGGAGGAAGAGCTAAACAACATGTATGGAAAGTATTTTGGCCTGGGACCTCTGGATAAGTTAATGAGAGGTGTAAAACCTAATGCCAACAGTGAAAAAAACATTGGCATCTTCATACCTACAGGCCCCGCACGGTAAATAAGAATCTTCCTGCGGCCTTAGAAACGGCCATTGTCTAGCGTCATGGAAAAGGACAGCTTACTTACACATGGGGAACATATTGACAGAAAAGTGCAGAAAGACAATAATTTGTTTATTCGTTGCGCATTTTGATCCCGTGGACACGGACAGTCGTGGGTGGTTCTCTAGTCTAGACACGCAGACGACTGGTGCACTGACAAAATGTTTCCGCGTCCCCTGCGAGTAGTGCACTGACTACAGACCTAGAAGAACTAGAGGCGCTAGGATCTCAATTTTCTCCCGAAGACCAAAACACGGCACAGTTTCATCATCAACGATGTGATTGGCTGAGTATAAAACACGCCCACTTGTGGATACCAAATATAGGTCATTCATTTCCCAGTGTGTTTTTTCAGTTGATACCACGAGTTACAGTCGTCAGATGCAGATCCCGGTAGTATTTTAGTGCCATGTGCGTAATGCATACTTATTTTGTGAAATAGAGCGTAGATATAAGATTGGTTTGCTCCGTGCCACGTTTGTGCTTTGCATTCCGTAGTTTGATTGTCCTCCCCCTTGTTTAGGCTAGAGCATGTTCGTGTGAGTGTGTTGCGCTTCCGGTTGTATTTCATGGGCTTGGGAACGAGGAACAGTGTTTATGTGGCGGGAAATATTTCTATTATTCTTTGTGGTGAGTGTCAGTACCATAATTCGTGTTTATTTACGTTAACAAGGCTGCTCTTAGTGCCAATAGTTGTTTTTTCTTTTATAATGAAGAAACTGGGAGTTCGAAATTAGATCTAGGTAGATCTGACCTGGTGACAGACAAGAACAGGCTGCTTCCCGACAACGTCAACGCCCGATTAAATCTTAGACCACGTGCGCACAATGTTACCAGTTAGCGAGAAATATGTTGGCCTTTAATGTGTTTCATCGGTAACCAGCCGACAAAAGTAGATCATGGATGGCAATATGGAAGTATTTTGTTCAGTGGCCATTATCAAGAATGGTTTTGCAGTTTCAGCATAGTCTAGTCTTGTTGGCAGGCCTATTCTTAGTCAGAAGGCTCAGAGTGAGTGGCGGTTTATTAGTCTAGTTATTACATCCTCACATTTGTAAAGGGGGAAGACCTATTCTGTTATTCACTTTAGATACCATGTGTAATGTCACACAGAAAGCTATTTATTTGTTGAATTAATACCACTTCAGAAACATTTCAGAAACTGAATGTTGTTCACCAGCAAAATACACATGCGAGAAAGACATAGACTAGGTGAAAAATAAGGAGGGTTGGTGTGTGTGTAGGGGGAAAAGAGAAGGGCAGCCAAGTAGAGTATGTGATAGAAGAAAAATACTACTCACACTAAGAAAGCTTCAAATAAATGGTTGAAATAAGCTAAGCTGCATGAGTAAAATAGAAGTGATACTGTTTTGTAATGGAGAAGAATTTATCACTTTTTTAATTCACCACAGAAATTAAAAATTTTACAGTGTCTTCGAGCAGTTGGAAGATGATGGATTTATGATCATAGCTGTTAGTGTCAGCTGGTAATGATGATACCAATGATAGAGCAAGTATGGAAGAATTGATTGAATATTGTTCCTGCAAATCCCAGAACAAGAGACTTACACAGTAAATATTTCAGAAGTTTTAGTTGAGGAATTCTCAGACTCTTTATTTGTAAGTCCACAGAGGGTGTTGGAGGAGCTGCAGTATTCACCCTAAGGTATTTTTAATTCAAGTAGAAAGCAAAATGTTCACAAATCACGGTGGTTTCAATTCATTACCTATGCTTTTGGACACTAACATGTCTCAGTTAAGTGTCTGAGCATTAGAAGTTGGACTGTTGCTGCAAGAAGTAATATGAATCCTGATAGCCAAAAATGAATGTATGATTCAGATGATAACTTGACCTCTTTTACTTGTCACCCTCAGGTCATAAATTTCCAGCATAAGCAGGAGAAAGCATCTTGAGGATACTTGAAACTACAGTGTCATCTTATCGTTATCAGCAAGTCATGTGACTTAGTTGCAAACAAGCATTGATATTCACATTGTCTTAGAAAGGAAGAGAAGGCTTCATTAACAGAAGACTTATCAAGAAGAAACATTGAACTATACGAGATTAACTTTAGAAACATCAGTGCAGTTAGATTGTTTTACAGCTATTAATGGAATATAAATCACTCAACAGTGTTTCATATCTATCAAGAGATACTGTCCCTAATCATCTTTTGCGGATGCTGACAGTGCATCTCATTATATGGCATTTTTGCTGCTGTCTGTAGAATTGTGCAGGATAAACTAGGCTGTTTTAAGATTTATTTTGGGATTTCTTTCCCTCAAGTCACCTCCTGTGAGGGTGTGTTTTGCAAGGACGACGACTTTGTACATCTGAAATTTCTTGCAATTTTAGAAAGATCTTCCACATTCGTCATCATCAATCACCATGTCTGATAAAGTTGCACTGAAAAAGCAGATCACCCTGTTTCAGGGTGTAGCTATTATCGTTGGCATCATCATCGGTTCTGGGATATTTGTGTCTCCTGTTGGTATTCTCATGCACACCAAATCCATTGGTTTTGCTATGATCATGTGGACAGTGTGTGGCCTGTACAACACACTATGTGCGCTGTGTTATGCGGAACTTGGTGCATCAATGCCGGAATCTGGCGGGGAGTATGTCTACATTAGGCGAGCATTTGGTGACTATCCAGCTTTTGTCTGCTTGTGGATCAACTTCCTCCTGATATGCCCAGTGGGCATTGCTGCCCTCAGCTTGATAGCATCTCTCTACATTCTTCAACCCATGTTTCCCGATTGTGATGTTCCACCCCTTGCCGAGCGTTTCATTGCCATTTGTATATTCTGTAAGTATTTACATGGTTTTGATGTTACCAAGACTCTTGTACTCAACCAATCAAACTTTGATAAAGATTTAATCTAGATTACATTTGTTAACACCTAATTCCTGTAGCTGGGCTCTAGACAGTGAGACATATTTTTACGTTCTCTCATATATGCACACACACTCAGTTTAAAAGTGTACAAAACACAGAAACACACAATCTGGCATCTGTGAAAGCAAACACACACACATACCCTTGA
The DNA here is from genome assembly GCA_033807755.1 of Ellobium chinense. Taxonomy (NCBI): domain Eukaryota; kingdom Metazoa; phylum Mollusca; class Gastropoda; order Ellobiida; family Ellobiidae; genus Ellobium; species Ellobium chinense. The sequence continues at coordinate 278,880 of JAWQUT010000600.1, read as the reverse complement.
CTATGGGTGACCGAGGCACGGGAGTCTCAGAGTGGCGTGAACACTGATTTATCTATTTCGTTTCTCTGTGTTGACTATCTGTCCACCTTTATTGATGCTCACCAATAATTTTGAATAATGCACTGCCAGAAGTAGAGAATGACAGTGATAAACACATATTTCATATTCACTGCAGAGCTGCTTGAATTCATGTTGCTGAACGAAGTTGGCGTTGCATGAATAAAATGTTTTATTTAAGTACATTCTGCATAAGTTGGTCTATATGCCCATTATCAGATGTTTTACATTACAGCAGTATTGTTAAAATGTGTCTAATACAGAAAAGAAAAAATAAGACCAGAGCCTGATAGCTCAATTACAAAAAGTAATATACATGTATATAATATGAAATTTATTTCATTTGGAGATAAACCAAACCTGTGCTGTAAAGGAGGTACATTCATATATATATATATGGTGTAATTATTTGGTCCACACACATTTTGCATAGTTTAAAGTTTAGATCAGGGAAAGGCTCATCATTAGGGTTAGGACTGGTTACTGACATCTGAGTGTGGTTACTGACATCTGAGTGTGGTTACTAACATCTGAGTGACTCATAATAAAGCAGTCATTTTTTTGTGAGTTTTGTATATTCTGTTGTCCAAATAACGTTGTCCTGTTACAAAAAGCTCTGTCCTTGAACGTGATTCAAGTACAGTACCAAATTAGATTATCATGTTTTATGCAGTGTATATAAACTTCCTTTTACCTAAACGTGACCCGGGGAGCAGAGAAATTGACGCAAAAGAAACGCTATCACTATCAGCAGTGTGGCGCAGATTTAAAAAAAAAAATCATCATGAAGTGAAATACATGTAATTAACCCTTCCTGTAACAACAAGCAAACAAACAAAAGGAAAAATGCGTCATTATTACCGCACACGGAACCTACAAAACATCTCTGTTTTGGACGAACTGAAAGTGCTTGCGAAATTTCAGAAGGAATTCAGACTGAGACTCACATCTGTTCTGATGCTCCTGTCTCGACGGACGATAGGGTTAGCCGTGATGGGCATTAGGGTTGGGGTTAAGGGCAGGATTAGGGATAAGGTTTGGGTTGTATTAGGCATGAGTTCCAGTTAGGGATGTGGGTATCTCTCATTCAGAATTCCCGCCGAAATTTCGAATCCAGCAGTTTGCAGCAGCAGTTGTTAAATGCTGTATGGGCTCATAAACAGTTTAATGTTTGTTTGCTTGTATGAAGGACATGTAAATTAGATGCATATTGTGTTACTGCGTAAAAAAAAAAGCGGATGTTTATGTACATAAGCCTAAGCTATGGAAGTGAGCCATTAATGACAACGACCGATAGGCCATAAAATAGAAATGGGTCAGAAGATACGATCAGTGGTCTCTGGTCTAGACTCACATCCTGTCGTGGTTTCAGTAATGGTTTCATTGAATGATTGGTGATGGATATTTGTGGGATCAGTCATCAATGGCCTAGTATCGGTGAACTTCAGATTTTGCTAGGTAGGCTAGGGGTTGTATCCCCCTACCTCCTCCTCTGTAAAAGTGCTTTTCCCCCGCCTCAGTGCAAAATGCTCCATACACTTCTCTCCCCCCC
>JAWQUT010000600.1:258471-277248 GCA_033807755.1 Ellobium chinense | reverse complement strand
TCCCCACCCTTTCGGGCCCACTCCTTTGCTGCGCCATTGTGTGTGATGTGTTTTTAATGCAAGGCGTATAGAATGCTGACACCATGCACGATGTTCTACTGATTAACGCAGCAGAGTGACATTCGGTTATGTTGTAGGGGAATTTTCGCACTATGATGTGATGCTGTTTAGCGTCACCGTTCCGACTATTAGCAAGTGAATGTGACACACTAAAACACAGCGGAGTTCTTGCACTCTTTAACCCCATCTCCAGCGTGAATTTTTTTTTTTTGTTTGCGTCTTTGTTGGCGTCCCTTGTCTGGCCCGCCGGGCCCGCCCCATTTTCTCTTGCAGCCTAGTGTCTCGTTCACAACAACGCATGTCGAAAAAGGATTGACCATTCCCGATTTTCTCCAGGCCGTATGAGTTTGGGATGACATTCCTATTTTGTCATAAATCTGAGGAGGGATTTGAACGTTTTTAGAGGGAGTTAGGTTTCTCTCAAATAATGCAAATTTTGGAGTGCATGAAAGTTCGGGGGATCAACGGACGTTCAGTGTATTTTATGGATTTTTTTTAGAGAGTTGAGGGAGGGGGATTTTTAAAATTTAAGAGGCGATCAGGAGAAAACCCTGCATCTTGCCTTTAAGTTAAACTTTAAGATGTCAAGACAAATAACACATTTTTAGCGGGGAGGAAAGACGGCGTGACTTTCGAACTTGGCACACAGATGGCGTGGTCTTGCATCATCAGTCATCAGCGTGGTCTCGTCTAAGGGGATTTCCCCATTTTTGGGCGCGAATCATCACATGGAGATGATTCTGCATCCATGCGGTGTCATACCTTGGTTTCTAAGCAAAGTGATTAGATGTCATGCCAGTGTAACAAGGTTTCAGGCATAGTTTTTCCAGTATTCATTAAAAGGGGGAGGGGGGGGGGTGAGCCCGATATGACGATTTTCTTAGCTGTTAGACGTTATCAAGTATGCCACTAAGGATTTTATCAAATCACCGTGAAAGATTAATTTTGAGAAGAGAGGCCGGAAAAACCTTAAGTAGAAAATTTCTTGTCCCTGCCGGGAGATCAAACCCAAGGTCTCTCAGCTAGCAAGTCTAACGTGCTACCACTACACCATAGGGACGCTAACTTCACAGCGATTTAAACCCGAAGAAAGACCTAGACTAGACTGCTGCCTGAATATTGTTCTCCAGTGTCCACATGTAGACAAACTTCTCAACTGGTCACGCCTGGTAATCTGCCTTTTTCCCCAAAGATGTTGAAAAAAAGATCAGCTGGAAGATAGAAAAATGATGTCGTCACACAGTCGGCCATGTTGTCAGACGCGTGATTAGGAAGACCTAATAGTAATAAGAGCCACTTTTGTTCAGTCTACTTTAGCAGTTAGCTCATAGCAGTGGATGGGAAAGATTGAGGTGGAAAGTGACCTGACACATTCAGATGCTCATACAGGATAGATAGAGGAGGTTGAGAGTGCAAGCTCTACATTATTGATCCGTTGCAAAATCTCGTTTACTGTGTATTGTTTCCACTATAAAATGAAAGAGAATCCCATTACTAACCGATTTTGTCTAGTCTGCATTTATTGAGTGTCCTCTGAGAACTGAATGTGCGTTTTTTTGTTTTTGTTTTGAAGAAGAGGAGAACAAAGGTTTCAGTGTATTTTTATACAGGATTATACAGTTTAATTTTCTTCCTGCTTCTTTGTCCACGTTTCAAAAATCTAAAAAGGCAATCATATAGTCTAGTGTATTGATTTTTCTGTGTCCGCGTTTCTTTGAGTTGCATCATCCATGCCGCACCTTACGATTACGGACGACCTGAAAAGAGAGGTCATGACGCCATTTGTTGAAGGCGTGTTTTGGTTCCAGTGTTGCTGGTCGATTTCATCACTCTAGCACAACCATAGCAGGTTGTGTCCATGCCGACATGTTGTCAGGGCCTGGGTTTAAAAGCACTGAACATGGGCAAATAAAAAAAAAAAGGAGGGGGGCACGAATGCGCCAAAAGGGCCCAAAGGTTTGTACAAACAAACGAAACAAAATGAAAGCATATTGAAAGGAATTTGTTAAGTGGGCACTTGAATTGTCATAAAAAAAGCCCGCCATGGCCAACTTGAAATTCCGCGGACGAAAAAATGAAAACATGAAAGCACTTTACCCCAGTGCTGTCGACTGTGATCCGCTGAGATGGCCATGGGTTATACTACGGATTCCCTGAACTTAACCAACTAGATGATATCGTGATACTGTATAACCTTTTTTTTTTTTTAAAAAGGCCCTTGCGGTTGGGAGAGACGGATGCAGTTGGTGGCTTATTAGTCGGCTTTTTAGTCACATGCTGACAAGTCATAGATTATGGTTTAGCAGAGACGTGAAGGGATAAGGGTTTATAATTGGAAAACGGTGTTTGTAAACATGTCGACAATGGCCAAGATGTTGTCTGACTTTCAGTCGGACAAGTATCAGATTCCTGCCTGATCGAACGAGATTTTATCGGACCGAAAAGACAGGACAGCTTGACACCGTTAATATGTCGGTTTTAGTTAATTGGACATTCAGTCCAGCTCTTTCTAGTTTTGTGCCGGACCAGGTCAGTTTTCACTGCTGAGGACCGGCGATCCAGCACTTGTTGACGTGTTTGTGAATGTGCTGGAGATACTCTTGAACCTTTGGTTCGAGTATTGATTGCGTTATTTATAAATGCTAATAGGTCACTACGTGGCTAGCTGTTTCTTCTTCTTATGCGTTCGATAAGTTCGACCACGATAAGTTCCATATCAGTCTGGATCGCATACATGTACTATACGACCGTGAGCAGGAGATAGTAGCTGTCTCTGAAGGATAGGGCATCTTGAGATAATATTTGTTCACAAGCTCATTAGGCACTGTGATTTTAGTGTCCGATGCGACACCGATGCTAGCGATTTGGATCATTTAATAAAATATCTACAGTGGAACACACTTAATACGGACTTGCCTAGTACATAAACACTGAATTTTACTTTTGGTCCGAGTTTTCTTTTCTAAGGGTCCGTGTACAGTAAATATCCATTTCTGGTAACAGGTACACATTTGGTTGATCCCAAGGTGTACGTATTATCCGTGCTTCGCTGTAGTTAAGTTCCCACTCCAGAATTTCCTCGATCTCAATAAACCGATGAGCAGGCAGTGAGCAGAGACAAGCGCTTAAATGCTCACATAAGATGTGGTGTGTTGAGGGTGGAGCACACTATAGCAGGACAAAGCAGATGTCATCATGGAACGCGAAGGACTGAAGGGAAAGGAAGAAAGGTCTGGAATAGCAACCCTTCGGTAGAACACTATGAATGGGTCAGATAAAAGGAGTGTTGCAGACTAGCAGGAAGGAATAAAGCGGTATGAGTCAGATGTTAACCGACACAGTAAGCCTACGGTCTTGAGCCTTTGGGAAGGTTTTTGATTTGGGATTCGGAGCATGTATGGCCGTGTCTGGAATGCAGTGTTAATGTTTCCAGCAACAAGTAAATATGACTAAAGTGAAATTGGGAATAAATGTCTTTTATTTATTCCGTAGGGAAATTGAGTTACTATGTCATACAAATAAAACAATGTAATATATCTTATTCATGGTACAAACATATAGAACAATACACATCATACATGTAAATACACAATATTACAAGTGAAATACATAACAAAGCCATTGCTGGTCGTCAGCCCTGCAGCGCCTTTGTATTCGCAGCTGTAAAACCAGGTGGTACTCATTTACACTTGAGTCGAGTGGGGAAATGGAAGTGAAGTGTATTTCCAAAGGACACTACAAAGTAAACCGCCGGGCCTGTGAGTCGAACACACAAAATAATCTTAGACTTGACAGTCTTAAGTTTCTGGTTACGACTTACAACCACACGGCCACACCAAGCTGCACGAAAGATAAATGCAAAGACGTGATGTAATGACGATACTCGAACCTGCAGCGTCCCTATGGGGACTCGTCGTCTTGCTGGGCCGCCAGGTTAGCGTTTCACTTTCACCTTCCGCCTGAACAAAGCAGATAAAACATACACGGTGATGTGTTTATTTTCGCAGACTGTAGTGAAGGTATGAAGATACCAATGGTCTTTTTTTTTTTCACTGTTGGTTATGTAAGGTATTACACTCTTTAGTGACTTATCAAGGGCACCCATGCCAAAATACTTTCCATACATGTTACTTAAACTCTTCTTCCAAATTCTGACTCAAAGAAAAATGCCCCCAAGATCAATCAGATTTTGAGAACTTTAGCAGTAAATCAGGCCACTTAATATTTTAGGCATTTTCAGATAGTAAACAGGCTAACATTACCCACCTGGCAACAACCACACATTTTATACTTTTATTTATATTTAGTGGCTAAACTCTACCTATTCTTAGTCCACGAATGCATTTGCATCTATCTAGGCATTTGGAATTCAATTCCAACCCCTCTCTCCATTGCCAAATTTCTAATTCTAAAGGGATTATTTAAAATTGCATACATTTATGCCAGGTATTGATGACATCTTCATACCCGAATGACCTGTTTCGTACAGTGAGACCTAAACCTAAATTATTAAATAGTCTAGCAATGACGACTGAAGCTGCAACAGCTGTGATGTTGATAGGACAGTACTTAAACGCACGGATGATTCATAACACAAATCCAGGACACCTCAAACAAAAACCGATGTGGCTTGAGCTGTTTGATCCCCAGAATACATCATCGGGCCGGCAACAGTATTCCGGCTGACCCATTTAAGATTGCGTATTTTTAGCTTTCCCCTTGGCCTGTTCCCTCAAGATCGCTGCTTCCCTAATATTGCATGAATGTTTACATCAGAAGTAACGCTGTCACTTAACTGATACGACTGTGCTGGGCGCCACGTCAGTCCGTGCCAAGTTGGAGGTATGTCAACAGCTGTTTAGAACTGACTTTCAAACGGGACTTTTGCAGAGGGGTTTGGGGTTTTTGGTTTTTTTTTCGTGGTGGTTGGGGGAGGGGGTAATAGGGTGGAGGGTATTCACTTGGTATTCACATAGACTTTGGTTCTGTCTCCGATTAGGACCACCTTGCTCTAGGATGGGCGTTAAATCAGATCAGTCAGTTCACAGCTCAGCTGTTATGACGTGGTGACTGTACTGAATGGAGATAGGTTACTGAATGCTACATTGCATCTTTATGATGGCCTGTCCTTGCTAGATGTGCGCAGTATGTGTACAATGTATCATTCCAGCGGTATGTTACTGCTGCTTAGAAGTGAGCTTGACCTAAATATCACGGTCTTCTTCTGTCAAGCATGAGACTTATGTGGCAGTACCCAGTCATGAAGAATTATAAACAGTCCCGAACTGCCACCAGGCGGATTTGTTTTCAGTTACGCCTGATAATTTGCCAACTTTACAGGTCAGAAGGTCGAATGTCGAACGTCCCCTTCTACGGTTGCCTGTTTCTGTGTCCGCTGTTGCGTTGCTGTTGCCATCTATAGATAGGCCTGTTTTCTTAGAGTTAACCTTGGTAGTAATGAATCAAGTGCTGTCTGGCTTTACCTTTCTGGCCCAAGTTCACCTTGAAATATGGTTGACTTGTCATAGGTTAATTCACTCTTAATGTCGTGTGAAGAAGGATCACACCCGCATTCTTTTTTTTTTTTAGGGGAGGGGGATGGAGCATGGGAATTGGAGGGGAATATTTTAGTTTTTAGGTCATAAATAGTGAAGTGACTTGCAGCAGATTTCACCGTGGGTTGACTGACTACAGATTTATGTACCGACTCCATGAACGCTAAACTTAGTTAACATACATACGCATGTACTTGTACCAAAGAACACATTATTATCTTATCGCTGGCTGACAGACTTCAAGGAGATAAACATTTTTAATATATATGAAGGATTCCTTAGCAAAACGCGGTATATCCATTTAGAATTTAGAGTCATATGACATTTTCCCAGACCATTGCAAGAAACGGCATTGCTGTATAAGCTCGGGTTAACATGCAAATTTTATACACTGGAGAAAGTAGCCATTGCATTTTAATCTTGTTAACCCTCTGGTGTCCAGCCCTATTTACAATGGCACAAAAAGTCCGAGCTCCAGTTTTTGGATCACTTCTTGATCCACTATGCTGGAACAAGCATCAAAATGATAATAATAATAATAATACGGTTTATAAGTCTCATATCCAGGTTAATGCCCGCTCATGCGACTTCACACTATTATGGTGGGGTGATGATCTTGGTTTGCTTTTTCTTTGTTCCACGAAATGTATCAGATCTGATACGCTGGGCACTAGAGGGTTAAGCATCCAGGATGTGTAGGAATGGCTGCAGCTGAATTGTCAGATGATGGTAGATATAGCGTTTTGCAAATAACTCTTCAACAGCAAACTCCTGTCCACTCAATCATCCATGGGCTCAAGCGTTTTAGATCGCACCATATCACGGGGCAGAGTTTTTGTTGTTGTTTGTTTTTCCAGGCTGCTACTGGGTGATCGCATGATTCGCTTCTTAACAGAAATCCCTCCTGAAGATACATTGAACGCGCACCTGTTTTCCTTTCCTGCACTGCGGAGTTTGCATTACTTGAGAGAGACCTAAAATTCCTCACAAAATTGACAGATTCCCTCCTCCTCCTCCCCCCCCCNACCTCTAAATTTATGAAAGGGATGAGGAAGGGGGGGGATGAATGTCTCTATCAACTGTTACGAGTTGGAGAAAACACTGCACCAGGATGTTGGTGATTCTGTTCTTCAGTGAGTCTAAACCAGTGGCTGAACTGACGTAATTGAATGCACTATTGGGGGCGGGGGNGGGGGGGGGGGGGGGGGGAAGACTCTGGTTAGAAGGAGTATACCAGGGCTTTACTGTTTTTTTAATTTTCAGAAGCGGAGAGGTTGATTTGATGTTTATTTTTAGTATCGAAACATTTTCTGGAGCTTGAAATTGTTTATGGCATATCAGCTCACTGGAAATTCTGTTTTGCATTATCAAACCAAGGTGTCCAGTCCTCTAGGGAAAGTCCTGAAAAGCTAGCCTCATGCGATTAGGAAATAATGTAACGAGCACTGAGCGGATAAACATCATTCTTTGAGTACCGTGTCTGGTTTTTGTTCGTTTCCTCAGTCTGTCATTAATTTCACCGAACCCTGTTTGTGGGGCTTCCTGCTCTTAAAACAAAATGCCGTGGTCTACTGTATTCTTTTCCGAACCATAATTCTACGGGAGCAAAGTTGCGTTTAGGCGTATGATGCAGTTAAGCCACCCTGTTTGGTTTCCGCTGTTGGGCCATTCCTCGGAAATTGTCCTATTACTCCATCAGCCAGTTCAACGATGCCAATGCTTTTTTTCACATAGATTTGTTGCTATTTAGGAACTTGCGCATTTACGATGGGATCTCTTCTAATAGTTTACGCGCAGGCTCTCAGTTGACACTAATAATTATCTTAATGTTGGCCACCACTGTGTAGAATTAAATAAAACTCATTGAACACGTTTCGTGGAATGATCACTCTATGTTAAGGAAGAAAACATGCACTGAGAGAAGTGATTAAGTTTCTTTGAGCTATTGCGATACCAGAAATAGAAAAGCTGAGCCGACTGCGTTTACGACCTTGACTGTGGCCTTGATAGGTAGCGAGTGGGGTCAGTGTCTTACCAGGTGCAGATTTGTGCGGCCATAGCCTTGAACGTGGTACCATTAAACACAATAATATACAGTGGTGATATAATTTGCTTATGCTGGCAGCCGTACCCAATCTTCAGATGGGATTGCCATTAGGGACGTTCTTGATGCAGAATCTGATAGCCTTGAAAGCTAGACATGAATTTTTTTTTAAACTCTCTGCAGATGACATGCACCGCCGCCCTTGGAATTTTATGTCCGCTCCCATATTTTGATTTTAACCGTTTTAATTAGTTAATCAACATCATGGCGGGAATTATACATGGAATTAAAGACAGTGAAGAGACCGTAGCTTATCAACTCAGGACCCTCAGACGATGTGCACTCATGCTAAACTTTCTTCAATCACATGTTAGGTCTGATGATATTGATCCATTCCCGATTTTTGTTTGTTTAATAGAACTTTATTAAGTTACTAATAACAAGCCGAGGAACCCGGCCCAGCCACAGAAGAAGGAAGAAGGGGGGGGATACCAAATGTCAGCTGGACATTTTTGTTATGGTGTGTCTCTCTTCACCCCCTCCCTCTTTCCTTATACTATACCCTCCACCCCTACGTTTCTATCCCCAGGCATAAGAACAGCGCCGTAGTTTCCCCTGGTGAATACTGCCGCGTACACAAATTTTGATGACGTCATCCGCTAGCGAAATTTTGTTTCGTTTCGTTCCGGGATTACCAATAGCCGCAAAAGGACTCGAACTATTTGTGAAATATTTTTTATGTTAATTTGCAGATTCCAAATAACCAAATCGGAGGCCGTCATTGTGACCGATTTATATATATTTATATCCTTACCATCATGCCAAATTGGAAGTCTGTAGCTGTGGTAGTTTGTCCGGAAAAGTGACATATGTGTTTTCCAAGTTGCCAAATACAACATAGATATGTAGTTACGTGCTCTCATGTCGTAACTACTTTATGCTTGTCTTCTTTTTTTTTATGATTAGTTATATTGTTTTTGTCGTCTTATGACCTGCATGTAATTTGAGCGAGATCTGTAAGTGGTCCGCTTGTGCTTGATGTCACGTTTTCCTTTTTAACTTCCTGGTTAAATCAGGTGTAATATTTATCTTTTCGTGCGAGTTAATGATGACAGTGGGATTGATCCATGGGGACCGTGGCAGCTTGATCGGAAAAGTAAAGTGTCCAGCGAGAAAATATGAACAGAATAAATAGGTCTACATTATGCGTCCCAACATTGTTTTGTATGCTGTGACCAGAATTATGGTTATGAATGTTGACAGTTTAGACCATTTCCAAGTCATGAATTCATTGGTATGCCAATTGCTTCGGAGGGGGGGGGGCACCATATGTCTCCTTGGACAGGAAATGGGACATTTCCACATGTGATATCCGTAACACAGTACATAAAATATACCGTAACATTGGATGCACAGTATGGTGTCCCCACATGGACTTTTGAGAAGCTACAGCAGTTTGCTATCGCCAGCCGTGGGGCAACTCGTCCACTAAAAACTTCGAAGCTATATTTCAAATGATGGCCTGTCTGGCTGCATTGTCACATCCGGTGATTTATTCACTTGCACTTCTACAGAGGAAGCTGGCAACAGAAGTCGTGTGGCGCAGACCAAAAGCAGGGCCGTTTTGAGTTTCGTTCATGCAGACGAGCTGGCGTTGACGGTAGTCACTTTATGCTTTGGTATGACTTGTAGATTAAATGATTTCTGTGGAATTTGCATACACGATGTAGCCAAGCATGCAAAATCGTTTTAGCATTTAAGAAAATGTTGAGTGGTGTGACCATTTACAGCCCGAAATGATTGTGGATGGGAGAACTGAAAAAAAAAAAAAGAAACAGTTGATTTAGGGCCTCCCGTGCATTTATACCAACTACTATGGAATTCGGATGACACACCCATCTTTTAGTGAAGGTGTGTTAATAAAAGTTTTGTGTCATCCAGAGTGATTTTTATGGAGAGTAAAACAGTTATACTAAACTGTAAAACGGAGCTGCGCTGAGCTGCGAATTGGTTTAAGCAATGGTTGAGTTAACACAGTTCCTCTGCCCTTGATTATTGGCGTCAAAGATGGGAAGATATTACTGTTTAAGTGGGACCCTGCATATACACCAACTTAAGTAGTTGGCCAACTTTGTGCGCGAAATCTCGTTTATCTTCCTAGACGTCAATAACAACAAAATTGTCAACTCAAGTTGATGTGTGCACCGAGTAGCATTTCATTTCCCCAAATTTTACTGTAGCCATGAAGACATGGAATTTTTCGCGGGGGGGAAAATTCTCTCAGCTCCCAAATTTTTCATTCCCCGAAATTTTAGTCAAGAGGCATTACATTTCTCGAAAAATAACACACCTTTTCAAGCTATTTAGACTTTGCTTACATTCGTTCCCCATTTTCGTTCTCCATGGTAAACTCGGCTACATGTTTTCCTCACCTCACCCGTCAGGTTTTTTTTTTGTCGCTTTGGATGTGCTGAAAAAATTCCAGTGCAAAACCAATCTGAAGATGAGCGATGCTAGTGGACGTCTGACGTCACACCTGTTGTGACTTCCAGACGCTCAGAATAACATGAACTTTCTCTGAAAGACAGTTACCAGAAGCAAAAAAATACACTGCCCTTTTTTACCTTTGTCCACTGTGTGGCCTTGCGATATGAACCTGTACAATTGTAAATAAGCCTTGTTTAACTGCAATTATTAACAGTCAAAAGCCTGTACGTATGTCTCAATTGGTTTCAGATCGACATTATTGGTGATTTAAAAGCAAGTAATGCATATATTTACCGTAAACTTGGTGATGTATTTTGATAAGAAGACTACTACTTATTCAGGAAATGTAAATCTTCCCCCCCCCCCTCCATCGTTTGGGTGGATTAAGGTAGGATTAACTGAATTTCGGGAAACGTAATGTAATCATGCAATGGAAGACCTAACTAATCCCTCACTATGAGACAAGTCTAGTGGGAGGTACAGGCGACGCAGCACTCCCTTTGTGTATCGCTCCTCCAACATAGAGTAGACTTATATACAGTAGATTTAAACATGTACAAGTGATGGAATTTGATATCACACGTCAGCGCTGAGATAAATATTTCTTATGCGACTCTGGATACACTTTGGTTTGAATTCATCGCACAGTGGACATTTAATATCAACCCTGATAAATGGATACAAACATAGATGTCAAATTTCATCTGCACTTAAAAGTTGTCGGATTGGTATTAGATATGAAAATATGTCAAAAAAAGCGGTGTTTTTTTTCTATGCTTTTTCTGTGCTGTAGCCAAGCAAATGACGTCAGAGGAGGAGACAGTTTGGGGTGTTTGTTGCGCTAACATAGATCAGACTTAGCCGTGGTCGTGGGGTGGGGAGGATGTTGTTCGTATATTAGAACGTGCCACAACAGTAACACATGGATGGTGAGGTATACAATAGAAATCTCACGATCTCAACTTCATCAACTCGAAAACTCAGCAGACTCTCTGTACGTCAGTTCACTGGTCCTGGGTCTTTTACTATCTAGCTTCCATCAGCTTTTATTTTCTGGCGCATATCGATTTCCTTCTCTAGCGTATGTCGGCTTTAATTCTCAAACATATGTCAGCTTTTACTCTCAAATGTATGTCAACTTTTACTCTCAAACGTATGTCAACTTTCCCTCTCAAATTCCCGAGGATGATAACGAAATAAATGTGTGCATCCTGTTCTGTTAAACAGTTAGATTTAAAGAAATATATACGATATCACAGTAGTAGATTATAACTATAAGCACATCTTGGAATGTAAAATGATGCCCCCGACCCTACCCCAGACTCCACGTGGGAATGTCCTGATATATGGAGTACAAAGTTTGCCGGAATTCCTGGGTCAATTAGAGTGCAATCCAGTGCCGTAGGCAATAGTGCAACCCTCCATTATAGTAGCGCCGGTCCTTTCCTAGATGTATCCAGTGGGGACTGACACGGTGTCAGCGGGTTCAAGCTGTTGTTCGTGGGTCGCTGCCAACTGGACCTTACAACCTCATAATACAGTATAAATTACGTCCCTGTATTGTAAATTTACAGTAGCGCCCTACGTACGCTACTTCTCCTGACACAGAGTGTTCTTTTCATGAACGGCCCTGATCTGCCGTCCAATAGTATGCCATGGTGCTATCAGTATCACGCGGTTAACTCTAGTGAACTGCTGGTCTAGTTAAGGTATGAAGATGCCACTGTTTTTTCCACTGTTGGCTATAGAAGATTTTACACCCCTCTTAAACTTATCACTTATCACGGAGTCCCATGTCAATTTTTCTTTCCACACACATTGTTTAACTTTTCCTCCAAGTTTGATGTACAAAAAAAAAAATTGTTTCCTAACCAATTAAACTTTGAGAACTTTGGCAGTGAATCGAGGCCACCTGATCTTTTAGGCCTTTCCACACAGTAAACAGGATAACTTTACCCACGTACAACAGCCACATTGTTTACATCTGAGTGGCAGAATCTTTCCTATTCTTATCTGAGTACCAAAGTATTTGCACCTCTAGAAGCATTTGAAATTCAAAAACAACCTGTTTCCCTCTTCCCTCAAGGCAAATTTTATGTTTTTAGAGGGATTATTATTTATAAGAATTACACACCTTTGCCAGGTACTCTTGGCATCTTCGTTCCTGCTGCTCTTAGCACCAATAATAATACAATATAATTATAGTTCAAGTTCAAGTTCAAGTTCAAAGCTTTATTTAGGCTAGTATAGCCAATATTCTCGATAATACATGGCATGAATCAAAATTCATAATAATGGAAGAAAAAAGTAAGAAAGAAGGAAAGAAAGAAAGAAACATATATATCTATAGCGGTAACTGATTTGTCCAGATCTTATTCGCTTCCCTCTCTCACCGCTTACGGTTTCATAAGCAAATATGAAGCCTACGAACAGGGCATTCCGCTATAGAGAATTGTAAACACCGGCAAATAACCAGCCAACAAATAAATATTATGTGATAGTACTGTACATACATTTTTCATGATCTTCCGCATTCTCGTGTTCATTATTTTCGGTACTTTCTCCAGTCTCACTGAAATTCATTCTCGTATTTGTTGACGACTGCAAATCAGTCAGGTTTAATCCCATGACAATAGTGAAATGATTCATGGTGACTTTTGCACAGTTATTTTGTGCAACTGTGCACAGCTCCGCACCCCCTCCCTCCACCCTCCACCTTCCATCCCCCCTCCCAACGCACTAGCTCGTCTCATTCGGTTACATCTTTGCCTATCATCAATTTCTTCTCTTTCACTGCATGTGATTTTACCTACATGACAATGTGAAAGGCTAACGGCAAGAGGCCATATCCCTCATTATCTCGAGTGTGCGTCCATAATTACAAGGCGCTTCTTCTCACGATGATCTCAGGTGTCCAATGTTATGCAACAAGATTGTCATATAATGGGTACAGTTCCGTGTAATTACACATTTAGGGTCCGTCTGGATTATCAAAAGGAGAGAAGCGGCATGGTGGAATTTTTCACTGATTTGAATTTGGTCACATCGGAGCGGTTGTTGTTTTTTGGTGTTTTTTTTTCAAATTACATGAAAAAAGCATTTCATACTGCATAGAATTCTGCAGATCGCCAGTTTGTCGTCCTTCCCACTGCTACGGTAAGAAAACTGACATAAAATGATCTAGTCTAGTGTTTGAAATGTGGCAGCAAATCCGTCCATGGTCATCTATATATAGATAGGCTTACCTCCCGATGGTAACGATAGGATGGGGCAGTTTTAAGCCTGCTTTCGAATGGAAGGTGAGGCGGGAGTTACCTTGCTCTGGGTGGATCTGATCTATGCAGTGTTTTGTTATGGAACCTTTATTCTGCTCTCCAGTCTGTTTTTATTAGTCGTACCAGCGCCTGGATAAGTGGAGCAGAATGACGCGTCTCTCTCTTTTAAAAAATAAAAAATCTTTCTCTTCTCCTGTGCTTAACCTGCGCTGCTGCTGTTCTTAGTTTGAGCTTTTGCGCATGAGTTACTTAAAGGTCGTGGCAGTAACAGAGACGTCCCAAGTTCTACCTAGCGCTCTTCAGGAATGTTCATTTGCAGTCTTCATTTGCTTTAGATACTAGTCTAGCGTTTGCACGTCAGGAATTAGAAAAACAACATTTTGAACTCGACATTTAGTTAAGCTGACAACCATGCAGTCAGACCTCGATAAGTATACTTTAAGTATCCATTGGGAAGTGGAACAAATTATTGAGGTCCACCTGAATAATAAAAAGAAAAATAAAACAACAGAAAATGTTGAGTTATTGCAGGGCGAATTTCATCTTTAAGAACGGGTTACACGTATAGAAGTGTATGTAATATCGACGGTCTCCAGTATTTCACCCCCGCCCCGTCATCGCCCGTGAGCTCGGTCATGTCCAGGGATATTGTTAAAACGATTCATTGGAGTACGCAATCTAGTACTCATGGACCTCAGTATTATATTCTTATTTAATAAGTATCCCTCATTATAAGAAAAAAAAACTTCGCATACAAAGATTCATTAATTCATTGATAAGGTGAATCTTGATAATAAGTACATTTCAATAATGTCCGTTTTTCTGTTAAGGCTAGATATGTGTTATGATAATTATTTGCAAATGTACATATTGTTATTATGTCAGAAATTGTGACTGTTGTACTGAGATATTGTTTATTGGCCCTTGGTCCACAAAAAACTAAACTAAACTAAACTAAACTATATAATCAGTATATTGTACTTTTCCCATGCACTAAGGTTCAAGAGCATTCTTACTACTTGAGATCCCACTAGGTTTGGTTCAAAGGATGGTCACCAGTTTGTAACTGCAATAGTCGTTAGCGGACATTCTCAACTTCCTTGCAGCTTTCCTTCTTGTTTACAAGGCTGTTTGTTTTGTTTTTTTCTGTAGAGTTGTGTGTTGGCTTGACCTGGTCGTTGAAATTCCCCACCACACGATTTATTCCAGTCACCTGTTTCATAGCAGACATTAAGTTTGTTTTTCATTGAAACACAGCAGATATATTTTTTTAGAAATCGGTTTCCAGAATTGGATGCAGCTGAAGGGTTGTTTCTCTCCCAGATGTGATTAGATAAGACACTCAAACACTAACGAGTATTTAGTTTTGCTCGAAATAGCCGTCTTCAATTTAATTACTTTTTAAAGATTCAGATGGCGTTTAATTAGAGGGATTGTTGTGGGTATCCAGGAATTGTAACTAAAAATAAAATTAATATTATATCACTCCTGATACTACCCAATGTGCCAGGTACATATAATCGCTTGTTATTATTTTTTCTCCCCCCTTTAGATCACACGATTTTAAAATTACATGTATGGTATCGGTATATTGAGAATTGTTTATCACTTCGATTTCCTGAGGCCATATTATTTACATGTAGACTTATATATATATATTCTGAAAGACATATAATGTCGTACAATTTCATTAGTCTAGAACTTGATTGTGTAATTGTTTTGGAAGGAGTTTATTGTTTCTACTTAGCCAGGTTTTGCTAATCTGGCTTATTATGGCTGTAAATTTCTAGATCCTAAATGTGTTCTCTGAAAGGCATTTATCGCTCTAAGTTTCCTAGATCATGTAGTTGTTTGGGAGATGTTCGTCGCTTTAAATTCTCGAGATCGTGTAAAGGGTTTAACGGTGTTTAATGCCTCAAAATCGAAAGATCGTGTTTTGAACTGCATCATTGGCTTCAAATCCCCAAAATCGTGTTGTGGGATCTGCAAGGCTTCGCGCGTTTGTTTCTCCGATATCAATATAAGCTGTTTTGAAATAACCAGTATTTCTTACAAATCCCCAGATCTTGTTTGCTATTTTGAAAAGCTTTTATCAATCACTTCCTAGGCCCAGGATCGTGGAAGATGTTTTCAAACAACCTTAGGCCTAGTCGTCAAGTTTATTGCTCAGGACGCCCCAGAATCCCCTCTCAGTGTTTGTTTCCGTTTTCTATCTTTTCTGATTATTGCCCTCTACCACACGTTCGCAAAACTTTCGACTTCTTTCCGCGAGTTCTCGTCAAAACACAGCACAACGCGGCACCAGTGTGCAGTACATACCGCAACGGATTCTATGCCCTACTTTCTTTTTCTGCAATGACGCGCATTTCCCCGACCTTCGAGGAATTTGTCGGCGGTCGATGATGAAGAAGAAAAATCTCGGAGTAACGCACTAGGGAGGCCAAGGTCAAGACGTTTTTATTTGGCACCAGAGTAAACGATTTATTGATCGAACATGCGTTTTGCCAGACGCCCTTTTCTTTTCCAAAAGCAGCTGAGATTCTGTATGAAAGTCTTACTAAAAAAAATATTGTGTGTCAGGACATTTTGTTTAAAATAATATACAGACAGATGTAAACATTGCAGTTCTGGTATCTGTGAAATCGTATTTGTTTGATGTGGAAATGTCAGGAATAAAAGTTGCTTGACCTTATCGTATAGAGCATAAAGTGGATGACCCAACTTTCTCACACCGTACGCTGTAGACGAAATGATCGTTGTTTTGGCAAAGCGTCAAGCGAGAAAGACATGATCGAGCGATGCACTTTTTCAGGCACTAACGTCATCAGTGAAAGTTTTTGGGTTTTTTGTTTTGTTTTCACCTTTAGCACGTTTAGTACTACTCTTAAGCTTTACCCTGAAATTTCGATTCCATATCGATCCTATTGTTGTATCGACATGTTTTGATTTTGTTTCATGCAAGTTCCAGAACAGATTACATACTGTAGATCTCATACGGGAGAGGAGTTTGAAACACGTGTAGTGTAATAAAACCCTTCAAACACTTGCTGATCACATCTTCATGCTTGCTTTGCCTCACCAGAGAGCCTGTATGTAAATTACCCTCTGAGCACAGCTGCACTAAAAGTGACGTAGTTTTACAACCGTGTCGAAGATAACTTTGATTCCCATCTGATCACTAGTATCAAATCAACCCAGTGATGTAGATGTACTGCACTACCAATTCATCGAAAAAGTGACTTTCTCTAAGAACAGCACCGATTTAGTCGAAATATCGATCTAGTCCATGGCCTGTCTATGACTAAATGAAGAAAGAATGTGCGTTCAGGAAGAAGGAAAGGTGAGCAGGAGAATGAAAAGTGCTCGCGCGCGAAAGAAAAGCGGACTGAAAAACGAGGTAGAAGTAGAAATCACAGATGAAACCTGCATGCCGTGACACACCTACACATCAGCCAATGGAAAAGGAATAACACAATTCAGTAGCCAATCAGGTGCGGCGCTAATATCCACACCTACCAAATGTTGTTATTGTTACTATAGTCAATGCAGCTTAATCGCAACTGCTCGAGATCAAAGAAATACTTTGCGATTATGCAGTGGCGTTTGTTTTTATGTGGAAATAGTACATTTTTTTATGGAAAATGTTGCCATTAGACGGAAGTTGCTGTCATCCGGATTGCGATTTAAGCGGCGTCAACTATATTTGTTTATGCCATTAAAATCATTCAGTTATTTATTCCTGTAAACATTGATTAACATAGTTTTTTTCTGTTAAGTTTTTCGCTAACCAATCCTGAGCCATCTATCCACAGAAATAATATGAAAGCAAAAAAAAAAACAAAGCCCAGATCTGTGATATCATGAAAGTCTCGGAAAAGACTTAATGTTACTAGTTAAGACAAAAAAAAAAAAAAGCCAAACCACCAGTCTGATAGCACTTCTCACAGAGCAAGCCTGGCGCGACCCTTTTTCTCCTCTCTGTAATTTCTGATATATTTTGTAAACAATAAATATAATCAAGCGCTGATCCCACGCTGTCGGAAACTGTTTATGACATGTGGTACTCAGATAGTAGCAATTACAGATCAGCACTCTTATGATGAAAGGCCACTGGAATTGTTTACGACATATGTTACTCAGACAGTGGTCATCACAGAACAATACTCTCATGATTAAAGGCCCCTGGAACTGTTTACGACATATGTTACTCTGACAGTGATCATCACAGATCAATACTCTCATGAGTAAAGGCTCCTGGAAGTGTTTACGACATATGTTACTCAGACAGTGATCATCATAGATCAATAATCTCATGATTAAAGGCCCTGGAACTGTTTACGACATATGTTACTCAGACAGTGATCATCACAGATCAATACTCTCATGAGTAAAGGCTCCTGGAACTGTTTACGACATATGTTACTCAGACAGTGATCATCATAGATCAGTACTTTCATTCATGAGTAAAGGCCCCTGGAACTGTTTACGACATACGTTACTCAGACAGTGATCATCATAGATCAACACTCTTATGAGTAAAGGCTCCTGGAACTGTTTACGGCATATGTTACTCAGACAGTGATCATCACAGATCAATACTCTCATGAGTAAAGGCCCCTGGAACTGTTTACGACATATGTTACTCAGACAGTGATCATCATAGATCAGTACTCTCATTCATGAGTAAAGGCCCCTGGAACTGTTTACGACATACGTTACTCAGACAGTGATCATTACAGATCAATACTCTCATGAGTAAAGGCCCCTGGAACTGTTTACGACATAATATGTTACTCAGACAGTGATCATCACAGATCAATACTCTCATGAGTAAAGGCCTATAAGGAGAAGAAAAAGTATGATGGGATACTTCACTAATTTGAACTCAGACGTTCAGCGTACGTCAGGTTTCTTTACAGTTTTTTGTTGTTGTTTTTCTCGTACAGTTTGAAATGCTTCATTTTATACTACATAGGAACTTTGCAGATTGTTAATTTTTTGTCCCCTCGAACGGCACAGTAAAGAAAATTGATGCGAACTCTAGGATTTGAAATAGGAGAGCAAGTTCATCAGAGTGGAGACAGTTGTTAGCCTGGCTTACCTGCCGACAATAACGAACAGATGGCGCGGCTTTATGAGCTTAACTGTCTTTCGATTGTTTCTCAGGGCGAAATCACCGACCAGGGCAGTTCACTCTAGAGGACAAGGCTATGAAAATAATACAGTCAAAAGGTTGCTTGAGACCATTGTCTACTTTTGCACCCCCCACCCTCTCCCCAGCCCTACTTCATGCATGTCAACCTTTGGAATTCTAAATGTGAAGGGTAGCATCATTGATTACCTCCTCTTCGCCTCC
>JAWQUT010000600.1:246103-258110 GCA_033807755.1 Ellobium chinense | reverse complement strand
CCCCCCCCCCCCCCCCCCCCCCCCCCCCCCCACACACACACACCCATACACACATCCCCAAAATCGCAGATCTTCCCTTCTTTCCTGCACTCCGAAGTTCGTATTAGTTCAGAAAAAGCTAAAATCCCTCTAAAAATGTACGGCGCCCCTCCTGCTCAAATTGATGACCATGGGGGAAATGTCTCGCCCATCTCACATGACGTAGGCTGCATTTGTTTGGTCCCAGCGGCATCGCGAAAGAGGCTGTCCTTGTATACTGGGCAGTTCTTAGTAAAGGAAGTATCATGGGTACGCTCCTGTCACAATCAGGAAAGGTGTACACCTACTAGAAGTCCTTCACCGGAAGAGAAAGCTCGGCAAAATGGCGGCAACCATCTGAGGTTTCAAATTTGATAGTGGAACGTCTTATCAATGGCCTGTGTTGGAGGAGGATGTGGCAAAAATGTTGTTGTTGTTGTTGTTGTTGTTCTTCTTCTTCTTCTTCTTCTTCTTCTTCTTCTTCTTCTTCTTCTTCTTCTTCTTCTTCTTCTTCTTCCAGTGTTAGGGCCATGTGTTAGATTCCCAGGTTCAAGTTGGACTGACCCTCACAACTGATTTTTCTGTAACAAATACGAGTCGACTGATTTGAACTGACGGGCTCAGTCTTTTCTTATTTCAGGGCTGCTGATAGCCATCAACACCCGCAATGTCCAGTGGGCCACACGTGTCCAGATGGTCATCACAGGCTCCAAGCTGGTGGCCCTCGGACTGGTCATCATCATTGGAATGGTCTATTTTGGCAAAGGTAAGGCTACTCGTAGTGTGTGGGTCATGTGACCCGGCTGTGTATTCATTATAGTTCATTGTCTTGGAAAGAAAAGATTTAACTTTATATTATTCAATTTAAGAAGTTAACTGTCCTAGCATAATGAATACAGTAATAATGGTGATCACATGCCGATTAGTTCAGTTCATATGAGACTAAAGGGGTGGTTGAGAAAAAAGTGACCATGGTGTTTGGCAAGTGAGTCTTTCATGAGCCATTAGGCCTTTAGTCAAGATTGCTAAATGTGAATTCCCCCACCCCACCCAAACCCCATCCCACCCCGTGCTTGTTACAGATTTCCTGATGTATGGTCGTCTGTTTCAGAAAATAATAACTTGGATGCCACTCATCAGAGAATCTCAGAAATCAGAGAATGTTGTCAACTATTATCTTTCCGTCAGAAGATATATTGATACCAATCCCAGAATTTGCTCGGGAAGTAAAAAAAAAAAAAGAACCTACTTTTTTGTTCTTTTCTATAGCCAAATTCTAACCTTGATCTTATCTCTTAGTATTATTGCACTTTACATGCTGAAAGTTTTGAGGTTTTTGGTTGTTTTTTTTCGAGTAAATTGTTGGAGCGTATGCTTCAGTTAAATGGTGTTGTCTATGTGAAACGGCAGAAAATTCTTAAAAGGTCATGAAAAACGAGTTGTATTCCTTTATTGATACAATGTCAACAAAACAAAACCAAGAACTTATGCATGACAGGTTGTGTGACTATTGCTAAGCAGTAACTGTTACTGACGACATTCATAGAGGACATTCACAGAGGCCAACCTCGGCTGAGCCTTTAGTGACATATTTTTACATGTCTGAAATCGCATGTCGTGAGAGAGCTGAGCGACCCATTGCGCAGCACAGGATGTCTTTTGCAATTCGTTCACACGGTTTTTATAGCCGTGACATAATATTTACGATTTGATACAGAATAGAAAGGTTAAAGTTCAAAGGTTGTCGACATTTTTGTCAGACCGAAGAGTGAATTTGTCATGACTTTGAAAATATTTTATAATGCCGCCCATAGAGATATTATAATATAATATTATAATAATAATATAATATAAATATATTATATCTCTATGATGCCGCCTGAGTTCATTTTGCTGAAACCAGCTTCTTAGCCTGTAGTTTTTTTGTTGTTTTTTTTACTGGTTCACAGACTTCACTCCGGCTTGTGTTTTTATTTCATCTGTGTTCAGCTCATTCTTTAGTCGTAAGGATTTGGACACTTACTTCATGCTGGGCTTGAGCTGAGCCCGATGTGTGCTTGCAAATAGCCTATCTCTTGCTGTTGTTGTTGTTGTTGTTGTTGTTGTTGTTGTTGTTGTTAAGTAAACTTTTGATCATGTAATCCTAGCGGAAATTTGTTTTGAAAAAAATGCATAAAGGAATGCATAAAACAAGTAGTACGAATTATGATTATGAACGTAGGTCACACGCGGATACAACACACACTTGCATCTTACACAGAACACACGGAAGGATTTCCGAATGTGACGTCGTCCCAAACCAGAACTCATGCCTACCACTAGAGCTCACACCCTATCCCACTAACCCTAAACCTGCCCATAATCCTAACACTAAATGCCCATCGAGACAAGAGCACTATTCGAAGCGAGCCCCTGGCCCTAATGTCCTCAAGACGGGAGATCAAATATATGAGTATCAGGAAGATAAGATAAACTTTATCCTTTCACAGGAAATTTGTCTCGGACAAGTGCACATCAAAATCACGCTATACATAGGCAAGAGCACACAGATGCACACACATGCATGCATACATACGCGCGCGCACCCGCACTCTCTCTCTCTCTCTCTCTCTCTCTCTCTCTCTCTCTCTCACACACACACACACACACACACACACACACACACACACACACAACACTCACACACACTGTTCACAGACTGCTAGACCTGAGCCTTCCTGATGCCAGAGGCACGAATGACCTACGATATCTTTCAGTTCTTGCTGATGGTTGTAAAATTCTTTTACTTCTTTCAGATCTTTTAAATTCGTCAAATAAAATATGGGTTGGGTCGTTTAAGATAGTTTGTGCTTTTGAGTGTAAATTTTTATCGAGCAGCTCATCTACAGATTGTAAATCGCATTTTATAACTTTCTCTGCTTTGCGAATTATTTTGTTTAATATGTCTTTGTCACGTGTTGTTATACTGCCTCCCCAACAAGAAATACCAAATGTTAGGATACTTTGAACCACAGCATTATAAAAAAGCTTAAGTAGGACTTTATCTACGTTAAAGGATTTCAGTTTCCGCAGGAAATAGAGTCTTTGATTTAGTTTTTTAGTCATGTCGCTGACGTGTGGGTGCCAATTTAATTTGTTGTCGATGGTGAAACCCAGGTATTTATATGTCTCAACAATTTCTACTGTTTCATTTTCAATGACCAAAGGATCATATGGATCTTTCTTTACTCTGAAATCAATAATCAACACTTTTGTCTTCCGCACATTTAGCATCAAGAAATTCTCTTTACACCAAGCGACAAAACTCTGTACCTCATCAAGATAATTTAAATCAGATGTTGCTAGCAGCCCTAGAATACATGAATCATCGGCAAATTTTAACAATGTGGTGTTTGGATGATGACTACGATAATCATTTGTGTAGATGGTGTACAAAGTAGGTGATAAAACGCAGCCTTGAGGCCCGCCTGTATTTAGATACAGGTGAAATGAACATGTATTATTAAGTTTAACACACTGGGATCGAGAGGTCAAGAAATCAAGTGCCCATGCAATGATACTTTCGTTTACTTTTAAATTCATCAACTTGTTGACCATCATATGGGGCTGTATAGTATTAAATGCTGAAGAGAAATCGATGAATAAAACTCGTGTGTATGTTCTGTTCGCATCAAGGTGTTTGAGTGTGGTGTTTAAAAATACCAGCACAGCATCCTCAACACTACGCTTTTCAAAATATGCAAATTGGTATGGGTCAAGCTCGTGTCTGCCCGAACACACTTTTTCTTTCCCCTCATCTTTCCAACACATAGAGGAACTTGGATTCACGTTTATATACTCATTACAGTGTTAAGTACTGTAACACATCTCAGTTGGCCAACATATCATAATGAATTCATCCCATTGGGAAATAAGCGGTCTCTGTCTACACTGTATTGGTTGGCATAGTTACGTGTAAACTTAGGGGACCGGAATCCATTCGTTGTAGGCAAAATTTATAACTAACAAGTCTAAACGCCGGGTGTTGTTGTTGAAAACACAGTGAACGGTAGTACAATATTCAGTTTCTGTGATTAGATCTGGTGTTCCCTATGAAATGGCTGTTTTCAGTTGTTCGCTTAAACGAAAGTTTATATAACAACACGCCGTCAGAAACTTTTTTTTCCTTTGTTTCCTGACCTTTACCATTGTAAGGAGCGAAAAGTATCACATTATAAGCTCAGTTGTTGTTTTTTTTTTGTTTGTTGTTGTTGTTTTCTTTTGGCAGTCCCCTTTGCCATGTAGATAACATGGAGAGTAATGAGTTCACTGTGATCTTGAGCAGAGTCCAGGCCATTCCATGACACGTAAATTCTATTCAGCAGAGTTTTGTTTTAGGTCATTTGAATTGGGGGAGACATTCCCCCACTTGTCATAAATTTGAGGGGAGATGCTTTGTAAATGTTTTGGGGAATTTTAGTTTTTTGGCAAGTACTGCAAACTTTGGAGTGCAATAAAAAAGGAGAGTTTGGCGTGTTGTATTTTTACATGGGGAGAGAGGAAGGAGATTTGAAATTCAAGGGGCGAATTTAGGTATTTTCAGCTCCATCACGTGACCTAGGAAATTTTGCTCACACGTTGGTTTGTTTACATGCTCTGCTCATGTGTGATTACTCGTCATTTATCAAAGTACCCTAGCTATCCCTAGATCACGTGGTGTAACTGACCCGTCTGAAAATACCTCATTGTGCATCCCGGACAAAACCCCATAGTTTGCGATGATATGAATTGATATCTGGTCCAATAGCCATGGGATAAACTTGAGCTTGTGCCAAATTGGAAAATTTTTGAAGTTAAGAAAAGTAAGCATGAATCACAACAGATCTGGTTTGCTTGATTAAACTTATCACGTAAATGATATCAGAGGAGTCAAGTTCTTTGGGTATCTGCCTAAAACACACCATCTCTGAACTCACTGACCTGTGCCTCTCTAGTCCATTTAATCTCTTGAGAAAATTCATGTATCTAATCGACATTTCTTTCTTGGAATTCGCCTCTATTCATTGGGCAGGCTTGGGTCAGAAGCCCATCCCATGTATGTCCTTACAAAAACAATCGAAAACTGAATATGGACATAATAGGTGCATGAGTTTTCACCGCCCTTGCAGTCATGATACTCAGGAATGATCATAATCGACACAACTATCCCAAAACATTTATGAGCGTGTTTCCTAGTCTTCAGAGTCAGAATTCTGTATGACAGAAATTAATGTGTGTAAGAGTGTGTGCGTGCGTACGTGTGCGTGTATTTTGAAAATCAAAGTTGAAGTTATGTTTTTCAAGGTGCGGTTATGTCTTTATGAAGCCAAAAGAAATTTGATAAAACTCATGTTATCGGCGTGAATTGTGTGTAAAAATGACACTTAAAACATGGAATGGGCCGTCTAATGAGGGAATGTCGGTCCTGTTTCCTCTGCTGTGTTGTTGTAGATCCACTGAGGATATCCGATCACGCGGGCTAAGGATGATCTACTCATTACTGCCTACATCACTCACCACCACAACATGCTTCAGTCTTCTTCATTGATTTACATGGGTTAGTTGACTGTAATTTAGGTTGGTTTGGAAGGGGCGGGGTGGGGGCGAACGATGGAGGGGATGAATCAGAATGAGGTATTTTCAGTTACACCACGTGATCAAGGGATTGCTAGGATATTTATGACGAGCAATCATACATGAGCAGAGCATGTAAACAAACCAACGTGTGAGCAAGAATTCCTAGGTCACGTAATGGAGCTGAAAATACCTAATAGGCCTAGTAGTACCTAGCAGAGAGCAGAGGGATGTCCTTACAGTGTGTCAGGAGGACATAGTGGAGTTGTCAAAGTGACCTGGAGGACATGACGTGGAAAGGGGAGGGGGGGGTGTGTCTTCTTCTTGTGTGCTGTGTGTGATAATGTCACCAGAGACAGCCTCAAGTAAAAAGCAGTGGGGTGCACCCAGCTTATCAACGCCACACGCCACTGTATCAGTATCTGTGATGAAAAGGGGTTGGAATTCATCCGATGCTGTAGTATTAGTATGTTTAAACAAGGGCAGTAACTCTGCAGAGCATTGTGCGGTATTAATAGTATTTCATTTCTAGCTAGTCTGTGACCTGTTCTACAACTTTGCTTCTTTGAGACATATACAATTTTAAGTAGATAAGGAGTTCTGGGGAGGTACAGAAACACTGTATAAATGCGCAAGAATGTGATACTGTGATAGATTTTCACTATCCTCATTTGGCAATGACTCATATGCTCATTACTCTGATCATTCCTGTATCACGTGCTTCTAGTGGCAGGGCAGGACCAAGCTGTGACATTGTTTGTTGGTGGGAAAACACAATTAGTCTATATTGAGTATCCATTCACAGGGCCATCATTGATTAAAGCGACTCAGACTGGCGCTGAGACAATTCAACGTTTATTGTAGACAGTGCGGCCAATTCCAACGTATTTACAGAATATGTAGAAAAGGGTACAATACAAATAATAAAACAATTCAAAACGCCATGCACTCTTACTCTGTCGCTCCAAACTTCACTGTTCTCTCACTCTTTTCTATTTTTCACTCGGGAAGAGAAACTGTCTTAGTAGCGGCTTCCACCCCCCCCCTCCCCACCCAAAAAAAAACTACTCTTAGTCTTACTATACCTTCTTTGACTGTTTATTTAATAAACAGTGCATTGTGGCTGGTTCTTGCTTGCTTGTTTGCTTAGTCTGTCACACGGTTGGTTGGTTGGTTGGTTGGTTGGTTGGTTGGTTGGTTGGTTGGTTGGTTGGTTGTTGGTTGGTTGGTTGGTTGGTTGGTTGGTTGGTTGGTTGGTTGGATGGTCACTCGGTTGATTGGTCGGTGACTTACTCTGGGGGTAGGTAGGTTGGCTGGCTGGTTGATCGGTCGATTGATTGGTTGGTTGGCTAATGGGTCACTCGGTGGTCGGTTGATTGATCAGTCGGTCGATCGGTTAGTGGGTCGGCTGGTCTTCATTGTCTTCTAGAGCGAACTGCCCTCTCCGGCTATTATCAAACAACTCATAAATAAACAGTCGGCTCCATTTAATCGCAGTGTGCTTACCTGCAACAGTCGTATAGGTCACAACATTTCTGAGAGAATACCACATTTTTATTATAAAATTCACTTTATAATCGCAATTCCTGCTAATTGCAACTTTCTTGATGCTCAGGCACGAGTAGCTACGCTTTTTGTTTTCTCCAGTGGAAGAGAGGAGAGACAAAGGAACGAATGAGTTATTGCCCAAGTGACGCTGACTTTAAAAACTTCTTCCATAGGCCTCAGTTTTAGGTTTTGAATTAATGAAAGGAACAATATGCAAATATTGATCCACTTCACGGCAATAATAACAGGCTAATAAACTTCATAGCATATCATAACATATACGATAGTAGTATTACTGAACAATGAAATTAATATCTTTGCCCGCAGCATCTTGACACTGAGTGGTTTAAAATGAAGACATTTACATGAGGGGGGAGGGGGGCAACCGACATTTCCGGCTCAGAATATTTGGCGTCCTATCATAGGACGAAATGCTGTAAAATGATTAGGCTTTTCTGATGATTATACGCTATTTTGTTGGTTTTTTTCACGGCGTACGTCTGCGTCTTACTCTGTTCAGTACCGCCCACAGCACAGATATTTTGGTACCAGTTGACGTCGTTATTGTTGTAAACTGAAAAGCTTTCAATAAACAGTGGGGGTTTGAGTATGGCTTTGTGAGAGGGAGAGAGAGAGAGACTAGGAGAGAGGGAGGGAAAGGGAAGGCAGCAAGTTTATACTAGAGAAAGAGTGTATGTATAGAGTGGTTAAAAGAAGGANNGGGGGGGGGGGGTTGGATGGTGAGTGTGGCGCAGTGGCTGTGAGAGAAAGTGTGATTCATTGAGTGAATGTGAACAGTTAAACGTGCTGTGGCAATAGATGCCTACGAGTTTCTTTCACAAATCAACGGAAAATTCGACAGTTGCAGTTGTCACATGAAACGATAATAGTAGTTATCTTTTGACAGATAGGAAACTATTACTCGGAGAACGAGGCAAGAAGATCTTCAAAGAAAGACACTCTCGTCTAGCCAGTGTCTTGACCTGTTGACTTCCTGACATGAAGGAACTGAGCCACACTGGGGTCATAATACTTAAATACCCAAGTGTTCTTCTGTTGACTGAAAATCAGCAAAATAAAGGAAGCAAAAAAACTGTAGATTCTAACAATAAAAAATTATTTAGCCAGCAACAGAACTGTTGTGAGACTGGATCGTGGGAACTGTTCCAATGACCGAGGAAAGAATTGTTGCATGCAGCACGTGGTGTGGCTGCCATCTGGGGCCTGGTCTGTCCTGGTGCGAGCGACATACAGCCAGTCTACGGTGGCAATGTACAACTTTTGCTCTGCTCACAGTCACAAAACAAAATTTCTCCCGGCTCCCGTCGATGACACAGACAGGTTTCAAACTGAATCCAATCAAAATGAGACAATAACATTTCACATCTTCCATAGTTTGTTTTGTGAACGGTTTTCAACACCTGGATTCCCACGACCACCTCTTCACTAAACCTCATTTAACTGTTCAGACTAATCACGCAGAGTAATGTTATGACAGTCGTTATCACTTTTTATTTGCTATTTTTCACTTTTAATTCTCTGGTGTAAAGTATCATTGAGAAAAAAAAAAAAAGGGGGGTCGCCATCATCAACTCCAGTCAGTCAATCCAGTAATTATTGATAAGTAAATACATACACACTGTAAACTGTGTCATTGTTCTGACAAGCCTATTCCCATCAGGCATAGATAAATAGATAGCCCAACCGTTGTTATATGTAGAATGTAAGAGTGATTTACATTGCTCAGTAGTTTACATTATAAACAAATATGCAGGCGCCTTTCAATATGAAATTGGTCGTCTTTCTAATGTAGACTAACTACAAAATGACCCTCTGGTAAAAACAAAAACTTGAAATTCAAATCTGTCTTTCCATCTGTAGAATACAAAGCTGGCCCTCCTTCTGTGAAGACTAAAATACACAACTAGTACTTCTTATTCAAAGACTTAATTTCTAAAATACGCATCTAAAATCAAAACCTTGCTCTTGTATTGTAAAGATAGAACTGGCCCTCCTTCAGTTAAGACATTACATATTTAACTGGTCCACTTGTTAAGACTAAACTACGAAACTGGTGCTGCTTCTATAAAAACTAAAATTCACATCAGTGAAATCAGGATGATGAAGAAATTGAGCTTTTGAGTCTATTCAGCACCTGTGCTTTTGGGAGTGCTACCTGCTGTTTTCTGTTGCTGTGTTGGAGGATGGACTAAACATATTGAGAGAAAAAAATTTTTTTTCACTAGTTCTTTTCCTTAGTAGATATTATATATACAAACTTTGTTGAATGTTCCTGTTGTGTGGTTTAAACTACCTTACCACCAGCCTTACATTTGTTACTGTTTGTGTGTGCGCGCGCACATGCGAGATATTTGCTGCTTCCAAGGACTTGTCTCAAGCCTGTATATATTAGAGGATTGTATGATCATCACCATGTTATATGAAAACCCTGTTTCAGAGATGAATCTCCTTATGCACATGTTATTAATAGAGACCTACATGTCTTTGTGTCCTGCAGGAGCCAGTGAGAGTTTTGAGAACACCTTTGAAGACAGTGATTTCAGCGCAGGTGCCATTGCTCTGTCGTTTTACTCTGGCTTCTGGGCTTACAGTGGATGGTAAGTGGATGGTGTTGCCTTGTTGTTGAGTTTGTTAGTCTCGGAGCCAAGAGGTACTAGACTAGTTGTTTTCCAAGACCAGAATAATTTTATTAATAATATTATGAGAAACTTGATCTCTTCTGATGTCCTCAATGAGTGACATTGTAAAGTTGATCCCACTTAATCAGTCATTCACCTTACGTTGTATTACAAAGTCTTCAGACAACTGAGTATCATATTTTCTATTGGAAAGTCAGGGGATTATTGCAACTTCTTTTAATCACACATTTTTCTGTACAGTGGAATGCATAGTGGGTTGTATTTACCCTTTGAGCTTTAGTATTTGTGGAAGATCTCTTCTTTTGCACTATAAAATGTGTTCTTGTAAACACAGCTTGCTTCGTAAACAAATAGAGCAGAACAGTCTTCAGTGTTAGTAATAGTACAATAGTGGTTTATCACCACCATAGTGGTTATATCACCACCATAGTGGTTATATAGCACCATAGTGAGCACCATAGTGGTTATAGTGCCATAGTGGTTATATAGCACCATAGTGGTTATATAGCACCATAGTGGTTATATAGCACCATAGTGGTTATATAGCACCATAGTGGTTTAGNCTAGCGCACCGAAAGGCATCATAGACGAATGCATTAGACTCCGTGAAAAAGTTGGACGATTGGCGAATCGGGCGGATTGAAAAGATCTATCGGAGATTGTATTTCGTTGCTATACACATTCGTTTTTTTTAAAAAAAGGGTAAAAAAAAATAAAGAGGACTGATGTGTATAGTTACCTTTTGTGTATTTTTCTACAAATTTAGGTGAAAACCACATGCTTTTACTTTAAGTTGTTCTCAAGAAATCTGTGACACAAATTTGGCTGAAGCGTTTTATTAATATAGATTTTGCACATTTAATTCTCTGGTGTAAAGTATCATTGAGAAAGAAAAAAAGACAAGGGGTCGCCATCATCAACTCCAGTCACTCAGTCAATTCAGTAATTATTGATAAGTAAATACATACATACACACTGTAAACTGTGTCATTGTGCTGACAAGCCTATTCCCATCAGGCGTAGATAGCCCAACCGTTGTTATATGTAGACTGTAAGAGTGATTTACATTGCTCAGTAGTTGACATTATAATCAAATATGCAGGCACCTTTCAATATGAAATTGGTCGTCTTTCTAGAAAGACTAAATACAAAATGACCCTCTGGTGAAAACAAAAACTTGAAATTCAAAACTGACTTTCCATCTGTAGAATACAAATCTGGCCCTCCTTCTGTGAAGACTAAAATACACAGCTGGTATTTTCTTCTTCAAAGACAATACACAACTAAAATCAAAACCTTGCTCTTGTATTGTAAAGATTAAAATATAGAACTGGCCTTCCTTTAGTTAAGACTTTACATAAATAAATGGTCCACTTGTTAAGACAAAAATTCACATCAGTGAAATCAGGATGATGAAGAAATTGAGCTTTTGAGTCCATTCAGCACCTGTGCTTTTGGGAGTGCTACCTGCTATTTTCTGTAGCTGTGTTGGAGGATGGACTAAACATATTGAGAGAAAAAATGTTTTTTTTTCACTAGTTCTTTTCTTTAGTAGATATATATATACAAACTTTGTTGAATGTTCCTGTAGTGTGGTTTAAACTACCTTACCCCACCAGCCTTACATTCGTTACTCTCTCTCTCTCTCTCTCTCTCTCTCTCTCTCTCTCTCTGTGTGCGCGCGAGATATTTGCTGCATCTTCCAAGGACTTGTCTCAAGCCTGTATATATTAGAGGATTGTATGATCAGCACCATCTTATATGAAAACCCTGTTTCAGAGATGAATCTCCCTATGTACATGTTATTAATATAGACCTATATGTATTTGTGTCCTGCAGGAGCCAGTGAGAGTTTTGAGAACACCTTTGAAGACAGTGATTTCAGCGCCGGTGCCATTGCTCTGTCGTTTTACTCTGGTTTCTGGGCTTACAGTGGATGGTAAGTGGATGGTGTTGCCATGTTGAGTTTGTAAGTCTCGGAGCTAAGAAGTACAAGCTGTGGCACTCCTTCAGAATCGTGGTCCCGTCTGTAATACTCGTCCAGGGTGATATTTTGATGGGTATCGAGTATCAAATACGCAATATCGCCTAAATTCCGATTACTAATAAATACAGTATCTATTACCACCTGCACAGTGCAGTGAAATTGTCTTGAAGGATGATTTTTTTTTTTAATGGGGGTTGGGGGA
>JAWQUT010000600.1:224866-246080 GCA_033807755.1 Ellobium chinense | reverse complement strand
GGGGGTGATTGCATTACCAGTCCAAACAAGAATTATCAAAGGAGTGAAATGTTTCCAGAAATAAAATGTGTGTGTGTGTGTGCGCATGTTAGTATGTGTGTGCGCATGTTTGCATATGTGTGTCTCTGTTCTGTGTGTGTTTATGAAAATAATGACACTAAATTTTGGCCAGTTTCAACCATAATTAAATTTTAATGACAACATAGGGAACAGCAACTCTGACTCTTCCATTTTTCCTGAGACCAATGTAATAAATTCATTTGAATCAAATCAATTACTACAAGGATAAGTGCTCCTCCATTTTTTTTTTTGTTTTTGTTTTTGTTTTCCAAGACCAGAATAATTTTATTAATAATATTATGAGAAACTTGAAATTTTCTGGTGTCCTCAATGAGTGACATTGTAAAGTTGATCCCACTTAATCAGTAATTAGAGCCTGCTTGTTTGCACCTCACGTTGTATTACAAAATCTTCAGACAACTGAGTATCATATTTTCTATCGGAAAGTCAGGGGATTATTGCAACTTCTTTTAATCACACATTTTTCTGTACAGTGGAATGCATAGTGGATTGTATTTACCCTTTGAGCGTTAGTATTTGTGGAAGATTTCTTCTGTTGCCCTATAAAATGTGTCCTTGTAAATACAGCTTGCTTTGTAAGTAAATAGAGTAGAACAATCTTCAGTGTTAGTAATAGCACCATAGTGGTTATAGCACTTGGTTATATCACCATAGTGGTTATATAGCACCATAGTGGTTATATAGCACCGTAGTGGTTATAGTGCCATAGTGGTTATATAGCACCATAGTGGTTATATAGCACCATAGTGGTTTAGCACCATAGTGGTTATAATGCCATAGTGGTTACATTGTTATAGCACCATAGTTGTTAACATAGCAAGCACCATAGTGGTTAACATAGCACCATAGTGGTTAACATAGCACCATAGTGGTTAACATAGCACCATAGTGGTTACATTGTTGGAATAGCGCCTTCCTGTACAGTACTTCCTTTTTTTGATACTGTATGGTTCATTTTGAAATTTTTGGGCATTCTGTAATGTTATATTTTCTCAGTTTTACTGTACATTTCATATTCTTTATGTTGTAACTTTTGAACTTCTTTGGCATTCTGAAACTTATACAGTATATAATTTCTTTTACCATAACTTTCTTTTCTTGATATTTTAACTTTTGAATCTTTTTTTTCTTCTTGTTTCCTGTGAAATGTTATAGTTTTGCGTTTTCATTATAGCCTACCATCAAATTTGTGGACTAGGGCCTAATATGTTGACTGTTTTTCTGGTTCCCAGGAGTTACTTGAACTTCCTGACAGAAGAACTCATCAATCCAAACAGGTAACAGCACAATTCTTAACAAGTCTTAAAGCAATCTGTTGCTAGTATCACAATGAGTACACCAGGAATTGGAGATTGTTAAGTTCAGGGTCATGAGTTTGTGGGATTGCTTACCTCATACCATGAGTAATAACATGAAGTAGTCTGTGAAATGTTAAGCAGGGCCTTTATTTTTGTAGTATTGTTTTATTTATCCATTGGTAGTCTATGTGGATGGTTATAATTTATCTGCTGAGTTATGAGTTGCATAATGTACATCATATCTGTATGATGGCTTCATGTATTATAATGGATCAGACTCATATGACTGTATACCAAACAGCTGGCATTCATAAACATGCAGTTTTGTTTTAACTTACACGACTAGATCTAGTCAGGTTAGCTCTGAGGCAGATAGGGCAATAACAACAGGGATACTCAGTCTGTTGTGTCTTCAGTATGACATGGCAGTTGTTTCCCTAGGGCCCCACACCATGGTAATCCAACCCTGCCTACATTATGATGATGCTGTTTTTTAGAGTAGGGGAATGTGGTTTCACAAGCTGATACAATCAGTCTCACTTAATCACAACCTGCTTAACAACGATGTCTGCTAATTTCAATACTTTTTGGAAAATAAGGTTGATAACAGCAAGCACAGCTCAGCTGTATGAACCATGAGTTCCGCATCCTTAAAATCCCATTTTTTTTGTTATGCTTTACTATATAATATGCTGTTTAATGGAAAAAGATCATTTGCATCAAAATCATAATTTCACAGAGGAAGCAAAAATCTTTTGGGTAGTACTTTAATTTATCAATTAATTATAATAATAATGCAGTTTATAACTGTCAAATCCAGGCCAATGTCCACTCACACGACTTCACACTATTATTACCCCAGCAGGCCCATGAACTCTAGGACTTTCTCCACTCCCTGGGGAGCATACAGTGCCGTGACCATTTACATTAGCATTAACACTGATCATTAGTATTCGTACAACGTCTTCCACTGTCTGTTGTCAGTTACCCATTTTACAGATGGGTGGAATGAGGAAAATGTGAATGAAATGTTTTTCAAGACACCTACAACATGACTGTGGTCAGAAATGGAACCCTTGAACTTCAGACTTTGAGTCTAGCTTTGTGATCGTTCAGCCATGCTGCTTCAGCTGACTGTATCTAGTAACTGCAAAAGAATAACTCAGATTGGAAAGATAGAGAATGTTAAGCCCTATAATATCCACAGGTGCCAAGTGATGAATCTGACCTCATGTGGCATGTATATTTTTCTTTTATGAAATGTAACCCAAAAAAAATCTGGGTCTCAGGGCCATAGGGTTGACCACATTCTTTCCTTAACTGCACCTTTTCCCATACTCTGATGGCATTGTGATTTATGAGGTGAGTGTAGGTTGTGGCTAGGTTGTCCTCGACCTCATGACCCACTGATTGCATGACTGTTAATTTTTCTTGTATACTTTATTGTCCTCAAGGAGCTTAGAGCCAACTCTCAACTCTTCTCCAGCAGACCAACTTGGCAAAATTCCTTGTTTCATCAGTCTTTTCGAGCTCATTTAAAACTGAATTTTATCCATGCTTTTCTCGATCTTCCTACGTTTCTTTTCATTGTGGAAGCACCATTCTTGTTGGGTCCCTGGCTATCTTTGTTAATATGTGGTCTATCCACCCTTGTTTGCTTTCTAAAATTTTATATAGTGATATATTTCTCTTTGTGGTCCTTTTTGAGTTAATGGTTTGTTATCTTATCTTCAAGTGTGAGTATACCCCAAAGTTTTTGCCTAATGAATATTGTGCTATTAACTTTACTCCTCAATTATTTTTCAGAAATCTTCCTCTGGCCATCATGATCTCCATGGCGACGGTGATATGTGTATATCTGGTGACTAACATTGCCTACCTGGCTGTCCTCAGCCCAACAGAGATGCTGAAATCGACAGCCGTTGCAGTGGTAAGGGCTCTTCTTCTAACCATTTCTTCAGTCTTGTGCAGAAAAATGATGTAGATTGTTTCAAAGCCATCAGAGCGTCAGAAAAGCCTGAGATCAAAATTGTGATATGAAAATCATTCACAACACTGATGACAAATTGAAATAGTTACTACAATTTTTGTTTGTGCAGTCGACTTCACTTAATTGCAGCTTCTTGGGACCAGAGATAAAACTGCGATTAAAAGGGGTGGTGATAATCCAGTGACTTTTGTATAGAAGTGTAGTATTTTATTTTGTGGAAAATGTTACGATTAAGAGGAAGTTGCAGTCATCCAGATTGTGATTGAGCAGAATAGACTGTATCATCTTATTACAAATGAACTGTCAGCATTTTGAAGTTTTGCACTAATTAACTCAACAGATAAGTATCATTATTTGCATTCTAAGGCCTCACATGGTTACAAACCTTTGTGATTATTTTTTTTTTTTTTCATCCATCTATGTTTGGACATATATCATAATCTGACTCTCTCTCCAGACTTTTGCTGACAGCACAATGGGAGTGATGAAGTGGCTGATGCCAATTCTTATTGCCATCTCTGTCTGTGGAACTATGAATGGAACGGCTCTCTCCATGTCACGGTAACTAGACTTCTCAAATTGTGTTGTTGTCTACCTTTATTGTGATATGTTAGGGGGTGAAGTAGATTGTTTCAAGAAGAACTTGTGTTGGTATGTCTTCTGTGGTAAGCTGCCCTCTCACAAACAGGTGTCATGATCATCAATTTATGATATAGTTTTGGTGAATTGTTTCATGAAGATAAGCATGGAAACTGTTGCAAAGAGGCGAGCAAAAGAGAATCTTTGGATTTGTGAGGAATAATATCCTGTCAGGCTCTTATTTCCTTACACTGTATGGAGGATTGTTCCCAGCTAGATCATAGCTTTTAGATATTGAGGGCAAATTGTGAAATATTGAAATTTATGTCCTGTGAGGCAACTATGAACAGATACATTTCAAATCCAGCATATGAACTAAACAAGATCTTTACAGTAATTCTGTGTTTCAAATATTTTTCATGTGCAGATTCTTGGAGAATATGCCTAAGTTTTGCCTTAGTGCAACTTTTTTTTTTTTTAGAAAACAGATGCATGGTTAAAAAGCAGCAGTGCTTTACTGCAGCCTCTACCTTATTGCAACCTCTTCCTTGCTCCCATAGTTATATTACTTTTGATTGTTTGGCATTGACCGCTGTATGTTGTCAAATAGTTTTTCTCATCCATCCTCAGATTGTTCTTCATTGGAGCCAAGAACAACCACATGCCCATGTTCATGTCAATGATTCAGTATAAATTCCTCACCCCAGCGTCATCCTTGTTCATTATTGTAAGTGATATCCATCTGACAGTATTTCTCATATCCCTTTTGTTGGAGCCACCCTCCAGTGACAATATATGCTACTTCAAATCTATGGTCTAGTACAGAGACTTAAAATGTTCTTCTCAAACTGAAGAATTACTTTGTTTACTTGAAATCCTGTTTTTGGCCAAAAGTCATTCATAAATGAAGTTCTGTTGATAGCTGAGTAAATGTAACTTGATAGAGTTATTATGAAAGAATATGCATGTTTGTTAATAAATGTGACACTACACGCTGTTTTCTCCAGACCATGCGATCATGCAAATTGCCCCATAACTTTCAAAAATTTCCAAAAAAAATTTATTGAACATGCCAACCTCCCTCATTTTCATAAACTGGAGAGAATTTAAGAAAAGTCTAAAAAAAATTCCCCCTAAAAATTTACAAATCCATCACCTAAATTTATGAGAAAAAAGAATGTCGCCCCAAACTCATGGATGACATGGAGAAAACACGGATTACTGACCAATGAATAAGAGCTGTCATGAGATAGATCAGCTGGTATTTGTCCTCATATGTCATGATAAGAATGACATGGATTGGCAAAGTCTCAGATAAATGTTTTATAACCATTTTATCTGGCACTGAGGTCTTCTTTTATCTAGTATGGGAATATTGCAACATGTTAACATGATAGGGCTTTGTAGTCCTGAAGCACTGTGCCAGTTTATATGCACATGTACTTTCACATAGCATTCCAATCCTATGGCCTGACCCATATTTTTTTTCTTTTTAAAGAAACACAAAAGCACGTCTTTGTGTCTGGGAACAAACTTAGATAGGCTCACACAGTTAGGTTAGTTTTGTTCTATAACACACGAATCAGCAGGTGTCTTTCTCTCTAATATGTTGATAAAGGGGTTGACTCTATGGTCAATTCAACTTTAACCTAGTTTGAGTCAGGCCAACATGATGTTCTTCAAACATATCTGCCATTTTTCAGAGTAAACAGTTTTGACAAACTAGCTAAAATTCAGCATCTTTGCATATCGTCACGCTCATAAGATAATTGCCTAAGTCATTTTTTGCCATTTTGAGCAAAGAAGAAAAAACTGTTTGTTTTGATTACTGAACGTCACAAATATTGTTACAAAAGTGTTGTTCAGCAGTCAAGCAGTTTAAATGCAGTTAGTAAATATCACACGTAACTCAGTAATGCCATTGACTGAGATCCCTGCATCAATGGTAACAGCTTCTTCAGCCAAAACAATGACTTAGGCAATTATCTTATGAGCATGACGATATATAGCTTTAGGTTTTCTACCATCCATTTGGATTATTCTGCCATAGCTTTTACAGCCTCCAAGATAGGCAATCACACATGCCATTGATTAATTGATATAGTGAACTGCCACATGAACATTGTTTGCTTCTCTTGTAAAACTGCTATCTTGTGCATACAGTTTTTGTCCTAAAACACCCGGAATAGAGTATTTCAAAAGGGCAATTCTGTGTAATGGGCTGTTAAAAGTTGTCCCAAATTTTGTTTCTTGCAGATGGTGCTGGTCCTGTGTTTCCAGACCTCTGATGACATCTGGTTCCTCATAGAGATGGAAGGGTTTGGCTTTGCCACCATCCTCACCATTGTCTTTGCCGGCCAGGTGTGGCTGCGCTTTAAAGAGCCCAATCTGCATAGACCTATCAAGGTCAGTTCTTACCGAACCCACACATTTATCCTCTCAGTTTACGTATTGCCGCCCAGAAATAATACTGTTGTAAGTCCTTAAATGACTTAAGAAAACTTACAGTAATATTTCCAGGCAGCAGTATGTTTTGTGTCCATTTGTCTTCTTGTCAGTCACAATGAGGTTTATGGTAAATAAAAAAAGACAGGAATTGAGATATCAGGCTCTGAAGGTGCCTGGAATCATCAGCTATCAAATTTTTATTTGTTGAAGAATTGGAGGATAAAATCATATCTTACACAAATTTACTGGTTTTGTGGGTGGGTGAGTGATTAGTGAATGTAGATTAATTTTGGCCTTTTGTGAGGCAGATTAGAAGACTTTTAAATTACAAATAATTATCTTTCAGCCATGGTGTGCTCAAATTTTGTTCCAATATTTGAGGGGGCCCCTCCCCTCCCCATTTTAAATATCTATATGTCAAACAAGAATAATGGTAGATCAAGATTGTTTTCACATGTCATAGTGAATACAGATGTTGAACTGATCATAAGAGCACCTTTAGGTTGGCTTAAAGACAAGTATGGTTGCCTCAGTCTGTTGTTCTGTTGTACCTTGTTGCTTTGTGAACTTGAGCTTGTGAAGTTTGAATAACAGAAGACAATGTTTTTCGTTTGGGGGTCATTTCCTGTCGGGGAGGGAGTGACAGTTTGCAAGAACACAGCACTGAGAGAGTGTATAGGATGAAGAGATCTGATCAGAATATTAACCAGCAGAATTTATTCACCCAGTTTAATAGGATGCTGCATACACTGCTTATCTTAATTCTGTACTCCGAATACTGCTATACCACCATGATCCATATGTCACATTTTATCTTATGACCCCATTATACGGCTTCAAGGTTCCAACAAAGGGCTCATTGACATGTCTCTTAGTGAACCATAACAATAATGACAATAAAGTCAATAGAATGCATAACTTCTCACTGGAGTTCAGTGCCTGGGATAGTAGAACTTACGGGCGCTGCAGTCAAAGGATTTAATGACAGTCAAAATCAAATAATAGGTGAAGCAGTGATATAGAATGACAGAGTTGCAGGTTTAGTGCTCTAATTCCCGATTGTTTTGTGTTTATTTTCTCCAGGTTCCCATTGCCCTGCCAGCGATTTTATCCTTTGTTAGCCTGGCAGTTGTGGTCCTTACATTCTACCAGAAGACCACAGAGAGTTTATTAGCGCTCGGCCTGGTTGGGGCCGGCACTGTCTTGTATATTTTTGGCAACAGATGGCAGAGCAAACCAGATTTTATACAATCCAAAATCAGTAAGTGTCACATTTGTTTTGTTTTGATAATCACTGCTTTTGATGTATGAAGGGAGAGGAAAGACCCAGAATTAAGTGGAGTTTAAGGTCTTTGACACCTATTGTTTTTTCTTCTTTTGGCCCTATTAACATTTTGCGTTATTCTAAATATACCACTGTGATTTGGGGAAATTTCTTCCATGGAGGTTAAAGTACTTCTTTTGCCCGATCTTTTAACGGGAAGAAAAAGGGGGGTCAACGCCCAAAATTTTTCACAAATGTCTTTTGAAAAAGATCACCTCAAATTCTGATTTGGTCCCCAAATTTTCATTTGGCTGGTTTTGACCGCGTGCGAATACATAGGTCTACACATTTTATTTTTTTATCTAGAAGGCTCAAATTGTACCTGAAACTTTAAAATTGGATGCTTTATTTAGATCACAGGTCATTTTACACATTTCTACACCCTAACACTGGCTGGCAGGGCCCCAAAAAAGGGGGATTTTATAGATTAGCGGATTAATTGGGTTGTACACAATCAGTGATTTGCCCTTCTAATAGGTGTCACAAACCTTGAGCAAATTACAGATAGTACCCTGGCATGGCTTGTGTAAAGGAGAATAGAACGCTGGAGAAGTAATTCTGTTACGCCATGAGATTGGTCCTCCGAACTAATAGGACAAGTGATACACCATTTGATTATGAAAGTTTGATGTTTGACAGGTTCTGAGATCCCTTTTGAACAAATCATCATTTATATTGGAAAGTGATGAATCATCGAAGCTTCACAGAGCACAGTATTGCACTGTGCAGTGGGAATAGTGACAAATAAAGCAAAACTACAGTGGGCCCACGACTTCAAACTCAGTCAACCCCAGACACCATCATTCTCATTGTAATGGTCTGATCCCAAATCTCATATTTGCTACAGAGATAAAATTTCACTCATCCACTTGTGACGCCAGTAATAGTGTTAACCCTCTAGTGCCCAGGCATAGAAATACTGGTACGAAAATTCTGAAAATTGACATACACACTTTAAATGCCACTGAAAATACATATAAAGCATTGATTTTGAACAATTTCAATATTTAATAGGTGGGAAATTTGGGGTCAAACTTAGACCTCCGGGTACTAAAACATCCGAGCCATATTTGGACCACTGGGTTGTGTGGGTTGCCAAATATGGACCAGTGGGCACTAGAGGGTTAATCCCATACGGAAGTTGCATGCTGGCTATCAGGACAGGAGAGCCGACCTCTAGCCTTCTTGGATAAAGAGGAAAAACTAGGAGGTCCTACAGGCATGCTGGGCATGTTAAAAATCCCTTGACAGTTTTAAAATTACAGAAGAGTAGGCCTAGCAGCCACTGTCCAAAATTGATTGGAAGATTCTACCCAGTAGTGTAGTTTTACAACCAAAAAGGGATATCATAACCATAAGGATGCTGACACGCTGTGAAACCCAAACTTAAGCAAACAAACAAATATCTCACAAGCTCAAAATTAATGGATGAGTGTCTTGGAGTCCACATTCATTAGATTATGCTGTAGCAACTGTGTTCCCTGTGTTCCCTTCCAGTTTGTCAGTAGCACCTGTGTTCCCTGTGTTCCTTCCAGTTTGTCAGTGCCAACTCCACAAAACAGTATTTCAGGAGTCAGGAAAATGAAACCATTGATACATAGAGGAAGTAAAATTGGAGCGTGTTTGTTCCACCACTAGGGACAAAAGATCTGATCTCACCCTGAATCAAATGTCCTGAACCGGAATGAATTTGTTCCCTACATGGTGACTCACATGGTGTGGTGAATAAGAATTGCTATAAGAAGTGCGTCTTTTGACCATGAAATAAACAAAGGAGTGTCTTGATAGGGTGCGGCAGAGCTCTGGAGAGAGAATGAGACACCATTACAAGAAGTGTATCTTGCTGATCCATTATGGGAAAGGAACTATGATCAAGTAGCTGGACAACTCAATCTCAAAGCCAGTTCTGTATACATACAAACATACATGATAGAAAATTCATAAGATGTTCTGAACTATTTCATTTCGAGCTATTTGACTATCTCAGTGTGTTCAATTAAACCCAGTTGTTGGTTTTTAACTAGCAGAGTTTCTGAATTTCATTACAGCGTTAAGTTTGTAAAAATGGTTTCACTGAATAGCTATGATTTTCACAGCCATCGTTGAAGGGGCTTCCATTATAGCGGGGTCTGAGTGAACACTTTACTTTATTTCTTATTTCAGCTGCTGTGAACATCACCTTTCAAAAATTGCTGTTGGTCGTCCCTCAAGAAAGTGAAAAGGATCTGACCTGGGACTAAGGGCACTTCACAAGGTCTCATGAACACCAGGACCACTCTATACATTTCCACACACAATAGACAGATCAGATTTCATCTTACGCTCAGATGTATATAGCAGCCAGCAACCGTGATGGAACACAGTATTAACGTTTGTGAAGTTTGGGAAGTCCTCTTGTGATTAGATGTAATTACATCCTTGGAGAAAGTAGCTAGATAAGGCTTCAGAAGGACTGCATAGGTGCAGGTTTGGTAAATAGGTGATCTAGGTCTATAGTTGGGATATGGCAACAGCGTACAAAGAGTGGGATCATACAGTAGAACCTCTTGATCTCGAACCTCTTCTGACCAAATTCATCACCAACTTGATTCAAAATGTTTGTTCCTTCCTTTGTTTTTTAGATTAAACTTTATCTCACAACCTGAAATTTCTTGTTCAGTGGCCTGAAATTCCAGTTCGTGAGGTTCTGCTGTATATGGTTTCCTTCCAGCTCAGTGTTCTAGCACTTTTTATTCTCCAAAGTCTCCACATCACAGCTTGTGTTTAATATGGTACAGTATTGCAAGTACATGTAGGTTCTGTGTGTCAGTACAGGTCTGTGGCTGTGAGAGTCGTATTTGAACACTTTATGCTGTTGGAGGAAAACAAGTGCATTCAGAAATGTGAAAAACATCTTTCACCAATCTCGAAAATTTGAGGCTCTGTGGAAGTCTGAGTCCATGCAATATATGACAGAATATTTCTTCATGATTAT
The DNA here is from genome assembly GCA_033807755.1 of Ellobium chinense. Lineage (NCBI taxonomy): Eukaryota > Metazoa > Mollusca > Gastropoda > Ellobiida > Ellobiidae > Ellobium > Ellobium chinense. Next base: position 235,386 of record JAWQUT010000600.1, on the reverse strand, counting down.
GATTTTAGAGGACAGTAATAGTCAGTGTTAATCTGTTAACCTCAATATTATGTTATAATCTGTCAGAAGAAACCACTTACACTTTGTGTTAAGTTAAAGCAAAAGCAAACATTTAATGCAAATGTAATTACAAATTTTCACAGGTGCTCCTGTATGGATGAAAAAGAAAACCCGTGTCTTAGTTATTTGAACTGAGAACAGATAAACATAAAACAACATTTCAAACTGGGGGTTCATTATATTGAGATTAGATAGGAGATCAAGTTTGTCCTCACGTAATGAAACAGAATGATCCCTCATATGAAGCTTCAAGTTTCTCTGAGTATATGACCTAAACAGTTAAAGACCTTCCCTTTATTTCTTCACAAACTTGTTCAGTCTTTTCACTGATGGAGCAGATATCCCTTGACAGACAAATTCTGATCTGGTGGAGTGTAATGCAGGTGCTCTTTATGGTTGTAATATTTACCTAGAATAATAATTAACAAATATTTTTCTTATCTTGTTGTTGAATGAAATTGAATTTGTTTTAAAAAAAAGAAATGAAATACTCATAGAGAGAAGAGTGAGAAGGAACAGATTCTGGTGTTCATAAAAAAGATAATCTCATGTTTTCGCTGTCAAAGCTTTGACAAGGCCAATACATTTAATTAAATGTAATATGAACGGAGGCTTCCACACTACTGCAGGCATATCGTAAATACTGGTGAGGTAAATGCAGTTGAAATATAAGTGTTGTTGAAATGTAATTGAAAATGTTATCTGTCAGCATATGTAGGATTTGAAGAAATCCTGGTTTCAAGTTCTAAGATATGCTTCATAACCCTTCAGACGTGTAGAACTGTAGACAGAATATCTTTGAACCAGTTGATAACTCCTCATAGTGGCGCAGGTATAGAAATGTTAAGAGCCCAGGTATGCTCTCCATGTGTGAAGAACTTAAAGTAAACCTTAGGTGAGAATTCTTCAGTCTTGTAATCACAATAGATTGGGGACAACATGGTTTAAAAGGTGCTCTACAGCAGCAAAATGAAGAAGTTCATTTCTAAAAGCTGTAGTGAAAGTGAAATGATATACAAATTTGGCTGACTTGTCAAATATACAGGATAGCAGAGAACATTTACTAGCTACTGAGAATCATCTTTCACTGAAAGACATATGCTCATCCCAGTTATTTGATAGTCGTGTTTGCTTTGGTGTTTAAAGTTCATTCATCCTCACTGTTGTATTTCTTTTCATCAGTCTTCCACCTTATTTTCCTGCTTGTGTAGGAAAAGATAGGCAAAGTGACAGCTACTGTGAAACAGTAGGCCTACACCACTCACTCTCATTTGTATTTTCTTGAGATTCTCAGTGCTACTGAGACTTCACGAAGTATTACTGTCAGGAAACACAATGTACAATCTTTGTAATCTGTGAATCACATTCATTTTTTTTTTGACACTTCCATAACACTACATGTTAAAATGCTTTTGCAGATGATGAAAGCGTCTTTATATCATCGTTATGGATTTGGAACTTTAAACGCCTCGCTGTTGTTTAGTGTTTTATTTAATTTCCTGGTCCCTCTTTCCAGTCTTTTCAGTGCAGCTAATATGAAGATTTTAATTGCCTCAGGTTACTGCATATTTTCATGCCAAATGTGTGGGGTTTTTTTTTTACTTGTTCGCTTCCGTTTGATCAGTAGGCTACATCTGCAGTTTCCATAACAACATACAGACACTCTTCAAGATTTTCCAGGATGTCACAGGACATACAACATTCTTAGGCATACATATGCACGCTCACACAATCTGTACACACACCCACATAATGATGGATGATGAAGAGATCTCTATGATGTTGTCGGGCAAAATGTTATCTTGTGCTGCTTATAAAGAAAGCGTGCTTAGTTCTTTAAAATTACAAGTGTGATGTAGACTTAATGTATTTCTGTGTACTCATTCTTCCCTTAAAACTATACACATTCTTTCATTTTCCTCACAAAAACTTTATTAAAAATTGTGTTGTAAGCCCTGTTTATCAAGCCATACTCAAGTTGAGGGCATTAAATGCAGCGCTAGCAGATTGTGTATGTTTATGGGTCCTTCTACTACATTTTCCATTAGTTACTGTGAAATGTAAAGCTGCAGCTGGACATCGACCAAAATATGTAGCTTGAGAAAGAGAGGAGGGAGAAATAATGAGGGTTTATAACAACCAAAAAGCAAATGATTCCATTGCTCCTGATCCCTGTCTGTGAGAACAGCTCTCATAATTACCTTTGATCCCAGATTGTGGGGAGTTGAGGTCTTGTGTCATTGAGGAGCACTGAAGATGGAGTTTTCAATGGTTGGGTAGCTGGGCGGGTGATATTCTCGGAGAATTGAGAGGACAGGTGACTGGGTAATGTTCAACAGTTTAATATCGATGAGGATGATATTTGCAGGGTGAAAAAGGCTTTATAGCCAATGATTTAGACTTGCTGAAAGGAGCTGGTGCAATTCTTGAGAGAACCAAATGATAAAATGGTAGATTCAGTTTCATGATAACTGATGGTGAATGTTCTGAAGAATTACTCTTGTTACAGGTTTATTTATGTGTGTTGCATTAATTCACCATTTGTTTCCTGCCTCTTTCATTGCTAAGCCTAGCCTCTTTCCTGGAATATTATCTCATACCATAATATGCATTTGGTCCTTTAGATAAAAACCCTCAGATGTCCCTAGTGAAATAAAAAAAGCACTTCAGTTTGAACACAACAGTGCATTGTTAGTACAGTGACTTAATTTTGACATACAGACCAAACCTGAATAGACCTGTGGTGTCATTTTTTTAATTCGGGGCCCTCTGCGGACATGTCAGAAAATAAATGAAATATGTCAGCCTTATAGATCCAGATCTAACTCTTTTTGTTTTGAATATTAGACACAACGATGATTTTTTTTGCAGATCTTTATGTCTACTCGGTGATGAATTGAGTTTGTACTTTCGGGAATAGGTAGGTGATGTATTTATTGAGATTACATATCTACTGAATGATGAATGCTCTTGCCACCCATTGTTGGCATCATTTTTGGAGATGCCCTTTTTTTATTTTTTTTTTTTTTAAATATCTCCTTAGTGTAAGTGGACAAATTGTATGTGTTTATGACAACATTGGCTTATCGTTAATCCATGATGTGATGTACTACTGTGAAATCAAACACAGATTTACCATACAGTTATGAGACATGGTTAAAAGACAAAGAAATGTTGACAACCAACTTTTTAAGAAATATTCTTCTTCATCATACTTTATAGCAAATTCAGCGTGAAGAAGAGGTTGTACGTCCTCTGAAATAAATATCACTCCCGCAGTCTCTTTTTTTATTTTGTTTAAATTTCTGCCTTCAGAAGACACAGCTATTCTGACAAATTTACAAATGGCTATGACATGTTACCATGACCTGTCCAAATGTTTACTGTCTATCTGACCTTTATCAAATCTTTCTTGAACCCTTACCACAAAAGAGGTTGTTTAGACAAAATGTAAGTGCTTTAAGCTCATACCTTATGTATTTAAATAAATTGACATACTGTATGCTTTGAAGCATCAACTTATTAGAGTTCCCTTTTTTCCTGCTGTGTTCAGTAGTGAAAGCTTAGGACGTTTGTGTCATTGACATATTGTAAATGTTGACATATTATAATGTCGTCTTTCACAAATTAGGTCAGATGAGAATTTTGTTATCTTCTTATTCAGAATTTTAGGCTAGTTCTGATGGCAAATTTCAAATTCCCATGCAAGCTCACAAATTTAAGCATGATACAATTTTATGAGAAATTAGGTCTCTCCAGACCGGTTCTAAGGCTGCACACTTTTCAGATGTGCTTTCATGGAATATGACATTTTACCTCAATACAGACGTTATGTCTCCACACACTTCCAGATTGAACTTTGAACCAAAGAGCAGAGCATAGTATTTCTGTGGCTAATACATTTGTTGAAATATTCTCTACAAAGTACTGCCACCTGATGAGTATTCTGTACAAAGAACTGCCTTCTGATATGCTCAGACATTGTTCATGAAACACTAGCCAATTTAAGATAATAGCATTTTTTGAATATACAGTACAGTTTCAACTTCAGCCAAAAGATTAGGCATTTTATTTACATATTTATGTAATATTTTTTTTTTGCATTATTGTTATAGTCAAATTAGGAATACTTTGTCAACCAAAATATAACATGTTTATGTTTTGATCATGATGCCCATTGATCTATGACATATTTGTGTGTAATCCTTATTTTGATGTAGGCATTATTTATTGAATTCATCATTGCATTTTGCTGCCCGGAGATAGCACTGTCATTAAGGCCTTTAAGTCATTGAAGGACTTAAGATAGTCTTATTTCTAGGCGGTGATTTGTGGAGCAGTGTGCCTCTGCCATTGTGTCGCCCAGTCATTTAGGTCACTGCCATGCCACGGAGGAAAACTGAGGTGATGGAAACAGAACTCAGAGATCTGTTATGGCTTACTGCATAAATACTTTGATAACCCTGATGGTACATACTAAGTTTACTACACTTCATCTTATCAAGAAACTGATAAGGTTTTTATTTGATGTACTTATGTCCAAACATCAGGGATTGTCAAAAAAAGCTAATAGTCAGTTGTATCGATAGATTTGCAAGTAAAAATGTTTACTAGTACTGTACATTATTTGTTCAGTCTCATGATTTATAGATGCAGTGCACAGTTCTTATTTTGGAAGGATGAAAACTACTTGCCATGCTGACACTGTGTTATGCAATAAAACTTAGGAACTCTGCTGTCCTTTGTTAAAAAGAGTATAGACAATATCAATTATCATGTATGTTGATTTCATACTCATCAGCTACACACAAGTAATATGAGTGTGCCACTGCAAAATCTTGCAATATATGATATGTAAAAGGCACATGTCACAAACAAAGCTTGCTGTATGAAACCACTCAAGCTTTGAAAGCTCTCAAAAACCTCCCTAAAATATTGCTATAATTTCAGTTTAAAAATATGTCTAGATTAGCGATGTTGGCAGCTCTGATGCCATTGTTGTGTTTCAGACTGACTAGAACATCACTGATGATCTCATGAATTTGTGTTAAATATCCAGTTGATGATTTCCATGACAGATTGTGATGAATATGATAGTATTGCAAATTGTGTATTGGTTGGACACCGTTTCTTTGTGACTGAAACATGTTTTTTTATTATGGCATACCGTCACAATGGTGAATGTAAACACTGTGCCAATTCCTGTGTAGAAAGTACAACTTGTAGATCAGCCAGTATCTATTTATTTCTGCAACCTAGGTGAAATTTAGCGCTCTGTGCCAAAGCCAGGTGCTTTGCATCTGCTCTGAATCAGAAGATATCAAAATCATTCCCACAGGAAGACAGAGGCTATCTTGCAGATGACAGGTACCCACCAAAGACAACTACATTATCCAGGGTGATAGTCTGAAAGGCATTAATTGTGGCCACATTCATAGACCATAACTTTGAAGAGTAAGCATTTCAGTCAGGCATAGAGGGTCATATATTTTGGTATTTGTTGTTAGGGGACAAATCGCCCCGTGAAAGTCTTATTGTCTCAAGCGCCAGTCTGGGCAAATTCAAGTTATTACAGGTTTCTGTTTGGGAGTCTTGGCATCTCATACAATCTTTTCAACATTGTTTTACCTCCATGCCTACAAAACAATATCCATTCATTATGATAAAGATTCTATGTTATGAACGTAAAGTAATGGAAGGTCAAAACTTGAACTCAGTGTTTTTGCACTGATGTGTCAGTGGCACCTGAGACAGTTAGGTTTATCAAGAAACAAAAGGAAACCACACAGATAATTGCACTTGCACTGGGTTTGCCCACTTATTTGAAACAAACAAATCTAGATATTTCTTTGTTCCTCAAGAACCTGCCTAAAGAGATTTAGCCCTCCACCAAAATGCTAGTAAGTGAAAGTTGTCTGATTACAAAGAATACCATCCATTGCTAAATTTCTAAGATGATAAAGGAGATTACAAGATGTTATACCATAAGATTGCTCCATGGAACAGTTTTGCCATTTTTCTTTTGTGATTGGTATAGATGGGTCTGGGTTTATACTGGGTTCATTAGGAGGAAATAATACAGTGAGCTTTCCTTTATTCAAATCTAACAATGACTTTACAGAGGGGATGGTCAGATTTCATTGTGGATTTGGGAAGGGTTGGGGTAGGAATTGTGCACTTGCACTGCACTTCTGGAACAGATAAATCATCTTTGGGCAGGTCAGCACTCACTTCCACTTTTCCACCTAGTCACCTAAAAACGATGAAAAAATGAATTATATTGAGGATGTTTCAATGAGATTAAAAGTCCTCAGTCTGAAATGAATTTATTAATAGACATAATTGTGTGTTTGAGCCAGTAATGATGGCACTTGCAGAATTTGTTGTGGCTTTACTTTATTTCTGGAGTATATTAACAGCAGCGTGCCTTACATCTGAGTATTTGGGGTACACTGCCTCAGTTTTGTGTATCATCTTTAATATCCAACCTTCATTTATCGTTTGTAAATACTGTAATTCAAGCTTCAGCTTATTTATGTTCTTGTGTTTCTGTTTTTGTGGACTGCATTTGAGATAGCATTATGTACTTTGCTTTTACCCCCTTTGTGCCATGTATTGCAGATTGGATCAGTATATATGGAGATGGCATGTATTGGATTACCAAGGAAACTTTTATCCTACTACTTGTGAAGTCCACAGAGATTATGTCTCTTTAGACTTTAACTTTCCTCAGTTTACATGGCTTTATTTAGGCCATTTCACTGTGATTTTGAAAGCATGCTACCCAAGACGGGAGATCTCTCGGATTCATTTGAGCAATTGTATCATAGATCTACCAGATATCATTCAGGAATTTTCAACTTCCTTGTGCGACCATTACTAAAAGCTTCATGTATCATCTTTGTTTGGAGTTTTGGATGGCTGATGTGATATTGAGTGAAAGTTAATAAGATACTAGGCTGGATATCAATACATGTACAATTGCTAAATCATAGCCAGAAGACTTTTGTTCAGTTAGAAGGTACAATAAGGGAGCATGGTTTTATTTTTTTCAATCTCGTACTATCGTTTGTCCCAAAATGTGTGATTTTCTCAATGCAGAATGATGGTATTGTTTAGTTTGTAACTTTCCCAGCTCTCTCTTTCTCTCACCATCTACATCATTCTCTGGGCTGCAAGAGTAGTTTAGTATTTGTATGTTCCCTTTAAACCATGCAGTAGTTGTACACACAGTTGAAATTTTAAGGTTTAATGAAATTTTTAATAAATTAGATTCATTTTTTAGGTTCTCTCACCCATTGAAGGGATTTTATCCAGTTCCTGCCATTTGACATGTGTTAGATCTACTTTTAACATTGCGTGCAAACAGCAAACAATATGAAAAAATGCCATTGAAAATTTGAGACACAGGGGTTTAGTTGGAATGTATTGGAGTGTTTACAAGCAGCTATATCACAATGATATCAATATGTCAGAGGTCACAATGAAGTATAGCAGTTGGTCATGGTACCAACTTACCGGTGTGAATGACCAGCAGTGGCGGTGCATCATTAAGGGCAAGAGAAGCTAAGCCCCACCAATCTTACTCCCCTTCCCACAATTTTAACTTACTACAAAATAAAATTGACGCCTTTTGATAACCCTCGTGAAAAAAGTTCAAGTTGTGACATACAAGCAAGTGGTCTTTGATTAAGCAGTACTAGGGGCTAGTTGAGGTTAAGCCCAGTCAAAGCAAGGTTGTTTCGCTTCTTTACACAAGGAAATCCAGACTCATCCTTCAGCCCATCAAAAATTTGGACCGTGTGGATGATCACAGAGTTTCATATATTGGGACTGGACACAGCATCTCAGGCTGACTGGGACGTTGAGTCCATTGGGGCATTTGGGTCGTTTGGGCAATAAGTGCATTGGGGGCATTGAGGTCATTTGCTGATTGGGGCATTGAATCCACTGGGGCTTTCAGTCTTTGTTCAAGGCACAGTGTACAGTATTGTAACACTTCAGGTGAGAGATAGGTGAACTGCATGAAATCATTAGCCTTTTACATCAGATGTTACTGGAAGCATCCTGTGCTGTGGGGTATTTATTTGTTCATTCAAGGACCCTGCAGTCAGCTGAGCTGTACTGTTGATCCTTTAGTATTTTGCAGTTAAATGGGATTTTTATGATTATCAGGTGACTTTTATGTAGAAAATACAGCTTCCAGCACTCCAGAAAATGTTGCAGTTTGATTAAACAAGTTGCGATAAAGTAGAATTGACATTCTGTAAAGTACTTAGTGTTGTTCAGAAAAGGTGGCACGTTTTTTTTTGTTTTTTTAAAATTAGATTTTAATATCCTCCCAGCTATGGTTTTTTTAAAAGACAAGGCAAGGTGCTCGCCAGACCACTGACAGGAGATTGCCTTTTAAATACTAAGTTTACTCAAGGAGAAACCGATTAGAAATAGGTTTTGAACCCAGGATTATTCGCACCAAAACACAAGCTTCTGCCTTTTTGGCCCCCCTGCCAGCTGCACTAAGTGTAAACAATGATTTCATAAGTCAGCTATTAGAAGGTATTGGACTTGCCGCAATATATTTTTTTTAAAAATCTTATTGCCTACTTCATACCTTGTGAATCTCCTGGGTTGATTTTAAGTTTTACAGCTTTATGCTTATTGCAGTATGGTACAGTATTGTGAGGTGAGGAAACTGGTCGATAAAAACTTCAAAGAGAATCATGCATTCTGCGTTGTCAGTGTCTAGACATTTGACGTGAAATGCGTTGAAATTTGCTGTGGCATTTTAAACTTTTTGTCCACATTGTCACTGGTGTGTGTTGCGTAGTTAAAGCTTTCAAAATGTGAGAGAAGTTCAGTGTCGAGAGCTGAAAGTTCGAGAGTTGAAAGTCCTGCCCTGTCATAGAGCGACATAACAGCTTTTGTATTGTGCATTGTCTAGTGTTATTGGAGCGTGTCAGTCAGTGTGTATGTTCGCCTGTTTGCTTGTTATTCCTCTGCCTTCTTGCTCAGATTCTGGATTATCCAGTCGAGACCGGTTCATTGATCGCATAATAATGTAAATATTATACTGTGCATGTTTGCTTCGTTCCTGCTTTCCAGTCACGATTTTCACTAGCCCTAGGGGAAGATTTTCTAAGGTGTGCCCACTATTTCCATCTCTATGTCTCTCTCTCTTTCTCTTTTTCTCTCACACAGCGCGCTTGCGGTGATAGAGATTCCCCCTTTTTTATTTAAAGATTTTAAGCCATTCTTGTTTTTTTTTTTCTTCTTCTTCTTCTTTTCCTCCTCTTCCTTCTTCTTCTTTTTCTTCTTCTCCTCCTCCTCCTTCCTCTTGTTTTTCTTCTTCCTCCTACTTCTTCTCCTACTCCTTATTCTTCTACTTTTTTTCTGCTCTTCCACCTTCGTCTTCTTCTTCTTCCATACAACTGGTACTCTTGTCGTTGAGCAGTTCTCCAGTGCGCATTGAAAATGGGCTAAGCCGGTGCTTTGATGGATATCCTAAATAACTCTCAAAATTGCTTTTATAATCACATACTGTATTCTGAAAACTCATCCTTCTCTGAATACTTAGCCAGTTAAATGGATTCGGCGGAGAGAAATTCACTCTTTGATTTACAGTATTTTTTTTTTTTCACAAACAAAATCTGCTTAATTGGAACCCTGAGAAGGTACCGAGGAGATTACCCTTAGGCGGGCGATGTCATTAAATATTCCCGAAAGAGATTCTTGGAAAGTTTGCCATTCTGCAAAAGTGCAGTCGTGGAGTCCTCAATAGAGTTCTCCCCCAACCCCATCCATGTCATAGCTGTGAGGACTAACGTGTGAATTCGCTGAGATATCGTTTTATTCTGTCTGCATCATGCATGCCTATGGATTCCCTCCCTAGACCCCAACCCTCTCATTTCTCTGTCAGAGCGCCAAGAACTCGGCGTCTCTGCCCGTCATTATGCTGTACTGTATGTGTTTATTTCTATATTTATTTCACAATCGCTTGTTGAATTACACATGTATGAGCATGACTGTTAGTTTATCGAAGGATTGTGGTTTGTTGCGTTGTTTTGATGGCTTGCCTTGTATCTACATGTACTATGTTTCACTTTCTCGAGGCTACCAGGGTATGTGGTTGGTAAATCCGTCGCTAATTGTACATAGGTCGTACACTGATGATAATGTTTTCTGCCGGTGGTTTACCAAGAGAGAATTGATTGTTTTTATGCGTTCTGATCTCAACAAATGTCAGAATTGATTTTTGTGTTCAAGATGAGCGGAAACTAGAGAGAGATGCTTGGAATAGATATAATTATGCGAGGATGGAATGGAGAGAAGGAGACAGAGGGAGGGAGGNGGGGGGGGGGGACTTTCTAGGCCAGACCGCCTGTGGGCGGATGCGGATGAGAGTAGAAAAGTTTTGAGATGCTACATTCATAGATACTCTTGCAATATACAGCCCAAAATTT
>JAWQUT010000600.1:144820-209820 GCA_033807755.1 Ellobium chinense | reverse complement strand
GAGTTCAAACTAAGGATGGGTGGAAATAAAAAGCACGTGACACTATGTCGTCCAGTGGGTCAGCCAGTGGGTATGGCCGACCACCTGATTTTGACTGATATGACAGACAGAGTGTTCTTCGCCTTCTGAAATGTCTCCATAGTACTGTTAAAATGTTTTTCCTTAAATAAAACACACAGTTTCCAGTGAATGTCTCTGTTTTCCAAATAGTACAGTTGCAAACAGCAGGAGATTTTATGGTGAACGAGCAGATGATGATGATGTAAGTAATAATCATTTGAGAAATTTGAATGAATATTCATAATTTATGGTTATGTATGTCTGTTTAGCTTCGTTGGACTTGTGTACATGTCAGTTGTGGATTAGTCAATCATTCCCAGATGTTTTCATATTTTTCCTATGCAGATGCTGCCTTTGTATCCAAACTTTCTTGTCTCCCTTGGCATGATTACAGAGAGGAAAGGGAGCGAAATCACTGAAAAAATAGAATATGCAAAAGACAAACATAAACATCTGGGGAAACACGAGGAGGCAATCATGGTAAGATTAACTGACATTAGATCTTGTCATCATCATCATCATCATCCTTGTTAAAGATACAGTTGCTCATGCAGTTGCTCATTTTAAATGAGAGGGCATCATCCCTGCTGTGTTGTAGGTCAAGGATCTCATAGCATGGATGAAAAAATAAAATCACAAAATTTTGATACATGGTGTGAGGAATGTAACATTCCACATACATGTAATTATGTGAACACATGTATCAACAGATGAAAGTGATGCCTGAAGTATCAAGCAAAGATTTACCTCCTTAATCACAGTGGCTCATCTTCATAATATTTTTTCTGGCAATAACAGGATTTTGCATAGACCTTGCTGGTATGGCATCTTCGGTGGAGGCATCAGTCTAAATATAAATATGTTTACATGGGTTGAAAAAAAAAAGTTTGATTGTGATTGTTATATTACACAGCTTTCTTGTTTTCTCTTTGTTGAGTGTGAATGCGAAGCTTGGGAGGATGGAGGGGGGAGTAAACATGAATTAACAATGACTGTGTGTGGATATAGAGAACACTCCTGGTTGATAATAAATATTCTACACTGTTATTCTTCAGGACATCGTAGAAAGTGTATTCAGCAACATGCAGGATCATTTGGGCTACAGAGAACTGGATAATGTACTGTGCACAAAGGTGAAAAAGAATCAGAGCATTGACAGTAACAACAACAACAAAAGTGACACCACTTTTCACAACAGTAGTATTTTACATATTTCATATGTAGTGGAGAGGATGAGGCAAAATAAAAAGAGTGAGTGCAGAAGAGAGATATGGAGATGGAGGAGGGAGGGGAGAGAGAGAGAGAGAGAGAGAGAGAGAGAGAGAGAGAGAGGNGAGAGAGAGAGAGAAAGAGAGAGAGAGAGAGAGAGAGAGAGAGAGAGAGAGAGATGAGCAGTGATAAGCTACTGTGTGAAGTTTCTCGGGGCTCGGGGCTCGTAAAGATTATATTAGATGACAAATGCCACTCAATGAAAACAGTGTCAATTTTTGTTTTGGACACTAGGCAATTCCTTACAAAAATATCACCCATGATCCAGTTTTTCTGCTTGGTATGAATTGTATATCATTAGCAAAGCTGCCCATCATTTTGTTGTGGGTTTGGTAGACGAGAAAACAAACTGCTGACATCCTTCTGTCTGTCATGTTGTAAGGAGAGCTAGTATTTGTGGGGAATTTTTATGGAAAAATCCAATGTGACATCACGCTAACTGTAGGTCCCGGTATATAAACTTGGTCACGGATGATACTGATATCTTAGTAGTACGTTCAACATAACAAAGTTCCTTTCCTTGTTTACATTTATCAGGAATATGGCTGGAAGTTTGACACCTTTCTCAATCGTCCTGAAGTTCAGCAAGCTCTTCACGTCAAGCCCACACAGTTCTCCATCTTCTCTGATAGAATGATTCTCAGAATGGCGGAGGATTTTTTTGGTGGTGTTGGTGATGAGTTAGCACTCATTATGGACAATTACAAGGTAGGCAATTCAAGAGGCCAAGATAAATATTGAAATGTAGAATGCAGGCATTTGTAGTTTTACAAGTTCACAGCCTAAAGTATCTGTGACTATCGCTTTTACAGATTCAGAAGAAAATGCAATAGAAATCTAACACAATGCTTGTTCAGAAAATATGGTCAACTCCACTTAATTGCAAGTCATCAGTAGCAGGGACAAATTTGCAATTACATGGTGACTTTTATACATAGAGAGAACATTTATTGCATGAAAAATGCTGTCATTAAATGGAAGCTGTGATTATCTGGATTGTGATTAAGCCGAGTTGACTGTGAAAATTTCTATGGTGGACGGTTTCAGTGCTCTTGTTCAAGCGTACAGCTGAAATTTAAGGTTCATTAGCTCCGCACAAACAAATGGCGCCACTCCATTTTGCTCAACCAGTGAAAACTCTCAAGTTCCCCACTGTAAAACAGAGAGAGAAAGTTGGAAAAGTAATATGATCATCATTAGGATATTGTTTTCTTAATATCATTGTGGTTGACAGTCCTAGAATTAAGTTAAATCCAGTTGTGTAATTCATACCGATGAAGAATAAGAGCCAATTCATCTCTTGTTTGGTTTATAAGAATGAGGATGTCTCAGATCTCTGATACACTCTGTATTTATTGACATGGTCTAGAACCCTCTGAACGTATTATGAGAAAGTACTTATGTATGTGTATGATATGTATGGTATGATCAGGTTTTGCTGTTCAATGGACACATGGACTTGGTCGTCAGTGTCCCCATGACAGAAGCTTTTCTCAGTGATCTCCCTTGGTCGGGCCGGGAAGAATACCTCAAGACGGAGAAGAAAAAGTGGGTGGATGAGGCAGGGGAGGTAGCTGGCTATGTCACAAAGCTCAAGGACTTTACAAGGGTAGGTAAAACTCAGTTTGGTTTATAGATGAAACACAACAAGCACGGACTTTATTTAACAAAGTGTGAATAAGAAAAAAAATATTATTTAAAAAATTCCCCACTGATGTTATAACAATGTATATTAAGATAACAATTTAAGCAGTAATGATATGTGGCAAGTCAGGTACATATGACAGTATTTTTGACATAACACTGATATACATGTACTATTTTATATTGTTACATGCTCTTTGTTAGCTGAATGTGAAAATTCTTCCCATACTGATAAACTGTTTGGAGTGAAAGCATGTCATACTTTTTGAAGAAAAATAGGTCAATATCAAAACATGTCTAAAGTGACAACAAATGAGATTGGATGCATGAGACCATTTCAGACCAGCTGCTATTATTATCAAAACATTTACCAGAGCCAACAGTCAGCAGCTTGGATCAATAAAGTTGTGAGTTTTGATGTGTTTCATCTGTTGAAGCACAAAGGTATGTTCCTCTTTTCTTTGTTTTTCAGGTTGTGATGAGAAAGGCCGGACACCGAACAGCAATTGACCAGCCTGCATGGACTTTGGACATGATCTACAGATTCATTCATGACAAAAGCTTTCAGACTTGATATACATATTTTATACACACTGGCAGCGTGCCAAACAGTTTAGAAACACAATTTTTATGAAACTTACTATTCTTTATCATTACCGGGCTATGTGAGGGAAGTATAATGCTTGCTAATTGTGACAAGTCTACAGTACATGCTGTTGGTTTGAGTAATACAATTTGCTGGGCTATAATGGGAGTAAAAAAACATCTCTCTTGTACCTAAAAATAAAAGTTACTTGGATTTAAAAAACAAATGCAGCCATTACCAAGCAGACAGATCAGTAATGAGACCAGGCAAAATTAGCAGGCACAAACAACATACTAGACTGGTTTTTCTTTAACAGAGATCCTTTACATGTGCTGTGTTATCTATGCTGATCTCTACACACATTCCTGGAGGATCAAATGATGTCTCAGCACCCCTGTAATGGAAACTCTTTAACTGCTTAAAGACCAGAATAATCAATTCTAACATGTGATTGTTGTGCTCAGATGATTGCTCTCTGTGCTCTTTTCAGCGCTGAGTAAAATTACATATATTACATATACTCAGTTACTTTTTCTCACTCAAAATATTGTTATTTGTTTGTCTGTTATCAGCTGAAATAACTATATGATCCACTTGTTAACACAACAGTTTTCAGTGCCTTTTTCTTCTGATTCCTCCTACTTTAGGGCCATTGAGGGTGCCTAAATGAAGATACCACCAAATTCAGAAACAGTCAAACAAGAATACCTTGAACACATGCAAATTGGAATCATATATCCTCCAACAAACCTCTCAGACCTGAATTTATTTCTCTGTGCCAGTGTTTCACATAGTTTTCAAAATTCTGCAATCTTAAACAGGATGAGGTGGCCCTGAAGAAACTAAATTATCCATGCTTGGCTGTATAGCCCTGGCTAATCCATTGATAATGCATTCTTGCTGTGGTGAGCTCAAGAAAAGAAGTTTGTGAAAGCAGCATGACTTATTTAAAATTTTGCTGAAGTCTGAATGTACTTACTGTCATTTCATTTTTGATGGTTCATATCATTGATCTATACATTGATCAACAAACAAAACATAGAATATGGTCATCAGGAAGTTTTCAACAAGAAAGAAATTTAGAAGTGACAAAGAATCCAACTATTTATTAATTTCCTCAGTATTGAAGAAACAATCACCTGTGAATTGTCATAAAAATGACATGTGTGAAAGTATATCTGTCTGAAAAAAGCTGAAAGGTTATGAACCATTCAGTGCATCCTAAACTTCCATTTCAGTCACTTTCTTGTGAATGGTCTTACAAAGAATACTTAGGTATGTTCTTAAAAGGTAATATTTATAACAATTAAGTATTATTAATATTATTACCTAGTAAGTATTATATGAATATATTAAGATTTTATTATTTTGTTTGAGTACCATTCTCTGACTGGTCTATCACGAAGAGGGATTTGTGAGACAGACTGCTGTCTGTAAATACATTGTATACACTAAAATGGAGATTTCAGCTATAAAAAATTAAGATAAACACAGTGCATTTCTGCAATTCATGTTTCAGTGATATGAGATAACAAGTTTAAATTGTAAAGAAACATGACACTGAAAAACAACTAATAACATTTGATTATGAGGTAAATAATAACATTTGATTATGAGGTAAATAAACATGAATATATTTCAGAAGAAATGATGACAAGTGAGAGCAGCATGTTCTGATTGAGCATCAGATGACAACCTGTAGTTATGTGAATGAGCAATTTACAGATGGCAAAGGCATGAGTAGAGAATGTACATATTATTTTTCCGCTGGATAAGCTATGGCACATGGGTAAACTGTCATGTTAAAGAAAAAAAATACAGTATAAGGTATCAGTGAAAACTGGCATACAATATCAGAAGATAAATCAGACTTTCATATAATAAGGAAATCATTATTCAATCTATATTATGTGTAGTGGACTGAGTTTTTGTTACCTGTGGTCGAGTAGTATCTCTTTCATGATATTATCATCATCAGCTCTAAATCCAGTGAAACATTACACAGTAACTCAATAATGAAGTCTGTTAACAGAGTTCTTAAGAGTAGAATGTCAACATAATACACATAAAGCTGGTAAACATACAGCTGAAGAGTGTTTTTGCCGAAACTCATTGTGTGTACTTTGAATGCTTTTAAAATGAAGAGAAATAACATACTGGTAATTGTTCTCCACACATGTATTTTAATCTACTTGAAAATGACTTCATTCTTAAAGGAATCAAGATTTCAAGCTAAAGTTTGATTTGAAGAATTAAAGAACTGCATTTTCAGTTTTCAACAAAAGTGCTTTTACGGAGTTTTGGAAGAACACTTTTCAATCACAGAAAAAAAATGCCATAATCAGTTATGAGTATACTATATAGACACACGCTAGCATAAATGGGAACACTATTATGGAATGCATTACACTATTACCTGCTAAGTACACTGGCTTTGTGAGACTGAAGAGATTACAAGTACAACGGAAAATGTCAGCAAACACAGCCTCTAAAATGAAAGTGTCTACCATAAACTTAAAGCAGTTTATGAGCTCAGAGTAGCTTGCTCCATTTCAGATTCTGACACGTCTTAGCAAGTAAATTTATGCTATAAGAAGTATGACGACAGCTCCAAAGGATATTTCTTACATTCAGATCTATCAAAATAAAATTAAAATGTAAGATGCCTAACTGTTCCAGGCCTACAGATCTACTCTGATGGAAGAATGACAGATATGTCCATGGGTCAGCTTCCAATGTATTCTGTGCCATCAGCTTGGATTTCATTACATTTGATTAATGCTGAAAAAGCACATAGTTTGAATATATACATCTGTGGGCTTTTGCAGTTGACTCTGGTTAACTGCCACTTCTGCTTAATAGCAAATTTCTCCAAATTTTTCCTTTATAAAATTTACTTTGGATAATCGCAACCCCTCAGGGGCCATAAAATCAAAGATCAGCGGTACAAGGATTACAACTGATAAATAAATACTTACATTGACAGCTGAAATTGTGCAATGGAAGGTAGACAGGTTGACTGAGTAAGAGCTGCCACGCCATGACAGGTGTGATAAGCCCCTCCTCTCCTTTGCCTCGGCTATACCCGATAATGCTCCCACACTGAGTGCAATAGGGTCATCTCTGCCCTGCCATTCCCCCCCCNAACCCCCCACACCCTTTCCCCGAAACCATTCCGTCACCAAGAGGCGGAGTTTCTGTGATGGCCCCAAACCCATGAAAACTCAGAGGAAAAAGGTTACTTCCCCTCCTTCCCCCTTTGCAATAAATGGCCGAAAATACCAACTCCACATACTCGCAACTCCACTTAATCCCAAACTTTTTCTGAGGAGTAGCGATAAAGCGGGGTCGACAGTATTATGAAATTGGCTATGGGATTAAAATTCCTGCTAGGATGTATGATAGAGAAACAAATGTCACTGAGGCAAAGCTGCCCTCCATCCCTTGTGCAACTGCTGAGATAGAACATGTACTAAAGGAAAACATCTCTCAAACAGAGCCACGTTGTCAATTTCATATGGATCAGAGGATCTCAGATATAGTTCCCTACCATAGACATCCTCCCATACAATTGTGTAGTTGTCAGGAATGAAGCCCACCCACTCTGTGTAATGAAAGTCTGGAGTCCACATGCTGTATCCCATGATGCGAATGTTCTTCAGGTGTGGCTTGTCACTGTCCTCTCTTGGCTCCACTGAGGGGCGAGGATACTGACTGAACACAGCATTTTTCCATTGAAAACTGCCATGTGTTGGCAAGAAGGGCTTAAATTTCGGAGAACACTTTTGAGCTAGAATGTGTGTGGAAGACTCGGATGTAAATTTTAATGATTGTTCCTGGGAGACTTTTGGTACACTATCATCAAACACTTGCTTGTGAGAATTAGGTGGTTCCTCTCCAGTTATGGAGTCAATCTTTGCTCCTGTAATATTCCTGATAAGAGGCATCAGACTGGTGCCCTCTGTACAAAGCCATGTGTTGAATGGATTTTCAGGACACAGTGGCAGAGTAGGAAGGCCGGCAGCTTCAGCCAGAGTAGGGAACAAATCAACAAGTTCGACAAGAGCTGAGCTGGTGTAGCGAGCCTTCAACTGCTCATTCGAAGTGACATGTTCATGATGAAGTGAATGATTCTGATAGAACGTATCTGAAGATCTTACAAACATCCCTACTTCAGATTCAGATTCAAAACCATCTGAAGCCCACATGTGTGTGTCACTTTCAAACAGGATGGCCTCATCTCCATGCTTCTTTCCTGGCTCTTCTTTGTGAACTGTTGATTTGCCAGCTTTAAAAGGGTCAAGATAAGGGAAAATTTTCTCGTCCTTGTGTCTCTTGGTATGGGTGACTCCTGGAATGTACATGATAAGAGGAACTCGTGCTGCCACATCAAACACACTGTACTTGGACCATTCCTGATGTTCTCCCAAAGCCCATCCTGAAAAGGAGAATCAGAGTTGGAATTTTCATTTCACTAAGCCATATGGCTGCATATAAATACAGGATGGTACAACGATATTAACCTGAATTAAAGGACAAAGGTAGATATGTGCTTCAACAGCCTAAAAAAATCCACATCATTTGACAAAAATAAAAAAAACAACAACTTTAAATTGCGTACATTTTTTTTTCTGTCTGACCATTTCTGAGAAAACATTGCTGGAATACCAGGAATTTCACCTTGTGTATGTTATCATTACTCATGCTGTGTGACGACATAAGGTAAGAAAAGCTGGCTGACAATTGTGCAGACACATGCGCAAACCATCTGGATCAGTTATCTGCTAGCCTATTGCACTTTCTGATGTCAAGTAGCATGAATAATGGGCGGTGTGTGTAGGATAAAAATCCCAACATTCCTGCTGTGTTTTCTCAGAAACCGTCAGGTGAAAGGAAAAGTATACAGTACATGATTTAAATTTTATGAAAAAATGATGTGAATTTATCAGGCTGTGGAAGCAAATAACTAATGCTATCCCTTTTAAAGGAAAATTGTTCAAAGATCATAAGATAGTTTTATGGCTCAACTCTGATGTTCACAGCCATCAAATACTGGACAGCTTCCTATTGCCCATGACTTTATCAAAAGTGGTTTCCTTAGCTGATAATCAGTCGACTTCTTAGCATGATGGCATTCTAAGATTTTGCGGGAATTTATGGAAAAGAGCATTCTGAAAATGAGTGAACAACAATACAAAGACAACACATGATGCACGCACATAGAAAGATTTCAGAACCTGTGATTCTCCCTGAAATACAGAAACACCACTTACCATGGTCACCAATAAATGAAATGATGGTGTCTTCTGCAAAGCCGTTATCTTCAAGGGCAGACAAAACTCTGCCAAGCATTGAATCCATGTAAGATGTGGCAGCATAGTAGCTCTGTCTCATCAGGAGCTGTACACAGATGATGTAAACAAAATCATAACTCTGACTGGTATACACAGTATCAATACTTCTTCACACTTCAGCAAAGCCCCACAATCATAAGTTAAATATGGCTGGTAACCCTTCTTATGGACTGGACTCAAAGTGAGTTTATTATTTCCCTTTCAGGAAAGACAGGCATAGTGGCATCACTGTCAATGACCAGTCTACCTCCAGATGTGAACAAATTAGTTAGCGACACTCAGTAAAGTTCAGGCTATAGTGAGTGTGACTCAACAGACTTTTTGAAATGGTCTTTCCTGTGAGAGGTTAAGAATCAGCATATAGGACCACTGGTCTTGCCTCACCAGTTTAATGAAATCCACTGGTTGTTTGATGACATATTCCCAGTGTTCAGATATTATACTGTAGTTAGAGAAAACAGAGTTTTAATAAGCACAAAGAGACCTAATTCCTAACAGATTGCTGCATTCTTGAGTTTTTGAGTTTGTAAATAAATGTCCTGTTATCTTAATCAGAACCAGCCTGACATACTGAGCCAAATGATACCAAAATCTGCACCTGACCCAAATTCTGGATGTCAACAACAAGGATGATATGGTTGATGTATGATACAACCATTAACTATGGCCTTCTCTACAAAGTGACATTCCTTTGATGACACAACTTCTGTCTGCCTTTGTGCTAGAGACATGACAAGAAAGTCCTTGATTGTACCTGAAAGTGTTCTGGCACTGGTCCAAATGGAAAACTGATATTCAGCTTGATTACATCATCTCGTTCTCGCAAGTCAGTCCATGGGTTCCATGCCACCAGTGGCAACCGTAGAGGGTAGGTGTGATGTTTGGCTAGCTTGATTTCAGATAAAGGATATAGATCTGGGGGAAAAAAATAGGGCTACTTGAGAAACCTGCCTGGAAATATTAACGCCACCAAAAAAAAAAACCACCAAGAAAAAAAAACAACCAACTAAACTCGATGAGAGGCACTCATAACTAGGACACGGACACATCCAGTTATTTACCAACTCAGAAATAAAATCTCAATACAACCTGGCAACATAACAATCCACTGTTGGTATTTTAAAAAGTGGGAAAAAGAAAGGCATAAATTCCGTTCCTAGGAATTTAAGGAAGTAAGTCTAGATTAGCCTTCTCTTTCGTGAAGGCTACTGCTGGAGATTTAGCAGCCTAAACTAGTTAGCTATTAATAACTTGGTACAGATACTTATGAAATAAACTTCATGCAGTCACTGATGCTTCATTGCAATCTGCTTAACCACACTTGTTCCATAATTCCATCACAGCAATGATACTTCATTCTGATCCATCATTGTTTGCTTACCTAAAAACTCCTTTGGATATTTCAGTGGAATATGAGGCTTATGGAATCCAACTGCCAGGAGGAAGGGTTTGTTGGATTTTGTTTGGGACATGTTCTGTAAAAATTCAACTGCAAACTCGGCACTCTGAATGTCCGGCAGAGACTTCTCTGGCATTTTCTCAACATCCACTGGACACACAATGTTCATGGCAAGAGAGCCATCAGGGTTTGGACACACCTGAAACAAATTTAGTTCAAACTAGTGTGAAAGTTCTACTATAAAAGCTCCTTTGATGAAGATCTTTTAGCAACTGAAATTCATATAAATTTTAAATTAAGCCATAGCATACAGGTTGATTACAATGGCTGTGGACATAGCACATACTGCTTCATCACATAACGGATATAGAACTTTAACTGGGACCCTAAAATACTCCCGATTGCCCAGTCTAAAAAATCAGCAAATTGTCAAAATATTTATTATGATTCCACAATGAATGGTACTGTTTTAGCTTGTGACAGTCCATGTTCTAATTCTTTATCCTTTTTATATAAATTCAAAATCCATGCTAATGTTTTTCAAATGTCTCTGACATAATATGATTCATATGGTGTGACTCTTAACAGAGGCCTGATCACAACACATTATACCTCTAAAAAAAACATAATTTTCACCCCTCCTGGATCAATCACATGGATAAAACGTAACACTAGACTGACATGATGATGAGTTCAAATCATATCATGGACTCACTGATGCCATTTTGTACTGCTGAGTTGAAGGGTGATAAGGAGTATTTGTCCAGCTATATGGAGAATCATCACTGAAATTGGATGCCTTGCCTGTGGAACAAAAAATTGTGAACATATAAAGTAGCGTAACTCTGTATAATCTCCTAAACCATTCTTAACTGCACACTTCATAACCATTCTTTCTTATACACCTTTATATTAGATGTCATCAATAGCATAAAACATTAGCATTCTCTTGCTATCCAATGAAAACGAAAAACAAAAAAGAAAAAAAAAACTCGCAGCGTAAGAAGAAAAACCAAAAAGTCAGTAAGTCAGAAGATGGTATCCATGCCCAGACAATTCATCCCTTATAACTTTCTATAACCCCTATTTGGATACATTGATCATCATTTTGTTAGCGCATTTCAGTTCTACCACTGCTTTGTTTCCTTGTCGGTGTCAAAGTCAGTAGGTAACCAGCGTCAGTTTGTACTTACCAGGATGAAATACTTTGCCCACAGACTGGGTGATGTAGCCTTGCTCCTTGAAGTGTTGCGGAAGTGTTGTATAGTTTCCAGCATGCACCCTCCAGTAAGAATAGAAGTCATAAAGCCGGGTAGTATCAGGGCGACGACTGGTTAGAAATGACACCCGACTCGGACCACAGATGGCTTGCTGTACGGGTAAAAATAAGAAGAAGTTACATATATAAACACATCTGGGCTAACCTGAAACATTAGGCAAGGCCCAAAGTGATCATTTGGTAAGGACAGCCTTTTGGATTGTGTGAAATATGTTTTACCTGAAAAAGTCATGAGGATAAATTAAAGTATGCAACAAAAATGTTTGTGAGTACTTTACCAAGGCTCCAGAGTGTGGACAGAGCACAATTCAACATGTTCTGTAGTTCCATGTTACATGATGGATGCCACTAACTAAATCATTCAGTTACATGCACCCACTTCTTTACTGACAACTGAGTTGAAAAAAAATTACTGCCTCAGATTTAAATAATTCATGATCTTTCATAATTTTCCAAGAAGCCTGGATATTTTCTTCTTGCCTTGAGCACATTTATGGCTCAATCCAAGGAATCACTCTGTGCCTGTGGTTGAATGTCCCCATGTCTCATCTATGCATGCTTTGATACTCTGATCCAACAGTCATTTGAATAGGGCCAAAAAACTAAAAACAACAACAAGAACAACAACAAAAAAACCTGTCATCTAAATAATCAATTTCAAAGTTTTAATTAGAATGTCATCCTTCATTATATTACTATCATAATTTCAACAGCTTTCATAACAAAAGAACATAACAGAGCTAGAAATGTCTAGTTTTCAACGGCTGCCACATGTCGTGTCATCTTGTCTACATCAGAAGCAACCTTAGGTCATGCAGGCGGTTATGAGTATGTAATGGTAAGAAGTTTTCAGATCTATTTTCATGGTACACATGAGTGAATAAAGTGAAGTGAATAAAGGTTGTGCACCAGTGTATTACAACACAGTTGAGTGAGAGAGGACTGAGGTACTGTATTGACAGTACATGCTGTTCTTACCTGCACAAATGCTTGCTCAAAGAGGATGGACTTATTGGCTAAGTTGTCTACATTCAATGTTCTCATGATGGTCTCACCATAACAACCGAGAGAGGGGCGCAGATCATCAACAACCAAGAAAAGCACATTAGGCTGCTTTGCGCCATTAATCTCTGAAATTCAGACAGAATATTGAATGTTCGCCTAAAAATATAGATGTAAATACAGATTATTGAAAATCAGCTTCACTTCAAATTACTGGTTTAAAGGGTGAGGGAGGAAGGGAAAGAGGGAGGGAGGAAGGGAGAGAGGGAAGGAGGAAGGAAGATAGAGAGAGTAGAGACAGTAATAAGAGATGAGAAATACATGGCAGAATGTGCCAATGGCGTGTGATGGTTTTCTGTAAGGATGATGAAGTGAGAGAAAGAAAAGAGACACTGAGAGATTGGTAAGAGAGAGAGTGGGAGAGTAGAAGTGGTTGTGAGTGTGTGAACACAAGGAAGAGAATGACAGAGGGAAAGAGTGGAAAGTGATGTAAATGCCGAATGCTAGTTCTCAGGTGCCTACTACTCACGATTGTTCTAAGTTCCACATTTTTTCTCATTTCTATACATATATTTTCATTCTTTTTTTCTGTGCTGAAACCTTTTCACTGGTTTCTCTTTGACTGTATCTAATCTATTGATCCTGATAAAGTGTTCGACATGCAAAATCTGTTAAATAAATAAACTCTTTACAATATAATGAGTGTGAAATTTTTTTTCAAGTTCATTCTGGGCAGATTCAAGTAGTTTCCATAATATGGATGTAAAATACTTATAATCTAAACAGATGAAATTGACATTGACACAGGTTACATGATGTTGATCAGTGGTATATCATAGTGTCTGTTTTGAAAGGCTTGTTCCAGGACATTTCTAAAACCATAATGCATGCTCAACCACTGCCCTCCAGCCCCTCTACCCTCCAATTTATTCCTGATCAACCTGACAAAATAGTAAACATCTGAAAAAGAAAGGCATTAAATGCTAATACATTAACATTATGGTTTAAGTTACAGGCCTGTAATTCTTCTCTCACTTTTGGGTCCTACTAATTAGGGATTATATTTCATCTCTCCTTTTCCCTCTTTTGGCATGCCCTGCTTCCAGTGATAAGGACTCCAGGGGGCAAACTTTGATTTAATGAGAAACTGTGTACATTTTACTTTATTTTGCCAGGGGTTTGGCGTTGACTAGTGAAAAACGTAGGATCTGTTTACAAATAGCAACCAAGCTCAAAATTTCAATGGGCTTGTTAGGGTTGGGTCAGTCTTAAAATCTGGGCAACACACTGAGCTTATATCTAATATGGATCTGGGTGAAAGCTAAATATTTGGGTTTGGAGAGCAGCACAAATGCTAATATAGCCCATAGAGGAAAAAAGGTTCCAAGCACATTACAAGTCTTTAACCATAATTTGCTGCCTTGATTATGACGTGCACCCATTTCTCCCACATTACTACGAAATCAGAAGTATTAAAGGAACTGATGTGGGGTGAAAACCATGCAGAATAGTAATCCGTCAATGCTTACCATGCGAGAACAAACAGCCAATCACAATAACGGCGATTCTGAGACTGAATTGTGCCATGCTGATACCGCACATAAAGCCTCTGCATTCGACACAAAACACTTTTGTGCTACAAACCGCAGTGGGTGTCTCCCCACTTTTGTTTATATTTAAGAGTAGCGTCCCTTTATTAGGATATATAATTTTCTTTGAAAAAGAGTGGGAATTCTATATCCTAAAGTAACTTTGAAAACAAAGAGTATCTCACGGTGTTGCCACTCATAAATTTTTTTTCCTACGGTATGAACAATTGCTTTTCGTAGATTGTTGGAAAAAAATATTGAATGTAGGGTAAAGAGGGCAAAATGCCTGGTTTTCCTATATCAACAGTTAAATCAAATACTTTTTTTTTCTACTAAATTTGCTTCAGCAGCATTGAGTAGTGAAATGTCGGGGAAAAAAAATCATTCTCTCTAAGGGGAAAAACACCTGACCAGAATGGCAATACAATTATCCCATGCTTGGATTTGGAAAGGTGGAGAGTGGCATTGCATGTGCCCGGGATTTTAGACTCTAGACTAGTCTAGATCTAGACTGTGAGTCCCAGTGCGATTATATTTTTGCTCAAAGCTACTGCTATCTCTATATGTTAGCTGATGGTCATGGCAGCAACACCCTGTAAGAACTCTCCAGAGCTAATAAACAGAATTGGATTGAATTGATTCTCCTATAACTTAGCCTTTGAATTTGAACTGTTGGCATAATCCTGTAATAGCACCGATTCGGTATCGATATTGAACTGCGATTCGGTATCGATATTGAACTGTGCTTCATTTAGTCTCATGCCTATATAGTCCTGGAACAGCACCGCCGATACCAAATATAAAATGGTATCGACTAAATCGGTGCTATTCCAGGATTATACCGAACTGTTTTAACAGTTTAAGGCCTCTTACAACTCTTAGTCTGGCCTTGCTTTGATTTCTGGTTAGGGTAGGGACATTGCCGAGGGCCACGGGACATGTTTCGACTGTTTCTAGGTCTAGAGGTAGGATACAGATATTAAAGGAAGAACCTTAACAATAACACGCTTTAGCTATTCGCTAAGTTTGTCTTGAGAAGTTTGGTTCAAAGCAAATGATTCTGAATTCTGGACTCGAACCTCAGGACCAAATCATGCATTAAAGTAGGACACGCACATCAAAAATAATTTTCCGTTTTTCAATACTTTTTCTCTCTGAAAGTTATCTATGGTGCCCACCGAGTCAATTTTGCGAAGAAAGAGCATCGTTCTATTACCGTGCGCGTATGTAATATGACGCAATAAGGAGAGCTAGAGTTACCGGATTTGGCCCTCGCGTCTAGAATTATTCCCCTTCCCCGATCAGCAGAAGCCTGTGGCAAAAACGCTGACGTCACTTATGTTCCAACAGGTACAGACGCCTCTACCTGACAATGTATTATTCAGCTTTTAATTAAGGTTCTGGTATTCCAAATTCAAACGTAAAGTTTGATAGTGTAAACCAGAAAAAGTATTCTCCATTTTTATTGCCTCAGCACGATTTTATTTGGCATATCTACTGTTCACAGAGGAATTAAAATATTCATACCAACATGCTANTCGACTGTTTCTAGTAAGAGATAGGATACGGATATTAAAGGAAGAACCTTAACAATATTCAATAACACGCTTAAGCCAAGCTATTCGCTAAGTTTGTCTTGAGAAGTTTGGGTTAAAGCAAATGATTCTGGACTCGAACCTTAGGACCAAATCATGCATTAAAGATACTGTCATAATGTAGTCACAATGGTTACTGAAACTAAGGACCAAGTATGATTGTGCCTAAAGACCATTGTAGTCTGGAGCTGTTCGTGAACATGTTAGTATTGTTAGACTGTGACAAAAACAAAATTTTAACATCACATGATAAATTATTGTAGATCTGCCATGATGGGCAAAAATATGAAAATATCCAAAACTTGACTCACGTGAAGAAATCTGTATGTTGGTATATCTTACCCCAGTTTGCTACATTTGTCATCTTTGTTAACAGATGCCTGAAGCTCTCAGCAGAAATGTTCCAGTCTGACACGCAGTGGGATGTTGACAAAGCAGCAGAGTTGCTCAATACTTCCTTGTTTGGCAAGCCAAGGAAGGTAAAATGCTTAGGATGGGAAAATCACCTTAATCTATTTTCATTATTGGTCAGGAAGTAATTTCTGTCCAGAGTTCTATCAAGACAGTATGTCTGCATGTAGGGATTGAAAAAAGTTTTAAGTTTAAGACATCTTGATGGTATGTTTCAATTTCAGTAGTTTGAATTGACATAGTTGGGCTCTTCATAACCCTACTGAACTGATTTTTGATGCAAAAATATAGTGGTACTTTAAGGTCTTTTGCTTTGCCATTAGTTTTGCAGATTATTTGGAACTGGGACATGCAACCTCAATGGATATGCAGAATCTATGTTTTGTGGTTTGGCATTTTGATGGGTTTCAGAGTTCTGCACTTGGAAAAATGTTATAGAGACTAAATTTTAATTGTTGCATCCACTCTTTTAATTGCAGAAACGAAAATCTGAAGGAACCACAGCACAGAACTCCACCAAGGGTGGCGGTCATGTCTTTTCAAGTGTAATCCGTGACAGCGATGATGAAACATTCACCAAAAAGGGGAAGAAAAAGTTGAAGGAGAGAAGGAGGAGGAAGAATAAACTTGCAGGAAAACCAAATTCAGAAAATTTGCTTGAAAAGCCAGCACACCATGATAAACCTCAGAATGGTACAGGAATGTCTTACACCAGCAAGAAAAACAAACACAATGTGGAGAAAATTCCTAAACAGACTTTAAAATTAAGCAGGCCTGATATGTCATTTGAAACAGATACTAGTGGTGGGAGCCTGAAGGACAGAGAGAAAAAGAAACAGAAAGCAAAGGTTGAGAATAGTGCTGAAAGAGGCTATGGGTCGAATCAGTCTTGTGAAATTAAGAAGCGAAAGAGAAAGCAATCAATTTCAGAACATTCGGGAAAAGATGGTACAGTCAGCCAAGCAAAGAAGATGAAAATAGACCAGAATGCAAACTCTGAAGCAATAGTCAGTTTAGCATCAGAAGATGGAAAGAGGAAGAGGAAAAGGAAAAGGAAGAAGAAAAATAACAGTAAAAAGAACAAATACAAGCACTTAGCCTTAAATTCAAAAGACAAAGCATTGGATTCCAGTACTTCTGAACACATAGAGAACACAGTAAGCAAAAAATTGAAGAATCAGGACAGTCCACACAGCAAAGAAAACTCCACTTTTAGTAAAGTGTCCCTGGGACATAAAAGTCATAAAAAAGTTTCTCAAAGTGCACAAATTCCAAATCTGTTGTCAGCAAACTCACCAGCAGAGAAAGCACTGACCAAACAAAATAATCAGCAGCAAAAGAAGACAGTTAACAACATTCCACATGATATCCTTGCAGAAGGTCAAGGTGGTCATGAAACCTCTGAGAAAGCCAAGTCACATCTCATGAAAATGAAGACAACCAAGAAGAGGAAACATGACCAAACTTCACCGGAAAATGTGCCATCTCAAGGCAGCAGTATTGAGGATGGGTTACAGCCACCCATGAAGAAAATGAAAAAGAAGAAGACGAAGAAAAAGGTTGCTTCAGGTGATAATGTACCAGAAAGATCTCCGCAACCACAAGTTGTCAGCAGCATGACAGAAAACAAGACTCATAACATACCAGTTTCAAAAACTGCTCAGAAAACAAAATTAAAACAGCACATACTGGTCAAGATGTTGGATGGCTTGCAAAGAAATAAATCTGGTCCACCAGCTGAGAAGAAGAGCCCAGAGTTGACCTCAAAGAAGAGAAAGAAATTAAAACAGAAAGAGGACAATGAAAATGATGCATCTGAAATCAGAATTAATTTACATAAGGTCAATCCAAAGCATAAGGAGACTAAAGCTAATTCTGCAGTCCTTAAAGACAGCAAAGATAAGAATGAAAAGAAGAAAGCATTTCATGGTCATGAAATAATGACAGACCTAAATGGTAAACCTAGTAGTGCTGCTACTTCCACAGCAACTGCATCTTTGTGGGGTAAGGCAGCAGAACTTGGCCAGCAAGCCAGGGACAAGTTAGACTCAGCTCGTTTTCGGTACATCAATGAACAGCTTTACTCCTGTGATGGTAGTGAAGCTTTGAGGATGTTCCGAGAAGACAAAGAGGCTTTCTCTGTCTACCACCAGGGCTTTGAGAATCAGGTCAGCAGGTGGCCAGTCAACCCACTGAAGGTTATCATCAAGCAGATCAAAGACAAGTAGGTGAACAGTTTTGGACGCTTGATGTTCTTGCTGTATTATGCTGTTATGCACAGTGCAGACTTATACAGTTGTGACAAAAGAGCCCTCTCTATAATAGCTTGATAAAACAGAATATCTTAGGGCTTAACTTGTTTCAGGATTGATTGGTAACATTAAACGTTAGCTACAACCATTCATGCGCTGTCATCAGTCACTCTCATCAATCTCCAGTCGTAGACTTGGGCATTCCAGGTTGTAGATAGATACCACTCTGCCCAGCTCAGCTCCTTCCTGCCTGTTGCATTTCTGTTATTTAATGTAGTTCTCATTTCTTTTGAAGTTCACAAAGCGCAGATATTATGATTCACTGCTTTCTCCAGGTTGTAAGAGTTAAGGAGATATTCCCCGCTTGTTGTAGGATTGTGAAAGGGAAAGGGTGTAAATTTTTTGAGAGGGAGTATAGGATTTTCTCAAGTAATACATACTTTGGAGTGCAGGAAAGAAGGAGAAAGCAGTGTGTGTTTAACCCTTAACGTGATAACCGCATGAAATCGTGTGGCGCCTAACCCGGTCACCAGTGATGAGATCATTAGCTTTTGTCGGGACACGGGTGATAACTCCATGAATTCGTGCAAGCCCCCATGTGGCCCGCCTGTGATGACTCCACGATATCATGAAAAATCATACGTCAGTCACTTTAAATAGATTTTAAGCCTGTATCCGATTCCCCTACACGAAAATAGACTCGTCCAATGAACTCGGCAGAAAATTTCCTTTCGAACGGTGTATGGTGACCCTGTTTAGGTCAATTAGGAAACACACGTAGGCAGGGATTCTAAAGTCTTTGCAATGGCAGGTGCAAGTAATGTTAGTGCATTTCACTGAAACGTTTTCAGGAGCTGTTTAGCAAATTTAGCGGTGCAGCTTCACAAGTTGGCCTTTTATTATTATCATTATTATTATTATTGTAAATCACACACACACATATACCACAAACACTGTACAAAACAACAAAATGCAGACAAAATGTATTTTTTAAAATATATTTTAATTCAAGAATTTGACAAAAAACAATATCAAAATAAAATGCATCCATTTTCAAAGACATTTTGTTCATTAAGTTGTATTGAAATGTTACAAGTCAAAATTCTGTGAATATTTTTGTGAGTACATCCCATGTCGTGTCCTCATCCCCCAAAAATTGCATCACTGGTGGCCCAGGCCGTGATAGAATTAGCATCACTGGTGGCCTAGTAGGTCACCTCATGAATTCGTGGGGTTATCACTGGTGGACCGTTGCAGGATGTAGGGGTCATCACGGTAAGGGGTAATGTACTTTCAAAAAGAATTTTGGAATTTAAGGGGTGAACTGTATGATTGTGTGGCCTGGAGAAAACACTGATTACTCTATAGTTTGGAAATGCTGTGGTAAATGTACAGTATGATTAAAGCAGATTTCATGGATTCTATGTGCAAAAATTTATTTCNAAACCCAGTGGCAGCTATTTGTTTCTGATAACACAAGAATATGATTCATGGTGTTCTTCAATTTCAGACCCCACTGCCCAATGAGAAGGTAGACATAGCTGTGTTCTGCCTGTCTTTGATGGGGACAAATATTAGTGACTATATACATGAAGCCTGCAGGATCCTCAAGACAGGGTGTGTACATTTAGAGCTCGGATTATGAAGGTCCTTAATGGTTGTTAAAAATATTAAGGTTTTTGATAAGTGCTTAGTTTTCTCAGAAAAGAAAATGAAAATAGGACTATATTGATCCCGTAGGGAAAATGGTTTACAATGCCATACAATGTAATAATATTCCATTCATAATACAAACACACCAAGCAGTACACAGCATACCTATAAATACATAATATTACAAATGAAACACAGAGTGAAGGCGTTGCTGGTCACCTGCGGTGCAGCCCCCTGGTCTCCCCAGCTCTAAAGCCAGGTACATTTACACCCAAATTGAATGGGCAAAGGGGAGGCAAGTGACTTTCCTAAGGACATCACAAACCTTAGACTTGACAGTCTTCAGTTTCTGAGTATGACTCACAAACCATACAGCCACATTGGCTCTTTGACTTGAAGTTCTTAGAGAGTCCATAAATTTTTAAAGAGAGAGTCCTTAAGCCACACTGGTGTCAGTAATGGGGATGCAAAAATCACATTTATGTTACTGCGTCCAGCACAAGATAAAATGTTTAAAGAAATGTGGAGGGTTGAAACTTGTTTACAGTGATTGACAGTTTTATCTCACTTTTCTCACTTTGACTGTGCAGCCAGTAGATTGATTAAAAGGGGCCCTGAAAAGGCCCATAATTTTTACATAAATCAGAGTCATGAACTCTGCAGAATCCATTGCAGTTTGTCAGTGAATTGGCAGTGATTTCAGTGAGATTGTTTACCTGAAAGATAGTGGATTTGTAGTTTTGGAAAGAAGTTTCAGTCTATATATATCCAGATTTATATTGCAGTCATACCAGTGTTGATTTCCGTTTATTTTTTTTTTTAGTTGGAGCATCTTAATGTGGGGTGTTCTAGTTGATGCAGTTTTTTCTTATGTATTCCAGGTTTGTTATAAGTTTGATGGTTATGTGTATATATACACATGTACGGGTACTAAAATTGCAAATGCTGGAATTTCACAGTGTTTTAAAATCTTAATTTTAGTGCATTTCAGTCTCAACAATCTTTCCTAAAGACTTACCTGCTGTTTATCAAAACATTCTTTGCTGATTTCCTCTCCAGAGGCTTGCTGAAAATAGCTGAAGTTGTGAGTCGTTTCAGTGGCCTGAGTAGATTCATTGATGGAGTCTGTAGCCATGGATTTGAATTGCTCAATAAGGTAATCACTTTAGTTTACTCATAGGTTAGACGTTGTTGTTGTTATCAATCCTGAAGAGCTTAGGTTATGGCTCTTCAGTCATGTTAAAGTAGGTGTAGGAGGCCTTAAGCTGGGCAGTGCTGCTATTCAGGGTGTTGGAATGTCAGGTTTGAAGAGAAGTTGTGCTCTGAAAGACAGGTCAGCTACTATGAAGTCCTTGTTTATATATATGAAGTCTTTGTTTGTTTCCTTGCTTGTGTCAGCTTTAAGTATGCTCTTAATTGGATGACTGAGCTTTCATAAAATCATCAGATTTATATAGTTTTTAATGCAGTCTGAAGTGCATGGCTGAATTAGAATAATAAATGCGGCACAGCTTTGGCTATAAGCATTGAGGTGGATTCATAGGTTACGGCTCAGTTGAAGTTATACACGTAGTTTGATATATTACTCCACACATATGTCAATGAATTTTCATCTTCACAGCGTGACTTGAGCCAAATGTTTTATCTGATGGACTTCAGAAAAGTGAAGACAGTCAAAAAATCTGCTGCCATCTCGGAGATCAAGCTCAAACCTTGTGTCTACAAGAGAAGGTGACAGTTCCCTGCAGCTTCCGACATTTCTTGTCACAAATTTGAAAGAGTGAGAGATGCTGTAAATGTCTCAGTGAGATTGTGTTAAACATGCTGCAGGTGATATAAATCTGCCTGATTTTTCTTTTTTTTTTTGCAAGAGACAGGAGACATGTTTGCCATGTAGTGGGGTAAAATCATATACTTCATGGAAAGTTTATATGCTGTTACCTGACATCTCTTCATTACTATTATATTGCATTTGTGATGTATTAGTGGGATGATGCAGACCACATTTGAAGATGATGTGAGATGAGAAATGCAAAGTTAATTGAGAGCTTGCACATTAATGATGGGATCTCTTGCTTTTGTAAGAGCAACATTAGTGCATCAGTTATGAATGCAATTTGAGTAGCATTCAGCATGCAGGATTAATGGAATTCTTACGATGGCTAGTGATCCCGTCATTAATGCGCAAGTTCTCAAGTATTATCTACATGTTGCAGATTCTGTATATCATAAGAAAGATGAAATAATTTGAAATTTTCATATCTGTACATGTTTTGAGAGTTTGGGCAGCTTCATGGATGATCTGATTTTGCTGAAAGTCTGATGGTCATAAACCTACAATCTCTCTGGAGTTTGTGTGAATGCAGATGATGCCTGGGCGATTTCATGCTAAAATATGTTGTTACTGAGGTTACTGAGGGTGAGAGAAACATTAAACTTCCTGATGATCACATACTTTTAGACTGAGCTTTTGAATGTAATTTGACATGCACTGGGGGGGCGACAGCAACTTGTATCATAAATCACAGTTGCAGTGTGTGCAGTGTCTGTATCTAGGTATTTCCTTAGCTGCCATATTATAGAAAAAGACTGCATGTACCTAATTAGGTCAAATTTACCTTGAAACACCTTTGTGTAGAACCTGATATACTCTGTCTGTCCATCTGGATTATTCTCCTATAGTATTCATAGTTACCAAGATAGCCAACCATAAGTAGTGCAACACAAAAGTACTCATTTTTTTTGTGCATGCAGTCTTTCTTTTTTTTTTTCTCCATGAAATGGCAGTAAGTTAGGGTAAAGAAAAGCCTCTGCTCAAAGAGTGTAGATCCTGCTTTAAGGTGAGAGGGAAATCTCACCTACCCTACTGACCTAAGTTTAGAAATACTGTACATTAGAATGCACTCATAGTTATAAAGAACACTCTTGAAACAGACTGATGTAAAAAGAAAACTTTTTTTTTATCAGCTGTGACTCTCTGTTTTGAAACTAACAGGTTGATGAATATAAAGAGCCACTGTTAAAATGAACTCAGCACTTTGCCCTGATTTGCTCTTTATTACATCAGTGTCCTATTGTGTTACAGACAGAACAGAAATATCATACAATAAAGACTGAACACCCGTAAGACTGATATGAATGAATGAATGAATGAATGAATGGAATGAATGAATGAATGAATGAATGAATGAACAGAAGCTTGTAACACCAATGTATGTTATCACAAATGCTTTATTAAGCCTCTGAGATTTGTTACAAAAAGCTCCCTACACAACAGATGCATATTATAATTATTATGGATACAGTTCTATAATTTCATCTTTGTCATTCATATAATGATTGTAGGTATGTTATTGCAGTGGTACACATCAGAAATTGGAAAAGCAAACTATATAAAGCATTACACAGTAGAGTAAACTTTAAAACAAGCAAACTTTTAGATCTGTCATTGGTTTCAATGAACGTTGATAACAAAACAACATTGTAGAACATTCTCTAATGAATTTCTTTCTCTATAGCACCTGCAGAATGTCCCTGTTTATTGAAATTCCACACATATTTTGAGTGTGAAATAAGGCACCAGTCACCTATGAAGCCATCTTCTATTTTGTGATGTTGCTAGAGAGAGCTGGTCCATATATTTTGTGACAACTTGAATGTAAACCCCTACCATCATTTTGCCTTTTCACTTATGCTTCAAACTCTATCAATCTTATGGAAGAAGTGCGTATTCCCCCTCACCTCCTCAATCAACAGATTGCTGGCTGGGAGTGATGACCCAACAAGCGCCATTCAGCAATTTGCGCTTGTTGGGTTGTTGCCCTCAGCTAGCAAGATGAAAATTATGGATGATCCCAAAGCAGTGTGATGCAATAGATCCCAATGATGTGGCAGGGCTGCGAACCCAGGATACCTGGAGACTTAACAAAATTGCTACATTAAAGGAATGTGCTAGTGTTCTGCTTACACTGATAGGAGTATATTCTTGTATCTCACTGGCTGATTTTTTTCCCCATTCCTAATCTGTTTATCTGACACAGATCACTGTGCTCATAATTTGTCACCACTCACATGCAAGACTGCCGTAAGTTTACTTTGATCTGTAGTTTTGTCCCTTTCTTGCTCTGGTCCACACCCAGCATGCTATATGTGTCTGGCACTAAGCCTGTAAATTAAATCACCATACACATGTGATAAAAAAAGCCTGTTTATGGCCGTCTTGCACTACAGTGATTTTGTTGATAGTTTTTGTACTGTCATTAATCTGATAACATGCATACAAGACACATTCACAGAATGTCTAACTTCAGAGAAGGAAATACTGCAACAAGAACAACACAAAGTTATGAAACTTATTCACGGAAAATCTGGAATTGTAAATATCCCTAATCTAATGATCACTGAGATAAGAAGGTACTGTACCAAAGACAGCATGATAATGGCAATACCAATTTAAAAAAAAAACAAAACAAAACTACTGCCTTTTTTGGTATAGTTTCACCATCATAATGATACAAAAATTACAGGACTCTCTGCTGTCAGTCCACTGCTGCCAATATCAGGTTGAAGAGATCTATCTACCACTCTCTCAGTCTACGAAAATTACCCTACCATCTAAACAATTTTAACACAGTGGACTAAAGTTTCTTTGGTATTATATTAACTGAATCAATAACATATATTTAAAAATTCAGAGATCAGAGACTCCATAATGCAAACAGAGCAAACTCTCTGATGCCTAGATACCAGTTATTGATAGCCTAAATTTGCATGGAATTAGAAGTTTACAAAGGTGCAATCAACTATGTTTACTAAATAAATCTAAGAACAAACTTCTTACATACAGTGTGTAGCACTGATGAGTGTTATGTAATACAGATCTACTATGTGAATACCTTGGAAAAACAGTGTTAAACCAAATACTAAAGCTAAATACTTAACTTGCATATTATTTACGCTATTAACAAAAGTCTCAAAGAATAAAACACTTTTAGCTGCATTTTTTTTTGTGCCTTGCCATTAATTTCATTATGGTCCTCTTGTAATATATTTTCTCTCAAAACATTGATCATTATATAGTTTTTAAAAATGAAACCCTGAAGCATCACTACTGAAGCTGAAATGCTCCTTACAAATCCCAAAGAATGCTGCTTACAAGAAGGAATCTCAGTCACTAAACACAAAATATGCAGTAAAATTTATAAGAGACCAAATTTGTATCCAGGAGATTTTCTACTGTTCCACATTTTTCACAAAACTGGAAAGCAAAAGCAGTGAAAACAAACCTATGTAAAGATTCACTCATGGCTGACTAAGAAAATGCTTTAAAAACCCCATCAAGCCTGTCAAGCCCGTATTTTTAAAAAAAAAAAAAAATACAAACACATAAACTGTGAAAAAACCACTACTACTTAAAATTACATGCAATTATGAAAATATTACAGTAATATTGTATGCATACCACTGAACCATTATAATCAATCATAACAATTTCAGACAGGAATAATTCTCATACTTCACTGCAACTGTGGGATGGTATCAATGACATGCCATGCAAAGTCCATGTAAAAGTAAATGAGTGGAGAGCCAGAACATGACAGGCTAGGGATGTCTTTACAGTAATATTCATTTACAGTAATGTAATATTCTCAATATCAAAGCTGAATAATTATCATGCCAATAATGCTATAGGTAAGCATTCATCTAAACTGAAAACTGTGCCTATCTCAAGTTATGGTCATCTCACACTATGGCAATGGAAGAAGTCTATATCACATGAATACTCTGCCACGTAGTAGAAAAGAACCTGGAAACTGATCTAAACCAAGCTCACTTTTTAATCCTCCCCATTCCTCCTTCCCCTTAGCATCTTCACCAGATTATGCGCCGTGAAGAAAAGATTCATGAATGGCAATTTAGTTAGGACATCTTCTTTCCATTGTTCAACTGATATTTCGCTGCTGGTTAAAGGTGAAACTGACCCAGATATAAAAGGAATGTCCTACTCTATAAGATGGCCGAGTTACTGAAGTAAATAACACTTCTTATAGAACACATGAATCATCCGGATGAGAAGTCACTTCAAGTCAGTGGCATCGAACCAAACAGAGCATGCACACTATTCACAATAAAAATAGCAAGAGCAAGCGGTGTTCCTCTGACTATATCATGTCGTTACATCAACATTCGAGTGGGTATAATTGCTCTCACTCCAAACTATTTTTATCCTCAAATGGTATGATCCAGTCTGCTGACTGAGATCGTTTGTCTCTTGTCCTCTCCAATATGTTTTATTACACCAGAATATCATCGAACTATTTCAACTATCCAATTCTTATAGTATATACTATGAATGGCTCATCTTCCCTTGTGCACATCCACTGGCATAACATTGCTTTTTTGTGATCAGAGCTAGAATTAAAAATATCTTCTACAATGAACAAACAAAAATAATTGATGAAATACATGTATATCTACACTAGTTAACGGAAGTCCTGTATCTGAACATCTAAGACATTGATCTCTTATGTTTCAGTTTTGCTTGTTTTTGTGGTTTATATGCAACTAGTGGTGGATTCAGATATCTCCCTCAAGCTCTTACATTTAACTAGTACCGGTATCTCAGAGACATTCTTACCAGAGAGAAAAGAGAAAAAAAAACAAAACAGCTGGAATAGTAATAGTGAGTATAGGAAGGCAAGGAAAGGCATTCACATAGCATGGAATGTGTTGGCAGAATTAGTATATGGCTCAGTTAGTGAGGTATACTGGAAATGGGTAGAGAATATAGAATGGGAGAAAATAAAAACACTTCAAAACAATTCAATTTCCCTCATACCAAAAGCAGAGTACCTGGCATTTAGCGGTATATAGCTGAGAGTAGTAAGCGGTACCTAATCTGTGGAATGATTCTGGGTTTAACAGCGGAAATTCTTTAACTGAGTATCCAGCAACAAAGCTTCTGCAAAGCGTTAAGAATAGGTTAAAATAGAGCATAATGTCGATTTCCTCACATCGCAGTCAATTTTAATTTTTTTGACAATGAGACAATTGAAAGCAGATAGCTGTCTGTTTTAAAACAAAATAAGATAAGCCTGCATAATGACATATTTATGTTAAAGGATTCCTCCAGTATAGGACTTTAACCTTAGAAATGCCTGGACATGCTCATCTGACTTAGTCTCCAAGCAACAAATCTTTAGCACTATGACGACTTCCCAGGCCCTCTAATGCAGCTGCTTCTATGTCTGCACAGCTTGCAGCAGAAGATCCAGCTGTGATGTTGAGTGGAGATCCTAAGGCTATTTCAAAATGAGCAAAAGAACCTATCTGTCTGTTATAGCAGGTCAGAGCTTGATACTCAACTCCTATCTGGGCTAAGACAGACTTTATTAGAGCTGCAAATGACACAGCACAAACAGAAATGTCATGGGCCTTAAACTCATAATATCACATTCCTGAAAGACAAGAAAATCCTTCAGAGAGGTTGCAAAGGTTAATCATGGTCTTAATTCTCACCATGCATGTACATCTGTGATGTAGGGGCACTGTAGCATTTGCATTCACCCCCATTTTGTATTCACAAAATCCAGAATCCCCAAACATCCTGAGAGTTGGCTAAAGAACACCAAGTACTTGTGGTAACTGAAGGCACACCAAGTACTTGTTTAGTATATTCAAGCTGACTATTGATGATGTTTGGAAATTTTGTGAACATAAAATAGAAGTACATGCAAAGGGATACATTGCCTCCACATCCTGATATTTTTGTCCCTTGAATCATCAGTAATGACTGTTTTATGTTAAGGTTACACTATACATGTTGCAACAGATACCCCCCAAAAATTTGATTGTTTTTGCTTTCAACTAATCTGAGGGCTGCTTTAACGATTTAGCATGAAGAAGTATCGCTAGCTCAAATCAGTGTTCATGACATCATGTGGATTAGAAATAATAAAACTGAAATAAATGTTTTGCAAGTAACATTAGAACACAACACAGCATCTGTGATAATATGTTCGGACTTTAAAATGTGAAACGTCCCAGTGATGGAAAACTAAAGAACCCACATAAAATTCTTGTTTACATTACAAGATATCCATAGTTCTGTGATCATATCATTGACACGACTTGCATATAATCCTGTAGTGTAGTATAACAACATGCATGGTAAATATCAAACAAACAGTTCTAAAATGACATAAATATGTCAACTTATCCAGGTCCATAAACAAGGAAAAAATGAAAGACAGACAGTGCAGTAATGAAAAATAAAAACGGGTCTTTCATTGTCTTGAGGCACATATCCATTACACTGGCTTTTGGCAACAGAAGATTTTCTTTGACCTCTCAAATTCCCACGTTAAATTTGACAAGTGGATGACTGATGTAAATGCTAAGTCATAAACATTGCAGTCTGTCTGTATTACTTAAATATGTTTGACCATGATTTTATTTAAGTGACGTTTTATAAAAATGCTGAAAAACAAAAGATGTTTCCCTGGATGTTCCATTGCATCGCACTGTATTTTAGCAGACTCAAGTTAGAGTGAGAAACTGCAGCAGCACTGAAAACCAGTGAAGTGTTGTCTCCACTTTCCATGGCCTGAAGTTTGTAAGACCACCAGTACCAAAGATGGGTGTCTGGACTGTGCCGCCAGCCAAGACTCTCATATGCCAGGCTGCACTGTTTGCTGCCAAAAGCCAGGGTGATATACATGTGTGAATGATTGTGAGAAGAATCAACAAGAGGAAACTCAGGACAAACCAACGAAAGAGATGATTGCACTAAAGAGGATGTGAGACAATGGCTACACAGCATCGACAACATAATCATATGGCTAACAAATGCACAGATAAAGAGAAGATTAATTTTCCCCTGCATGGCTCTAAAACATAAGCAAACCAAACACGAGGAGGAACAGGACAGCTAGATTATGCAGCATGCTGAGAGTATCTACTGCATTTCACCTCTTTTTCAGCCTCCTTCTCCCCCTTATATCCCCCCTCC
The DNA here is from genome assembly GCA_033807755.1 of Ellobium chinense. Lineage (NCBI taxonomy): Eukaryota > Metazoa > Mollusca > Gastropoda > Ellobiida > Ellobiidae > Ellobium > Ellobium chinense. Next base: position 180,717 of record JAWQUT010000600.1, on the reverse strand, counting down.
TCCCACCCTGCATTCACTACCCTTGTGCTTGTTCAGCTTTACTAAAAACTACATGTCAACATAAACAGTTACATTTTGCATATTTCAATGCCGCTAGAAATAGTAAAACATCAGGGAAAACACAAAAATACTGACAACTACTGTGAGTGAAAAAGCATTATATTCATGAACTCTTTGGATCATTGTTAGATGTCTGGCCAACACCTTCTACAAGTTGATCTTATCGTGACACTATCATGCTCTTCAGCACTGCCGCTTGTTGGACCAAAAGAGAGAAATTCATAAGGCTGCAGGTTCGGTGCTTCAGCCGAAGCTATATGGAACAGTAGAGGACCTGAGATGCACTGTATCATTTATATAGGTTACTGGCCTCCTGCTATAATATGTCTGATCAAAGAGTGCAGAGGAAAAAAGACTAATCTTGATATTCTCCCAAGGAATGTTCAAGAAGAAGCTACTCCTACCTTGTCTGGTATTCAGCTTATTATTTTTACTAATACAGCTGCAAGGGGGGGTTGTACTATCGGATGCTCACATTAACCGATACTCCACCTTGACTGACACCAGCACCATGAGTGTCCTAAGTCCAAGAGAATCTGGGTTATGTGCTTGGCCTGACTGACACTACCATCTTGGTGAACTTAGCCAACAGTAATGGGAAAAGTGGTCTTCATTCAAGTTCTTAACGCATGATACAATTTCTGATCCACTTCTTTGTGGAGTTCTGGGCTATCTCCAGCTATGATCCTCTGTCTTGACAGATAATAATGCTTTTTCATGTCTCAGAGCAGCCATTTTGTGCTAGGGATGCAAGCAGGCAGACCCTCACCCTCAACTAATGAACCCTTTATACACTTAAATCATAACATATGTACATTTTACAGTAACTCATCAACACAAAAGATAAAAAGAATATGTAACAAAAATAATTTTCTGTTCCTCCTGAATCAGTTAAGGCTATAGCCTCTACAAACATCAAAGGATGAAACATTTTCTTCAAAACTAGGATATTTAATCCTGAACTATTCATTCTCTTAAAAAGGATGATTGCTGTGCTGTTAACCTGATCTGCCAGTACAGATATACAAGTAGCTTTGCTAGGTCAGATCACAAAAAAGAAAACCAAGTATGTAAACAAAATAAGAACTGGTTACACGCAAAATATACACTCTCTGATACTATGTACATGGAAAGAATGATCTTCGTAGCTCCTCTCCTTCCAATGTAGCATACAATGAAAAATATGGAACATCAACATGAATCTACAAAACAAATATTGGTATTCTAGATTATCATAATTATCATGATTCACACAGTGAACTGACATGGAACTACTCTGTGAAGTAGGATATGATTACTGGTGATGCTAGGGCGACTGATAATGGTAACAACAGGAAAGGTCAAAGGTGAGAATTGGCACGTAACAGGCAGCCCATGGGGCAAAACGACAGAGAGCTTAAATGTGAGATTATTCTGGTACACTTTCTTGAAATGTGATACAGCCATTCACAATGACTTCAGAAGGAGGAAAACCCCCTAAAATATTCAAGGTTCATAATTCTAGCAATGCCCTTTCATTTATTTTCTGTTGTAAAGATATGCAGCAGTTATATCTCCTGGGCTGAACCTTGTGAGCTTTCAACTAATTTGACTTTATTACACTGGTACAGGTACTGAACGTCTCCACACTACAGTATATCACTGGCCAATGTTGCAAAGGTTTTAACCAAATATGACGCACTGAAATGGCTCAAAACAATGAGTGGGGGCTACAAGATATCAGATGACTTATGCCTGTCTAACCAGAAAAAGAATATTGGTAGCTCTTATTGAACCATCACATCAATGCAGAATTTTACAAAATGGTAGGTTTGGATTATCGAGCTACTTTCAAACGACCCAGTCTGCCAATTCATTGTAAAATATTGGCCATAATGACTCTTGTACCATGGTGACAGAATCAAAGTGGCACCATCTTTTGTTCAGAGGCTGCACCACGTGACATCAACAACAGTTCCACCAATTGTCTGTATGTCACTTCAAGAAAACAGGACTGGAAGGGAGACACAACTGACCCTTCAACTTACACTGTAAACCTTTGCATAAAACTTTAGCCTAGAATAAGAAATGACTTAATAATAAAAAAATAGTAATGAGTATGTGCAGTTAGTAGTACATGGGGCATTCTTGTAGCTTCATATGCTAGTAATATAATAATGATATTGGAAGGTATTTCTTATGGAAAGACATGAAGCTAACAGCAAAATATAATATACATGCAATATCTACACGAATGTCACGCTGAGTGATAAGGCCAGTATCATGGTGTTGGATATATGTATGTTTACTGAGGCTTTGTCAAAACCATAGTCATTTCATTCATAACATGATGACAGACTTAGTCCTATTTCTAGTGTCTCACATGAACTACTTTGCATTTATCTTTAAATTGCTTTGTTGGTCGTCACTTACAGGTTCCCATAAAAATAACAGACCAATGAACAGAACTGCAGTTTTTTTCCACTGTCATCACAGTTATGAACGAACATTCTGCCACTGCAGACAGACACAAGTTTTGTCAAAGCTGCTTACTCACAAGAACCAGATGACCATTTTGTTAAACATAGTATACTAAGTTTGAGAGAACTGGACAATAAAGCTTGCTCTAACCTACAAAGACAATTTTTATAAGATCTAAGACAGCATGTGTCCAGGTGATACTGAGTTGGTGGGATATTCACAATTGCATTTCTCCAATCATCTATTCAATTTAGTTGGATCTTAAACTCAGTCACTTATTTTTGTTTTATTCTCTTCAGATGCCAGTGAGCACTATAACTACCTTCACAAAGTTCTGCTTTATGCTGGAAATCGCTCAAATTTCCTTTGCTTAAGTTTCAATAAGAATTGTTCAATTTTCTTGCAATTTTCTTGTAATTTTCTTGGATTTGCTAAACTTTTTTGCTTTTTAATGCCAACTGCAGCAGCTCTTGGGGAAATGACAAACAAAGAACATGATCACCAGTCTTTGACAGACATGAAACCTTTGCCCACAATTCTCTCATAACTCAATACAAACAATGTTCTGGTTTCTGCATGTTGATAGCCTGTGCTGCGCTTTCTGAAGATTGACTGAAATTGTCGAGGACTCAGCAGTTACTGGCACCATTCTCAAGACAGAAGGACGAGAGACTCCAAGACTTTTGTGTACCCCTCTTAACTTAGTCTGGGCACAAAGACTAAGTTAGCAACAAAAAACATCCATGAACATTTTCCCACTCCCTCCAAAATAAGCTGCAGAATTAAACCACAAATCTTACAGTTTACTGCACAAACTTGTCACGTACATCTCAGCTGCATATGACACATCTCAATTGAGCTCAGCTCAGACACTTTAAAAGAACCAGCCAGTTTAGTACAAACTTCAGTCACACTCACATACACACCCATTCAAGCCCCCCAGACACATTTTCCAAGAATCATAATGCTTTCAGCCTCTCCAGCAGTTTCTCTGCCTCTGACTCTTCCTCCCTTGATGACCGCCTGTTGCCCTTGTTCTTGGTGTTTTCTTGAAGAATACTTGCATTTATTGTCCTAGAGTCGTCAAAGTCAATCTCTCTCACTGTGGAAGTCTCTAAAAGGTTTTGCCGAGATCTCGACCTGGTTAGCTGAGCCCGCCTTTCAGCTGAAGAGAAATGAAAAAAATAAAACAAATTATCTCTCAATATTCATTGTGAAGACATTACTTGCATAAATTTGAATATGATAACCAAAATAACAAAATACAGATGAGCTGTCATGATGTGAGAATTGTGAATAATCCATGACGCCTTATTTGAACTTACTTTTATTTGAAGTCAAGATGTGCAGAGGGAAAAAAAAAGAGTTTAAGGTATTATGTCAACAACTGGTGACATGACTGCATCAGGATGGAAACAGCCATCACCATTTTCTTTCTCCTTCTCCTCCTCCATCTTTACTGCATGACTGTCTCAGCCCTCCAGATGGTAACATTCAACATTACTCAGAATCACCACTAGAATCTCTCCAACAAAAATATCTCAAGAGAAAAGCTCACTCTGACATCTGAATTGAACTGTTCTGGCTTTGAAACTAAGAAAATGTCAGACTGTTTCGATTTGCGACACCCACCATTTCAGAGATTTTACATTAGTAAGTATACTTAGTAAACTGCATATAAGGAGTCTGACTAGATGTGCATCTACATAACATACTATAAAGATTTCTTGCTGTCAAGTCAAAGTCAGAAAGCTGGTAGTGGTATGAATACAATTCAAGTTTTGTTAATTTTCTTATGCTAAGTTATGCTGCAATTTAGACTACATTTACCAGAAGCAAGAATAATGAACAAACACTACGCAAACAAAAAATAACTGAGGAAAGAAGTGAAATTATCTAGCAAATGGAGACGTAAATGCATCCAAAATAAAAACAGGGCCTAAGTCAAAGAAAGAATATCAAAGCAAAACTTAAAAGTGAATGATGGCATCAAACATGACAAACTGAAAAGGATGCACAGGCAATTGTCAGAACCAACACTGCAAGAGATGAAGTAAAACAAGAAGGCAATGGGTGAATGCATGCATATATGTATCTCTTCATTCCAAAAAGCATAAAATAAACCAGTGTCCATTCTAGGGCAAACATAACCTTATTTTGTTGGTGATATTACAGTGCTGGAGTAATCATACTGGACTTCTTAGAGGGACCCACTGGTCAAAAGTCAGCCACTAACCCCTGTACTATGCCATGTTTTTCAAGTGCTGATGCCACCAAATTTCCGTGATTTCATTAGCCTGTATGTAGGAATGCTCTGTGAGTGTTTTTACTAAGCTGTACAGTGCTGTCCAATAGATCCACAAAAACACTTCTTCCAGGACATTCAAGTATATCAAAAAGCTGTTTGGACTGAAGAGTAAAGATGTATATATAATATCACAGCTGGGCTTGACACAATGTATAAAATTACATCATTAGACAAGTCCATTGTGCGTATAATCCAGCAGGTCCTCTCAGGAAGTCTGCTACATAAACTCAAATACAAGAACAGATCCTTCTCAGTAACAAAGCCTCGACTGGTCTTGACTTACAGATAAAATGTAACCAGATATTTGTACCACCACCAACCAATCAACTCAAGCAGAACCTGATTATCCTCAAGAGTATATTGGTGCTTGTGGACAAAAATAAGTCCTCAAAGATGGAGTACATTGTGTCACATACCCCCCCCCCAAAAAAAAAANCCCCCCCCCCCCCCCCCCAAAAAAAAAAAACGTCATCACCAATCCCAACAAAATGAGTATACTCTACGGTTCTGCCTTCTTTTTGACAAAAAAAGGCACATATGCAATAGAAATTGTATTGCATATGTACCTTTCCGTCATAAGATGGCAGAGTTATGTGTACTGGTGCCAAAGGATGAAGGCCTACCTATTCTCTACCAGCCTAATGCCTCACACTGCCTTGCATATTGTAAACGTGTATTATTAGAGAGGGATGTCAAATCTGAGTTAGACTGACATTGCTATGAAGTCTTATTAACAGCAAAAAGAATATTCCCAAAGATGGAACAGTGTGAATGAAATCATATATGAGACACTGTATGGATGATGACGATCGAAGGACTATTTAACAGTCTCAAAAAAATTGGCCAGAAAAAAAGCTTTATTGATAATAGATCTCAGAGATGTTTGGAATCATACCTTAGTCTGCATACAATTTAGCCATTTTTCATTAATATCTATTACAGACAGAAAAAAAAACAGTCCTAAACTGGCACAATAATATAAAAATCTTTACATTGTTGTCCTGAATATACAGACTTTGTGCCACATACAACCCATCATCCATGGCATGTGGTGCTACCAAATTAAATAAAAACAACAACAAACCTAACTTGAGTGTTCTTACAAATAGGGATTGAGGAAGTCACAAAACAAAAAATAAAGGAAAATGAGGTAGTCTTTCAGCTAGAAATATCAAACCACCCCCCTCCCCCCAATTCTCTTTCTTTTCAAATTACCAACCCTTCTCACTGTAAATGACTTAATACTGGACCTGTATTAAAAGGACCATTCTGTTTGAGATTCATTATATGAGAGAAATGACAAACAAAGAGAGATTGTCTTCAGTCTCAATTCTAAATCTAAGCTTTCATCTAATTTTGATTATTTCTGAAAAATCAGGCATAAACTTGCAGAGGTTTGCACTCAAACCAAAAAAAAAAAAAAAAAATCAGGAAAAAACGGATATATATATAATATGCATTTTTACTTTACCTTGATGCAGTAGTTTAAACAGTTATCCAATGGAGAATTGTCCACTTTTCCAAAAAACTTAGGCTTTCATCATATCAATACAGATAAGACAAATACAGAATAATATGCACTCCTCACATCTGTGAGCACAGTGGTGAGTTATTACCATGTCTTTTAGGCAGCTCAAATAATATCATTTCTCTTTTCTTGTCAACTGACTGTCTTAATTTCTATTTTGTTTGTCCTGCCATGCATAGGCTTCACTTTTGTTTTTTGTTTTCCAAAATATGTTTCAACAAACATGGTTGTGCAACGTGGGGTATCAGGGTGTCACTGAGTTAACTCACATAGAATGAGCAAACCTAATAGGAACTCTGATTTGAAGATAACAGGGGTGTCTTAAAATTTTTGAGTGACATGAAAAGGTATGAAATAAAAATGACAAGCAGAAAATAAAATTATGATGGAAAATCTCCAGCATTCCATTACTTGCCCAAAACAAGAGATGGTGGAAAGGGGGGAAAGATCAAAGGTTACATGTCAAGGACGAAGAGATGTCCACGATCTGCCGCCACCTCCCTCTGCTGTGATGATGATGGTGGTGAAAAGCATTAACAGGATGGAAGAAAACATGTTATGAATTAACACGGAGGACTTTAATCTACTTAGTACCACATCAGCAGGGCCTGATGCAGAACAAAGGCTATAATGTGGGATTGAGGCTGTCTGAATGACAGACTAATTAGCTTCTCCAATGTCAGCTGTGGAAAGATGATACTAATACTGTAAGCCCAAGAGCAAAACCTTTTCCCCCATTCTCCTCCCCTTGCTCAAAGGACTGAGGGACACCAACAAAACATGAAGTAGGTATGGGCTGGTCTCTTAGAGGTACAGAGATGGAAAGGCTTGTTTGATTGGGGCATCTTTTTCTGAAGATCTTCATCTTTTGTTTCAATCTCTGCATCAGTTTCCGAGTGTGCGACTGGAAACTTTGCTCCACAATTAAGCAAAAACTCAGGACTCTATTAATTATCTCCTGAAAAATAATACAACTGAAGGGCATCAAATCAGGCATGGCTCCAACGTCCCTCCAGAGGGTCAAGTTGTTATGGGCCAAAGCAAATGGGTAAGTCTCCGATAGTCAGTCTCTGATGATAATCTGCCTTTTTTCTTCCTTTTTCTACCACACTAGAGTTCTCTGGGTTTAGCCACAAGGAGTGATCTCGCACTGCACTGATCATGAGGGCCACATGTACATTACATGCCACATCTAAACTCAGCTTCAGAAGGAAAGAAAATTTCCCAAGATGAGACAGTGGGATACCATATGTAAACAGTAATAACAAGACCAACAACATGAAAAATAAAGGAAATGATACAATCACAAGCAGACATCAAGAAATGGCAACAGGCCTGCAGCACCACAGAAATTCACAACAGGTAAACATAAAATACACAACTAACAGGACTGGGACAGTGACAGTATGTGATAGAGTTTATGTGACTCTAATGTTCATTCAATGAAAGCATAAACTGCAGTCGGCAGTTTCAGTCAGTGGAGCGTGATCCTCATCAGACTGAGCTGAGTAAGGGGTAAAAATATCATACTTGCAAATCACAGAATTTGTAGAGAGATAAAACAGAGTCAGTCTGGAGTATTGGACACTAGAGACGAGTAGAAATTAAACAAACAAAACTATTAATCAGGGAAAAGTTGTCCAGAGAGGTGAATACATGGCAGTGTTGGGATATCCGACAATGACACATTTTAAAGCCATATTCACTATCAGAAGTGATGGGTGATAACAAGCAGGGCTTGCAGTGCTCTGGAACCTGAAGTTGTTAAGGAGATTTGTGAAATTTACCCCCCCCCCNAAATTTTCCCCCCCCCCCCCGAACAAAAAGAACCATGAAATATTAACTAAACCTCATTAAAATAACTACATATATTACTCATTAGACTCCACTAGTTTACTATATATTTTGGTTGCCATAACGCAGACTCCGATCTTGACATAAAAATTAGGCTTCCTTGTTTAGAACTACAAATCTTCATAATTTCACTGCCCAGAAATATTTGTCAATACAGAACAAATTCTGATAACTTAGACTATATTCTGGGAGAATTCTCAGAAGATGTTAAGTCATTTTGGGACATTTCAGGAAATCTCAGATGGGGAAAGCTTTTAGAGATTTCAAGGTAGTCTGAAAGTTCTGCAAGCCCTGGTTGTAATGGGCATTGTCTGAGTTAAACAAATTCTACAACTGTCTATATGGCTGTACACTGACAAAACACTGTATGACTGTTATTCATCTATATCATTATATGACGTTTCGTCACTGCCCGACAGTATACATGAAGTGTGGATGTCTTCATTTGGCAAATCATACTGTCAAGATGAGGCCCTTCTTTATGAGGCCGGAGTGAACCAAACGACTCTGGGTAAACACGAAATAGTAGATCTAGATGGGCTCAACAAAGATTGTGATCTTTGCATTTTTTTAAAATTCAAGTGGAAAAAATCTTGGCATTCATAACACCCAATCCATGCAAGAAGCATATCATATGGACATGGAGGGTGAAATCTATCTCACTGGGGCAAGAACCCCCAAAAACACAAGACATCATAAATCTTCTGTCATAAATTGGGCCCCAGATGAGGATCACCTTTGCCTATTACTATTATGTAATGGAAAATTTACAAAAAGATTAGTAACTTAGTAGTTAGTGATCATATTCATCATAGATGTATATTCAGTTCAGGTGAGTGTATGCATGGTGTAACGGTGCACATATTCTGTAACACCGTAACTACAGAGATGCTGTTGAGAAGGCAAGCAAAATATTTCTTTACATTCAACCCTTTCGGTATGCGATATTTTTTCAAGCACTGATGACAATATCCCAGAACTCTCTCACCTAGTGCACCCAGTGGAAAAATTCCGCTTGTTGCCGATAAAGTTAAGGATATACATGGATGTCCTACGTAGCAAAAGGGTGAAAGGGTTGTTGCCCTGTATGACCTATGTTGTGAGACTACACTATAGCCTACAGTATTTGCTTGTACTGGCAAGCATTTGATACAGGCTATTCACATTCTCTACTGATAGTTTACAAAGTGAAAGGACTCCCAGCCCTGGCATTAGGTAAATAATAATAATGTATACAGATACAAATCTCTGCCCTGACAAGCTGAAAATGGAATTCTTTGATGGTGACCTTGCTTACATATGAATATATATCCAATATATGTATATCCAATGCATTCCCTTTCCCATAATGATAGATGTATGAATCTTATAAGACAAGTCCCCCATTGGAGGCGCGGGAGAATAGAGAGTACATATATTGCATGTATTGATATGGGACATGCAGAGTGGATACACACTGATGATCTTCACTCTTAGACAGAGTCCAGGCAAGACTTCTTAAGAGTTTATTCATGTGGGCAAGTTGCACATACGGTGGCGTGTTTTTGATTCTCTTTACATGCCTTGGTTTTATAATAACTGTTGTGACCGAGTAACAAGTGTGCTTAAAAGATTCCCACTCTGGGAAGGTGCCAGTGAAAATGCATGCCACAATGCCAACAAGGTGTCATGATTCAAGATGGCTGACAAAGTGCAATGTTTTGTTTTCCAAATGTGGATGCAATCATTCACATTTCACTGAGAACTGTTAAAAAAACGATTCCTGAACAGCAAGAAAACAATTTTATGAGACATGATGAGCGACAGACTCAAAACATAGCATGCTGTGTTCTTAAATTTGAATTTCACTGAAAATATTTACACCTGGACTCAGTTAGTCCTCTGACTGCAGAAATTTTCTGCAACTGGACCTGCTTGTGAAAACTTTTTGACAGATTTTGAAACTGAAAACGAAAAATTTGGGGAAATAAAAGGTGTTGGTAGCACACTCTGATGATGATTTAACAGGATGGTGTCTGAATGTAGCAAAGTACGACTCATTCTTGAACTGAGACAGTTGAAAACTACTAGAGAAATTTCATTACATCTAGATTTCGAATGAAAAATTTAAAGCGGTCACTACAGTCTCATAATCAAGAAAAAAAAAATGAATGGGACAAATAAAGGAAGATATTTCCAATCTACATCTCATGAGAGTAAGTTTAGCAGGTTGCAGATCAAAGAAGAGAATTAAAAACAATTGAAGAGTGAGCTAGGTAAGTCATGGAGGCATGATCCTCAGAGAACAAACAAATGTTAAAAAGCTGATGGCCTGTATGATACAATTATCTCTCTCTCTTTCAAATTTTTTATCTGCATTGCACAAACGTAACTTCAATAGGCAGCTCAGATGCTAGGTACCACCACTGGTACAATGATCCAGAGTGCATTGTTTTGAACTTCAAACCAGAATTACCCTATAAAGTTTTGCCAAGGCTTAAGTTCTTGCCTGTATTAGACTGACTGTTCTTTAACAACAGTAATGACCTCGGAATGAAAAACTCATGATGACTTTGTTACAAGTGTGTCATTTCTACTTCAAACAGACAAGAATTAAAGATAGTTATGTTTTGAACTTTTAATACACTGCCTGTGAGTCTTACATGGCTCTATTAGGTGAAGTTGACAGAACTATTCAAGAGCAATGCATAGTTCCTGAATAAATGAGTGGGTGAGCAGACTCTGGAACTAAAAGGTCCCAGATGGAATCCCATCTATAAACAACACTGTCACATCATAAAGAAATTTATATGTAGATCTACAGGACAGTACAATTCCTGAACAAAAATGGCTGATACTGGAAAACTTGGCTGAGATCCTACATTACTGGGGTAAAACTTAGAAGATCACACTATGACTCATCTTAAGGTTTTCCACTACAATAAAAGCACTAACGGAGACAAAGAGTGTGTTATCAGTTTTCACCTTTGCCTAATTACTTCAGGATGGAAAAGACAAGAGGCTGGCTTGCTAAGACGCATGTGATAAAAACCATCACATTAGCCGGGCTAATCTCAGAGCATTCTACACCCTTCACTGGGCAGTTCCATGTTGCACTGTTACACTGCACTCCCATGTCATCAGTCATACCAAGCCTGACGTGACATGACGATCCTAAATGCGATGTACATATCCTAATCTGATTTGACATACATGGAGAGCCTGGTGGATATCCAATGACTATAAGCCCAAAGACGGTAAAGTTCCTCCCCCCCAACCTTGTCAATCCAAATTTGATCATTCTTCTGGTGTATCTACATGTACATGCAAGTGACGTAGGAGTGAAATTTTCCATGGAACTGCCCAAGACCGATTATATCATACAAAATGTAGACTATGCCAGATATGTCAAGGGACTACCACAGTACAATAACCATGCTGTGAATGAGGTATACAAAAATGAAGCAAGCAGCAAGATAATGCTAGACAGTCCACATCACATGACAAGCATCATACTGGGTGTCACGTGACCATGCTATTTTTAGGTCAGGTCACCTCAGTCTCTGCGGCTGGTGTCTTCCATACCCTGGAGCGGGACTGAAATCTGTCCACTAGTGAAGGGGGGGAGACAAAAGTTGGGTTGAGTTGACTCTTAGAAATTATTTTATCAATCACTTTGACTACCAACAAACAACATAATCGCATAGTGTATAGGCAATGAAATCTGCTGCCTAAAAGTCTGTCCTGGGAACGTCTGAAACAAACTCTGTTACATACATCATGTTGACAAACACAATATGTTACAGTGTCATAAAAATACCTTGAAGATTGCCATTAAACCTCATTAGGTAAAGACCTTTAACACAAATTTTGAGGAACACTAATATAAAATGTCATGTCAGATACTCCGCAATAATCTAACAATTACTCTGCTTTGTTATCTATCCAACAGCTACAGTGTCACGGGATGCATTGACATAATGTTCATGCATGCACAATTTTAAATAAATGGTAATATATCATATAGGTGACTAGCTCATTAATGTTTAAAAACAGCTGATGGTACAAGAATTTATCCTGCACAGACCATTTGTGTCTGCGCTAAGAGAATTTGCATAACAGTCATCATAACATTCTCATATTAAGGGTATAGAGCAAATAACAAGGTCTGTGCCTTTAACATCTCTTCACTCCCAGGGATCACACAGGAATTCTTCAAATCAAAGCATAAAAATCAAAAGAATTGTTAATCTTCATAACCGAAGATTGAATTCATATGTCAATGAATAAGTAAATGTCTCTGACAAGAAACTAGTAAAGTATAGCTCATAAACCTATGATGCCGAACGTCCAAAAATTTCTACGGCAAAAGGATCTGAAGGGTTAACATTCTTCATGGTCACACTGCAGAAGTGTTGAGGTAAAAAAACAACGCTGAAATATTAAAGATCAGAGATAGCTAATGGCACAGATGAATTAAACACAACTTTAAACTGTGAAATTATGAAATTTTTTATACATGAAGGATTAATTCAGCATATTTCTAGTTATTTATAGTAGAAACTATTTATACCGGTAATAGGAACTACTATTTACCACAATATTTCATATGAACTTCAACAGCACGTACAACATGTATAGCCCACCACGCAAAGCTCTATTCATTCCACATTTTCAGCCATGTAGAGGTGCATTCCTTTTAATTTTTTTTTCAATATTTGCAACTTGCTTGCAGAAAATCTAACAGCTTCAGCATATTCAATGAAAAAAAGAAATAACTTTTTATTACATGACACACAAACATTCCAGGGATTGGAATAAATTACGATATTGGGCATTCTGATGATAAATATAATCCAGCTTCATACTGAAATGTTTCACATTGAACATAAATATATCAGCCATGATTCTAAGATTTTCATTCATTCTAAAACAATATAAAACCGAGTTATGAAAACAACACAAGAGTAATTCACATCTCACAAAAATTCTGTGCATAAAAAATATACAATTTGTAGATAATGTCAGTTATAATCCTTAGAAACAAAACAATTACTTTAAAAACAAAAACAGTACATAGATTTATCCCATACCTCCTGCTGCCCTAGGGGTTCGTCTTTTGCCATCTCTCTTTTCTCGGTTCATGTTGAATGCCGAGCCAGTCTTCAAGGCCTCCAGCAAGTTATCCATAACACCTTCCTGGTTCTCGTCTGAAAGACAGCACACAATGGAACTCATGAGAGATAGAGAGACCATACTTTATGGGGCAATGTTAACAACTTTCCAAAATTCTCAATCAACACATCTTGTAGGAGTTAACTCACGTAACACCAAGAATCTTGTGCAACTGAAGATAAATATTCATGAAAAGACATGACATCCAATGCATTACCAACAAAAAAAAAATTTAGAACAATCAAATCTGTTCACGCCAGTATTCATTCAAGATAGACATAAACACTATGACTCTTGCGAAATAATTATGTCTCATACAATGTCTATTCAAATAAGCAAAAGCAATCAGGCATACAAATGAAGATCACATTCATGTTCATAACCTAGGTGTTGAAAACAATATATACTCAGCTTCTTCTACAATTCCATTTTACTTCATAAGAGGAAATGTTACAAATTTTGTGTAAATGATCAGTTTCATATTGCTTAAGATACTGTACTTTGCCCACTTTTCTTGATTCATTCGTCAGATCTTAGATAAAACCCTTACCTGTTGTCATGTCTAAAATGGCTGCCTGTCTGAGCTTCTTCTCTTTCTTCTCTCTCTCTGCCTTCTCCTTGGCCTCCTTCGCTCTCCTGATCTTCTCCTGTGTCTCCCTTATCTTGGCATTTTCTTTCAAGGCTTTCTGTTATGACATCATGAGAAATCACATTACATTCTTGTGGACTCTCATGTACACACCACATCTGCCATTGCAGCCCTAACTGCACTGCACCATGTTTCAGTTTTGTTTAGTATACTCAAACCCATTCCTTATGAAATACTCTCAACTATTAGGTATTAGGTATTAAGCATACTTCACAATATTCACAGGACTGATCTTAGTGATCATAATGGGTGTTGCGTAAATGTTTCAAAATGTGGGGTTTTCATAAGGGGGTAAATCCTAGTATATGTGCCTCCATATGGCTGTCATCAGGGAAATAAGACTGCATAGTTAAAGAAAAGAGAATATTCTGAATTTGCTTTGAAATTTGTTACAAAATTTTTTGGTATACTCTGTCTGCTTTTCTTGTTCATTATGCAGCAAGTGCTTGTTTAAGTGTTGGGTGCCATACACAGAGGTGCTGTCTTGAAGACTGTTGTAGGCCAAAATCACTACAGTTTAACATGTGATATCTATCATTACTTCCTCAACCCTACAGGTTGTTGCAAGATAAATGCAAAGTCAAGTTCTACGAGAAACGTCTCTACCTTTACAATTCTGGGAACCACAATGGTTTCTAAGTGATCAATAAGAGGTCACTGCCTAGAAAGACACAATTTCATCAGAACGTCATAATCACAACCACATCGGGTAACATAACATAAGAACTTGGTGTTTCATCTTTCAATAGTAACTTCTGATCATCACTTAGAAAACTGAGACTGATAACTAAAGCTTTGCGAGCACTAGAAATGAACAACTGAGGTATGAAAACTTCACGCTGTGCTTCTTTCTTAAATTTTTTTCCTTTACATTTTTTCAGACAACAGGAATCTGCTTTCAACATGACCAATTTTTCTAAGTGTCACATATCACATCTTCTGAAGTAATAAGGTAACCACTGTTTCAAGCCCAGATGACAGTAAGATGTTTATAACATGTCTCCTGTTAATGCAGGTCACTGGTCACGTAATAAGCAACAGTCAATTAATCCAGTCTTGTCACTGGTCATATCTTCTTCAAGAATATCATTGATAAGACTTATGTTACATAAGGTCTACCAGTATAATGTCCAAAGGGAGGTCATATTTTTAAGGTTCACTATACATGTGGAGGTCCAGAAAAACCTTTTTAGATTTTGCAGTCCGAGTCTTTGTGGTAGGTGCAAAACAAAGTGAGTTTTGTGTCCAAGGTCGAAATTGAGGCTTTCCTTCATTATCACATTAATCAACATTTTAGACATCTCCTCTAGAAGCTTCACTTCACATTTCTGCAAATAAATGTGTTTAAGTAATTACTTCCCATGTGTATCAAAATGCTTTTATAATGTTAGTTTGCCCACTTTAAAGCAATATTTGTCAGTTTTAAGATTTGTCTCTTCTGGAGATTAAAACATGCTTACCTCAGCTTCTACTGAAAGCACACAGCTGAGAAATTAATGAGAAATACAGATGCAATAATATCTAAATTTTGAACATTTCATCATTGTAAGAGTTTTTCTGGACCACCAAATATGTTGAAAAAATGAGTCATATTAAATACTTGCAAGTACATTCCCATCTCAGATTCGAACAAATCAGCCTCGTTAACGGCTAAAGCATCCATTTTTTAAACTCCAACTTGAATGCATACTGAAATGAAGTGTAGAATACAAAAGAGCTTGTACCTGTAAAGAATCTTTGAACGTTTTCATGTCTCCAAAGAATTCCTCCATTGTGTACTTCTTAGGGTCAAAGGCAAAGTACTTGGCAGTGCCTGCGAAGAGAGTTTCCAGCTTCTTGAGCATAGTACTCAGCAGCTCATGCTGGCCTTGAGCCTCCTTCAAGAAATCGTATCAGTAAGTTAAGGACCTTACAACAACATATTCAACTGCAACATAGACACAGACAATGAGATGGTGTTCAAGCCATATGTAATCTTAGAATAGTTGATAGTTCCTTGCTCATCCTAATAAAAACAGCCTCCCCTATTAATGAAGTGGGCAAAAGTGGGGAACGGGTTGGGGAGGAGGGAGAGAAGAGAGGAAAAGAAATAATTATTAAAACACCCAGGCAAATAAGAATGTAGTGCACATGTCATGAGATACAGGAAGTTTGAAGTTAACATTTCAAAAGCATTGTAAATTCTAATGGAATCGGCATCTGAAGTAAAAATGACCAATCTAGAGCAAAATTTGTTTTTAAAACTTACCTTATCTGTCTTCATATATAGAGTAGATGTTTTACTCTTGGTTGTAAGACATTAGCATTATATTGGAAAATTTCCTTACATCCCACGGAGCAGATTTCTTGTAAACTCTCTTCCTAATGTATATCTCAAACATTAGATCCTCTTCTCACTTGAGGGGTTGCAAGATCACAATTCCTTAAAATGATAATTGGTAAACAACTTTCAAGGATATTTTCATAGCTTCAGCAAATCTGTCATTTGGATCATTCGTCTTGCCAAGATTCTTGAGGTCAAGCTCCAAATCCTTCAGTTGCTTGCCCATGGACGCGACGTTCTTCTGCAACATCTCAGATGAAACTGTTAGAGACAGATAAGTACAACTGTGTGGTACAAACACTTGTGGGCAGAGGAGTCAAATATTAAAATGGAAATGTATGATAGGATGTTACTGATATTAAAAATGATTCTGCTCTGAATCTACACAAACCTTTAACAAAATATACATAATAAATATATTTGAAAAAATAGTTGACATTACATATATGAACAACTCTTCAGGACTCATATGATAAGATATTATGATACTCATGAAATTCACGCAGGTTTATATTTAGAAACATTTTGTATGTCAAAATGATTAGATCAGCAGCCTGCCAAGTTTCATGTAAA
Source organism: Ellobium chinense (assembly GCA_033807755.1). Lineage (NCBI taxonomy): Eukaryota > Metazoa > Mollusca > Gastropoda > Ellobiida > Ellobiidae > Ellobium > Ellobium chinense. Next base: position 163,808 of record JAWQUT010000600.1, on the reverse strand, counting down.
CGTGCTTGGGATCACTTAAAAAAATATAATTTGCTGTTCAGTATAGAATGTTTTAAAGGGTATGGGAATGGTCTTCTAAGATAAACAGCAGTTTGTTCTGGGTTTTCCACAATCCTTAGGACTAAGATCCCAATCTGAAAATCCCATTTTCCAACAAAATTCAGCGTCTCACAAGGAGTATAATCATAGGCAAGAGGATCAATTCATATGACAGTGTTAACCTCATTAGCCACATAAACTTTAGGATTTTTGTCAACAGCAATGATTTTCCGGCAGATTCCAAGAGAACTTTCTGAATTTCAAATTTTCAAAAGATTTTGTCCCCAGGGCAAATTCCAGAAACTCCTAAAATTCTAGGACGCTACATGAGCCCTGTGTCTCACACACTGACACCTATCATCAACTTACCTCTAGCTGCCTTTTCCAGATGTATGGTCTCATCCATGAAGCCCAAAATGTCTGGATGTTTGTCCTCAAGGATCTGGGCGAGGAAATGTAGCATGGTCATGCTGCCGTCCTGACTCTTGGTACTTTCCAGCTGGGGAACAGATAGAATATAGAATGAGTTTGGGAGAAACACAATATAGAATAAACTGGAGGAGAAACAGACTGTGCAATATATTGAAAGAGAAACAGAATATGAGAGGAGTTAGGGAATGAAACAGTTATGCTGTAAGATGAGGAGAGAGATAAGTCTGGGGAGAAACAGAATTTGGAACGAGTTGGATAAAAACAAAATGCTGAATGAACTGGAAGAGTAATAGATAATGGAATATGCTGAAATACCTATGGAATAAGGTTGTGGAAAAAGATAAATTTGGCAGAGAAACAGAATTTGGAATGAGTTGGATAAAAACATAATAATGAATTCCGTGGATGAGAAATTGACTAGGGAATATACCGAAGGTAAAACAGAAAATGGGCTATGTCTGGGGAGGTAGAAACAGAATATAGAATGAACTGAGTCATCCAGAGTCTGTAAAACAGACTGTTGTGAAAATACTGGAAAATCCCAAGACTGGTTAGCAGCTACATCAGTTATTGTGGAATGGCCTGGCCTTTTATTAATAGTCATACATAAATAATATGAAAGTAAAAATCCCTTGGCCATCAAAATACTAGATGAAACAGGAAATACAGGAAGATTTGTATTCTTAATGTGCACTGCTGAAATGTGAGCTGAAAAATTAGGAATGAGATGCATGTCAGTATAACAGCAACAACTCAACCCTACAGAGTGCACAAACATGTCCTCACTACCTTGGTCAAAAAGCTGAGGTCAAAACCAATAGATTGAGCATTGCGAGAGCCTGCATTGAGGTAGTTGCCCAGGAGAAGCAATAACTCCAACAGCCTAGCAAACTTGCGGCTGTTCTTGATTTCCTCACAAGCTTCTGTGGCAGATACCAAATCCTGGAACCAGACAAGATAGATATTAATTTACTTAACTAGGAAGTAAATCTTCATTCTGAGATATAACAAAATAGCTGTGAGATAGTTGATCCAGATACTCAACTTGCTTGTTGATGATGGTAACAACATTATAGTACCTCTGACAGTTCCATATGTGCTTCATCCTCCATTTTAGCTATTTCACACTGCATATCTAACAGTCTTTAATCATGGTACATACAAATTCCTGGTTGATGTTAGCCTATTATTCAAATTATGCGTTACATGAAACGACCATATCCATCAACACGAAAGACAACATCGATAAGGTTGTATTCGATAAATTAACGTCACATTAAAGTCTGGTATCACTTGGTTCAGAATATTTTAACTTAATCTGATGACACAACTGGAATTCAGGTGAGATCTCCAAAACTTAAAAGATATAACAATTCTATGAGGAAGTAGATCTCTCATCCTAATGAAAAGATGGCATGTGATTCCATTTTTCTCCAAGCCTAATTTCTGTGGTATGCCACTATATATGCCAGCACAGAAGATATGGCAACCATGTGTTCAAATAAGCTGGTTCACATACAAATGACAGATATGTCAACAATAACAGTTATTCCATCTACTGTTTAAATAAATAAATGGAGACCCCAAAAAGAACTCACACAGGTGGGTAAAATAAATTATCTTCTGACCATGAGTTTGACACTACAGATTAAAGCAATATTTTGTAAGTCCATGATACAGAGATAATTGTATTAAACCTGCAAAAATAGATGTGATATGGGCTGTTTTGCCTTTTTTTATAGTTTGCATGAATGCCAACACTCACCGGCTTGATATCTGACACAAGCTCTGAGAATCGCATTTTAAACAACAAGGAGTTCAAACGAGGCACCAGCCGCTTGATACTTGACATCTGTGGGAAGAGTGATGCGAAACTGCTATTAAGGCCAGGTTTTCAGCTCTATCAGCAGCGACAAGAGCAGTTCATAAATAAAAGATAAGAAGAGTTTACATAGCACTGAATTCAAAACACAACATTTGCGAATTCTTTTGGTGTAGCATTGTATAAACACACATATATACATCTAAACTAGACCTACATTTTACCTATGATCATACTATATTTTGTCGGCATCTGGTCTTGCCCAGAAAACACTTGAATTTTGACAAGGTGAATATTTCAGTCTTCAAAAATGTCTCTCATGAAACTACACCAAATTTCATTACGGTATAATTTTTTTCTTTGCAAATAACAGGACTGTGAATTAGGCAAACGTGTGCATTTCCAGCAAACTGAGTAGAAGGAACTTCATAATGTCGACATTAAACTAAAAAACAGCATGTATTCATGGAATGGCTTTCTCTCTTATTCAGCTATGAAGAACTCAGCTGAAATCAAGTAAACTTGAACAAATGTCCACTCTATCCCACATAATGCAATCTCCAGGAAGTGCAACAACTGACATTCAAGTAGATGCCAATCATCTCACGCTCTTGGATAATAGGTATGATGATATGATTCAAGTGTCTTCACTACTTTAACTTCCCGATCACAGCAGCCTTCGGCAATATGCCATGATCAGCGTCTTCACAAAACTGTTTAAAGATACCTCATGGAAGGGTGATTCTGACAGTAAATGCAGAAGTTGTTTTTACAGCTGAGTTCTGATGTATTATACTGTTAATATGGATGTGATCATTGACAAACAGTACTGTCTTACTGTTAATATCAAAGTTTGCTCTCATTAAATGCCAACCTACCGTGACAGCAAACTGCTCTGGTTCAGCCAGGCTATTGTATTCATCTTTCAAATCTGCCAATTTCTTCATTTCCTCTGGCTCTGGCATGTACTTGATTAGCTGTTCCAACATGGCTGACGTCAGGTTCTCCTCGTCCACAGCCAAAATTCTTCGTTTAATTTCTTCGTAGGGAATCTTTATGGAACCTAACAAGATAGCTGTGAAGATAGGAAAATGGAAATAACAGGTTATCCCCCGAAATGCAAAATGACCGCAGAGCACTGGGCCCATCACCATTTTTAATTTCTTTCCTAAAATGACAACAGCATCAACTTACAAAGATAAATTCAGTAAGCAGATCAAGAGTGATGGGCAGACCTGGGAAGACTCCAAAGATCTACAATAGGCCTAGACCTATCAATTCTCCAAAGGACTCTTGAACTCAAATATCTAAGTACTTCTTTGTTCACACTACTGAGCAGGTCTGAGTTTGTGAATGCACATATTGTTGTTTCTCTGAAACAATGGTGCAGCTTTTCTCTCATGTCCACCAGTAAACTTAGCTGTACTACAGCTCTATCATCAGAAGGCAAATACCTGTCATAAGAATACTGAGACTGAACAGCAGTCATTTCAGTTACCAACCCACCATGACAAGTTATCAAACTCCTCTACTGTGCTTCACTCTGACAGTGTGCAGTGCGGAGAAGACAACTTACACAAATTCTGGCCTGATTTCATGTCCAGCACCTTGAGTTCCTTGCCCTTCTTGGCTGGCTTCTTCTCTGCACTCTCCGAAATATCTTTCTTTGCTGCAAAACAAAAGCATTACTCATGATTTACTAGTCTGCGCTCTGGAGATCTGGAAACAGTAACGGTAAACTCTACATAGGCTCTAAAATATTTCATTCCTGTTGTCTAGGATATCAATGTACAAAATCAACAAGCTTGTAAACTTCTTACAGGCATCACTATGAGGCCACACAGCAGAGAAAATAATGTTTTAACTGGACAGGGCAACTCTTGCAATTCTGCGAGTGTGAGCGGATGGTCCAAGCTTTAAGGCAAAACATCATTATTATAGTTTTTGCTATACACTGATATGTGTCACATTTTTCAGAAGAAGCCTATATTATCCTGCAATTCTCTCCCATTTGCACACTCAACCTGTGGACAGAACATGGTAGCTGATCTAGGAGATATTACATAACATTCAGTTACTATGCCGATATACTGAGTTCATAAAAAATACTCACGTGGGGCTTTTGTGGAAAACATCGTCTCTAAAGTGCTGAAAATTTCTTCACTCTCATACTTTTCTTCATGTAGGTTTACCCAGATGGAATCTTTCTCCAGGTTTTTAGGATTTAGCTGCAAAAGTTTGATACAATGATAAGTTTCAAACAGTCTTGAATTATAGATCACTTTAATCTTCATTCTGTCATGCTGTGCAGAATTACCCATAATTTTGATAGCAAATGACACTGACTTCTGTGACTATAAAAATCAATGATAAAAACACAAGGAAGACTTTGTCTTATCCAGAGTCATTTCTTTCTAAATGTAAGGACATACTGGTCTTCTTTCAAGAACTGCATCATGGATAAATATAAGTCCCTCTTTACACTAAATCAAGCTACTGGTATGACAACAAAGTCTAATGTGTGTACTTTTATTGGGTATAAAAAGTTTTGACCTTTCATAAATTTTGATCTGAGAAATAGTTGTATGAAGTGGAAGGGGTCACCCCGCTCCAATGGCAAAAATATCTGAGCAAATCATGAATGAAAATTTTTTTTTTATTATATAATTTGTCTAAGATGCCCCACAAAACCTCAATATTATCCACAATTACTGACCATTTGACCATAAAATCAATATTTTTGTGTAGAGAAATGAATTTATTCTTAATATCAGTAACAAACCTAAATTCATTATTGAACGGCCACAATCATCTTACATAAATACCAACACATCAGTGGATAAAATATAAATTTAATTAAAAATCTTGTGGCCATTCAGAACAAGGTTTATGTCGCTAGATTAGGAACTGAGATATCATCACTAGACTACAGCATACTCAACAAGCTTTGTTTTTGTCCTCAGTCAGATTTGTTGACAAATACCAATATGTTTCACAATTGAGTCAATGCAAATACTGGTGTAATTTTGTTGAGAGGTAATCTCCATCGACAGATGCAGAATTCATGACAAGCAATATGAAAACAATTGACTCTTGAGTCCTAAATCCCCTGAGTTAATCAGCTCCCTATGCCACAGCTCCTGAGCTGCTTGTTCAAGTCTGTGTACTCTACACTGGTTTAAATGGACTCTGGCAGAAAATGTCCTATCTGCCAGGAATACAGCCTCACAGAATTTAGAATATAGGAATTTTAAGAGGAAATCCAATTCTTTTCACGGTAATAAAAGGGCTAGATGTGATCCCGTTTTATCTTACCCTCTTCATTGTATAAATCATTAGATCAATGTAGATGATTTCATCCCCTTGCTATATACATGCTCAACTGTAAATGTCCAGGCTATATTTCCTACAAACTCTAATTGTCAACATACAAAACTGACAAAGACACTTGACCTAGAAGTTAAGCTAAGTAAATGAAGAGAACTGAATCTTACTTTATTCCAATTTAATCTCTTTGTCTGAGCATTTTGTGAGTATTTCTTCTTCGGGGCCATCCCAAAAGGCAACTGGTTGGAGGGAGCAGGTGGGGAAAACATCCCAGGGGGTGGAGGGGGGCCCCCACCAGGTGGGGGAGGTGGNCCACCAGGTGGAGGAGGTGGTGGGGGAGGAGGTGGTGGACCCCCTCCCCCTCCTGGACTCTTGACTAGGGCTGCACTGATGGTGTCACCAATTCCTTGAGTTATCTGAAGAGAAATAGGAAATAAAATACTTAATTATCATCTCTCTATACAAATTTATTGTTTGGTGACACGTAATAATTTTCACAAAAAATCTGAAGTTTCAAAATTGTAGTCTTCATCACAAATATATCTACATCACCTCTTCCTAAAACTAACTCCCACATCCTGCCTTGGTAACATAAGTTGCATTTACTGACTACTGATGCTTTGCCAAAACCAAACTTATTTCGTTCATAACAGTATGACAATTTGTCTTGTGTTCTATCCAGTGTTTGATATTTGATATGAATAACCAAATAATCAGATTTCAAGTGTTACTGTTTGTCCGTTCTGTAGAGATTCACACGAGTAAATCACATTTTAGAGTATAATTCTGTACACCAGCATCATTAGAAGCAAAAAAATCTATCAGTTACAATGAATTTGGATTTAGTAAAACCTCAAATACTCATTCAGACTTCTTCACATTTTAAAGATTAAATCAGGAAAGTAAAAGAACAAAATCTTGAAATTGCTCTTGCTTTAACTCATTTTATCTGAGCTACATGATTACTTGTAAAGGTTATCATTCTGGACAGTGACAGTGCCCATACTAGAAATATACAAATGCAAGTGGATTGCCCCTGTGTGGGTTAAGAAATACGAAAACTTGCTTTCGGCTTAGTGTTGCTTGGATGTTGCTTCTTCTTTTGGCTGTTTACATGCCAATATATAGCCCAGCAGTAAGAAAAGTGAGTGGTTTCTTCACAGCAATACCAGGACTGACAGTTTCTACATGGCAGCAACGCTATTAGTTTGAAAAAAAAAGACCAAAACAATCCACTTCACTGACCTTTTCTTTGAGCTGTGCCAATTCTTGCTCATACTGCTGGACTTTGGTCTCCAGGCTGGTGACTTTTGCCTCTGATTCCTGTTTGGCTGTGATAGCACTGTCTAACTTGACTGTCATATCCGCCACACTCAGGTCTCCTGTGTCCTCAAACTTGGACCTGTCTGCTAGGCTACCTGAAGGTATTTATATATAAGCACTGATGTTATGGTTTGCAAGTCTCATCTCCATGCAAAATTCACTCATTTGAGCCCATATAACTACTATTACTCAGCATGTTTACCCCAAAAATCAGACCATTCAATTACTTTCTCAGTTTTCTGAGAAGTATAAAGTGGTAAGCCCAATTCACAAGCATTGATAAACAGCATTGAGATAATGAGGAGGTTGCTGACATCAGTACATCTGCATGTTGGGAAATCATTATCTCATATATAGTGCAAAATCTCATAGTTTGGGTTTGTGAGGTGTTTGGGTTTCTTCTGATATAGAAGACGAGTTGCTCAGAACAACTCAGTTTCCAACACGTTTTTCTTTTTTTCCTCTTTTTATTCTTTTTTTTTTTTTGAGTTCATGAAGAGCAAGATCATAAAGTTTTACGGTAATATAAATGATGAGCGTAATACACTGAATGCTGATACTTCCACCCTCTAGTTTTGTGTAAAAACTTTGGAAAACTCCATCTTAAAAAAAAAATAGTGGATACATAACTTTACAGTAATGTCACACACACAAAAATATACATTCTCCTAGACACTTCAGGATGTAACAACTGCTTTCCTACTGTATTTTACCTGATTCCATACAATGCTATGAGCATCTCATCATTAATACATGTTATTTCTTATGGAAAATAACTCTAGCTATATAAGCCTGGAAATCTTACAGTACACATAATCTGAGTCCAAAATCATTGTAGGCAGAAACCACACACTGTTATTCCCCAATATTTATTATGACAATCTGATTTCACCCACTTACAGGCTTAGATCATTTATGTATTGAGGTGTCCCAGTGTTCATCCTCAGTAGAACTTGTCAAATCCACATAAGAACTAACATTCATTATTTTGTCACAAGAGTAGCAGAGTACTGAAAACTCATGCATACAACACTTACTTAGTAACGGCTCCACATCAATATCAAATCTCTTGGTAGCTCTGAAGTCTGGATCCACCCCGCTCCGGTGGAGAACAATTTGTGAGATGCACTCTTCTATTAACTTATAGTACTGAGGTCTGGAATAAATAGATCAAAATTTCACTTTCTTTGATCCAAAGCATGATATCCTTCACCAAAGGAATAATTTATACAGGCTCTGGCCTCCTGATATAATATGTCTAACATGAAGAACACAGAAAAAGAAGAACATCGTCCCTCATAAATATCTAGTTATTCTTTGAACCTAGCATACAATTTCAATTCTTGGAAGTCATGGCTGTGGGAGCTGATATCAAAGACTTTTCACACAATTCTCTGAAGTCTCTACAGCTTAATTATTTCCTGGTCTAAACACGTATTTTGCTTAAAATCAATTTACATAACACAAAGAAGCTACCCTCTGACCAACCCATTTCTGTTTCAAAAAAATTGAGAATATGTTTAGAGAATTTCAACCCAGATCATATACCACAAATAAAATTAACGTAGGGCAAATGTTTCTTTTCAGTCTGATTACCACCAAAATTTGCCCTTTAGTTTTAAAGCAAACAAATGAATGTCCTGGCAATAAAAGCACACACATTCAGGGGGAAAATGAAAGATGAACCCTTAAAAGGACAAAACAGAAATTCAGAAAAAGCCAAATTTTTTTCATCCTTGAAGATAACCTGATGCCCTCACCTTGCATACATGTCGTCCCTGACTGACAAAAGGTGCTGCAATATGGAAAGAAAGTATGGCTCGGCCACTGTGTTGCTCACTGTGTTCTGGAGTAGAGTGAAGCAAGCCTTGGGATCTCTGAGGCTCGTTAAGAGACTTTAACATTACTACATTTCATGGGAGCCTAAGTCTGTACATCCTTAATCACCCCTATATCAAGAGTGACAAGATTAGCACATAATTTTGAGGACAGAAATCAGCCTTAGATTCTGTGGACTTTTCCATAACTCGATCAGGAAATGTAAAGTCTTTAAAAAAGTACTGATTTTACTTATTTTCACTTCTATGAAAACAACAGAGACTGCTAAGGATTCCAGTTCTCAATGCTGGAAGCAAGTGCTAGTTATGGGCAAATGTATCTACAGATCTAATGAGGACCTAACGACTGAAATTTCAAGAACTATTAAGTCTTAGAACTGGCTTTACACAGTTTTGAACCCTTCTGAATCCATAAGGACAGGTACCAATTCTGAATGGTGAGAGTGATAATGACTGAATTGTCTTATTTTTTTACAATACAAATCAACATAAATATACAACAAGACACTGGTTCTCTATTAGAGGAAGGATATTCCATTTCTATGCGAATGTTGTCATATCGATGTGAGAATTCCTCATAATCTTCATCCTTGTGCTCGTGAAAGATGTGGACATGAGTCTTCAACTCATCATCTTCTTGAGAGTCCAGCCACTGAAGGAAAGGTAAACAAAGGAATGGGTTAACCACAGTGAGCTCCTCTCAGCAACAATGGCAATTCAGCAGTCAGTTATTTACTGATGTAAAATGGAACTACTTTTCAGGATATTTTATTTACTTAGTCCATCTGCATTTCCAGTTTTGCCAGGACTGGCTGAAATGTATTCTACCTTATTTTCTTCATTACAACGTCAAGAGAAAGCAGTGCTCACAGAATTTGTGACTAACAGTATATAATTAATGAATTAATGATAAATGCATTTTCACATCGATCTGTTTCTTTAACCCTTTGAACCCGTTATCCCGATATTTAGGGAATCCCCTTATTTTCCTGTGCACCGTAGTCCCGATATTTCGGGAAACACGGAAGCATTTCAGTAACGTGACTTTAGTGCTAAATATAACGACCATTCAGGGACACGTTTGGTGTGGGAATTATGGGAAAGGACTTCCAAGATGTCAGCCTCCATGTGGAAGCCCAGGGAAGGGAGCATTTATGGCTTAGGCCCCCAGGGTTCAAAGGGTTAACCAAAAAATAAAATATATAAAAATGAGATCAACGTTGGCCAACACCCAACGCAACAGAAATGTAACTTCATTGTCCTGGTGATGAACTGGACATGTTTGATAGGATTAACAATTCATAACCAAAAATGCTGTAGAGATTCAAAAGTGACCTTTGGTTGAATGTGTGTTCTGAGTCTCAGATGCTATGAGTCTCAGATGCAAGAATGATTCAGAGAAGAATCGTACCCCAATAAGATCAATTAAGCCTGTGCGCATGAACTCATTTCTGAGGTGCATCCGGAAGTCCAGATCATCTGGTGTGCTCACTATGGCATTGACTAGCTGAATACATGCAACCTGCAAGAAATAAATGATGCATTTAGTGAATCTCATTTAGGGATCAGCAATATAGCACACAGGCTTAGAGGATGATGAACTAAGTGATCTTGGTTATTTAGATCAGCTCTGAAATAAGAAGCTCATATTCATAAGCTCATATTCAAGTTGCTATGAAATAATAGCTACATGCAAAATACCGATGATGAATAATCAATACTACAATTTTCTCAGACCTAAGAAAGAGCATAATATATGCTGCGCCCCCCNTTCAGATAGTGGCAGTCTACTTGCAGTTATTGCCCTTGTTTTACACTTTTTGTTTTGTTTTTTTGTTAAATTGACTGAAACTATATGTGAACTTTATGCAAGCTACCAATTATACCTGACTGAATTTAAGATGTTAGAAATATGATTAAAACTTTGAATTAATGTAAGAAGAAAGGAAAAACATTAAAAATTAAATAGATCTTGCAAACCCTTTGTTGTACAGTTATCTGCTCTTGAATGGACTACTGCAGAAAATCACCATGCAGAGGAAATCTCCAAATCAAAGAGAATTTTGCCAGATAGTCTCAGATGACAACACTGAAGGATATAATGATATTATAGGACAATGTAGGCTCGTCCTGTGAAAACTAGAAACTACCTACCTGCATAGCAGGATTATCTCGCATTCCTAAGCCACTGATGATGGGCAGAAATCTTTCCTGACTTCTGATCTCTCCACATACTGTGATTCCCTCCAAGGCTTTGTCGTGGCTGTGGACACAGAACATTCCACAGTCTTTATCAGGCTGCAGGCCAATAGTATAAATTTAATACATAAGCTACAAGAAATCAAAGCAAGTGAGGACTAAAGGAAAGAAAGAAAGAAAGAAAGAAAGAAAGAAAGAAAGAAAGAAAGAAGAGGACTTAAGGAAAGAAAGAAGAGGACTAAAGGAAAGAAAGAAAGAAAGAAAGAAAGAAAGAAAGAAAGAAAGAAAGAAAGAAAGACAGAGGACTAAAGGAAAGAAAGAAAGAAAGAAAGAAAGAAAGAAAGAAAGAAAGAAAGAAAGAAAGAAAGATTGATCTTGTACCATCACACTGACAATAGTGTAAAACAAACTGAACCCCACAGGACTAACTTTAACTGTCTGATCTCATAATTTCATTATATTGAGAGATCCCTCTTTTCTCTTCAGTTTATGGGCATCCCCTGAAAGTTGTAAGTCAAAATTTCACAGCATGCATAACAACTGGTTCCTCAAAGCTGAAACTACCACCTTAGAATGCTCACTGTCACATCATGAAGATGCTACACAAATTCTGTCTCAAAAGCTCTCAGACAAGGAAAAGTAAGACATGGAAGGTTTTGGTTCACAGGTTGGAAACGCTACGCTCTGTCAATGACGAGACCAATACGGTACCGTATCACTTCCAAAGCATTAGAGCTAATGGGAAAGTCTATACTGCTTAAGCTAAGTTTATACATAATGGTGTTTCACTGTCTAAACTAGAGATTAAATACAGCTTTGCAGAATATAATTGTGGAAACTCAAGTCCCATTCCTTGGTCCAGCCTCTTCAGGAGGATTGCACTGGGGAAATCTTTGATCATAGTAAGGGGGATAAATTTGCAGCCTGAGATTTTATAAATAATTCTCTTTTGTTTTTCATTTCAAGTTATAGCAGATGCGCTTCCAAATTATATAAAATACCTCCTCATAAAAACCAACAAAAATACACCAAAACAGTATGCGAACGAAGTGGTTTTATAATTTCTTTTTTGACCATGTGAAACCGCCAAGTAAGTGTTTATTATTGGATTCAAATGTGATTAATCTGCCTTCTGGTGGAGTTATCCACTTAGCCTGTACATAATTTCTGCTTTATCTTATGAGAAAATCTCTCTCTCCAGACTTGTCCAGTTTGCATCCAACAATAGCAATAACCTAGACAAGGAGTAAAGATAGTGTTCTCCCTTGTAAACTTTGATTTTATTGGTTAAATAACTATCGCATCACATTTGACAATATCCAATCAACTCTACCCATTAGGTGGCACGAGACAAATGGCAGCCAACAGACGGACAGCTTCAAGCATTGTCGGGGGGTCAGCCGGGTCGACTGTCCTGGACATGATGGTCAGTGCCTCCTCATGCTCCAATATTCTCTTCAGGCCAAACTGAAATCACAGCACATCACAGTGGGGACAACAGTGTTAGTTCTGTCTCATTCATGCTCAATATGCTATTTAATTTACAGTATTTTGACCTGTGCAAATGTAATCAACCTGCCTCACTTGTTTATTCTATATCAAAAATGTCTTTTTTCTTAAATCACAGCACAGGAGACCAAAATGAAATCATTAAACTGTGTCTCTATGTAAAGATGTTGATGTTTTTCTAATATTTCTATTTCAGCAGTTTTCTTATTTAAAATTGGGGCTCCACCACTAGAATGACACAAGTCTGAGTTAAGCCATTATGCAAGTCCAGCTACAATTTGATGGATAAACTCTTACCACAAAAGGTCACTGAGACAGTTATCACAAATACACAGTTATCTAACATATAGGTTACTATGACATTTCCTACATAACAAAGTGATTTCTTGTTACATTTACAAGCACAGACACACTATACTACTGTCTGACCCAACATCCATGCAGTTATGACAGATCTTGCTCACTGGTTGCCTCAAGTGTTTCAATTATGAAGCACAGATAATTCACATTCACAAGAGTTAAATCCAGAGCAAAAACACATTGTACTGGTAACACAAATAATGTGACATTTCATGTATTGTCAGTAATGATCATTGGAGGCAAAGGCTGATCCATTCAACATAGGCACAGTATATAAAGCCTCTTCTCAAAAATTATTCAGATCTAGACATGAATCTGGCAACTGGCATGTAATCAAACTATTTCATGGCAACACCATGTTACATTGAGAGTGACAAATTTCAATCAGCTCTGTGTTTTCTCTTAAAGCTGTCATAGAACAACAGCACTCTTAAGAACACACAATAAATTCTATGCTTGCACAGAAATTTGTAATTTGGAAAAATCTGAGCCATTCAAAATGATTTGACATCATAGGTGTGCACAGAATTTAAGAATTGAGTGAAGGATGTATAAAAAAAAAACAACAAAAAAACAACAAACCAAAACTGAAGTTGAAAATCTCTAACTTAACCTTTCACTTCACAACATCATTTACGACAGGCCTTGCATAAGTCTGGATTTTGAAGACAAGTTTCACAAAGTAACGGTTGAACTCTCTGACTACTTACTGTGTTGTTCATAAAGGCTTTCATACATCGTACACACTCATATGTGCTCCTCCGTTCATGGATGCTGGAAAAAAATAGAAACAATGAATTAAATATGTATGGCTACTCTGTGTTCTTAAAGTCATTCCAGCATTCACCAAATCACAAAACACAGGCAGATCTGGGAAAATAGGTAAATGCAGAAAGTGAAACGACAGAGTTTCAAAGAGGAAAAAAACTGCCTTCAAAAACATGGTTCAGCCCTTTACTTCTCAACACACTAGAGCATCCAGGCCACACTCAGTTTCTTAACAGCCACCTGTTGTCGTTTTTGTTCTTGATAGGTAGTGAGAGATATACATTCATAACGTATGTTATAATCTACCCTTTCCCTGTCTGTTTACTACCATTCCTCCAGCATTACTTTCTATCAAAGTTTTTTTATTATATTAGTTCCTACATAAATAACCTTATTGTGGACCAGTGGGAAGGAATGGAGTTGGCAATCTCTCACAGGCCAAACAAGGTGCAGTTCTTGTTGAGGCAAAAAAACGAAGCTGGCCCTTTTCTGTCTTCAGTTTGTTAATACTTCAACCAACTAATATCAGAAAAAAAGGAAAGCTGCCCTCCCTGTCAGTTTTGAAGTTTAAATATGTACTTTCCCCATCTTTCGTCTCTTGTTCAGCACAGTAAGGAATGCTACTACAGAGATCCCCAGACAACGGTTCACTGAGCAACCTAACATACCTACATTATATACTCCCCAACACCATCACATCTGCAGCACTCTATGCTCAAATAATGATGAACCCAACACTAAATAATCAAACATCACCACAGCCTGACAATCTGCTAATCTTAACTGCCTCTTTAACTCTCCTCCCACTGTTAATATTTAATCTAGGAATAGGACGATTATGGTGGTTAATCTGTGACTAAATGAACTATTCTGATCAGTTATATCCAGTCCTTAGAGATAGTAAATATTTCTTACTTGTCACAACAGTATGTTAAGTTCCTCAAGATGGCATTTAATCCTTTCTCTCCAAACTCTTGAACCCAGCTGTGGAGATAAGAACAGCAAACAACATTCATTAAAAACATTAAATAAAATCTGGAATCATTGCAAAGGTGACATTTTCACAACTCACTCTTACCACTATTTCTATAAAAATTAAAATCCAAGATAAAGCCTTTATTTTTTTCAACGACAGCATCTTCTAAATGTGGTCTCAGTGTGATTTTTATGTTGACATTTGATATCTGTTCTCAACCTTTAAAATTCACAGCAGGTTAGACAAACAGCAGTGCTGAATTAGTTAATCGCTGTCTTATAAAGAGCTGTACCTTATGCTGCAAATCAAGGTTATCATGAATCAGATTCTTAATCTGCAGTCCAGACTTGTGAAGGACTTCCTTTCATTTTGTTGGCAAATTAGAGAAAAGAAACCCTTATGTCACTCTCCTTGCAGTGGAGAGTGACATTTGTTAGAGCAGTGGGTGTAACATGTGAAAAAATGCATCCAAAAACACTGTGGATTATGTCACTCTATAGGTTCATCTGCTTCATACTTCTTATGGGTCTCACCACTCTGTCAGGAAATACCATGTGTTTGAGCATACCTGACTGGTTTGCTGGTGAGTGACACTCTGAGAGTCTCCAAGACTTGAGTTCTCTTAGCACCCTTGAGATCTGAGTTCATCAACTCCTGGATGAAGTGTTGAGGGGTGTCCAGTTCCCCACCTCTTGACTGAGGAGACAAAGAGAGAACAGTAAGGGAATGGTGGTGCTGACAGTGAATTATAGGAGGTCCTTACACTGGTGAGATTTTGGCCATGTGCAAGATGCCATTTGACAGCATGTGTATGTCCCTAGGAACAACCCTGAACTTCCAATGAGGATAGTAATTAAGTCAGAATGGAAAAGCTGACCCTGTTCCTGATGGTGATGACATTCATGTGAAGAGTAGGGAGGTGGTGTACCAGACATATGTCTGACTGCGTGTTACTGGGATCATAGAAGTGATGGTGAGTATGATAGTGGTGAGTATGATGATAGTTAACACTTATTTGCCAAGTTACTTTGCCCTTTCAGTCCAAAGACTCCGCTCCTGAAGTTTAGTCCTGGTAAAGGTTAGTCACAGTTTTGTTAAACTGGTATACTAACGTAAAGTAAAGTTGGACACAATATTGCTTTTGTGGTGCATGAGGTGTTTTGTGGTTTCTGCACATTACGAAAACAAATCAACATTTATTTGGTTGAGCTAAAAGACCAATGGTCCAAGTCTGTTGGGGGGCCATAGCAAAACCACACTATCAGGGGTAAAAAGAACAAAAGTGTGCAGTGATTCGACCACTCTTAAGACTCTATTTCTGTTGAGGAATAGGTGCTTGCCAGTACTTTGTTTCACACAAGTGCCGCTGTAAATAAATACTGGATATTTTAGAAAGTCTCTTTCTCCATTATTACTTTCTGTATCTTCTTTGACTTAGTTGCCAAGTGGCTGTTGGTGTGTGCAAGTTGAGGGCGTGGGGGGGAGAGAGAGTGTACTTAGAAGTTTCATATTCAAATTTACTGTAGCACCAAGGGAGTGAAATGAGAAGAAAGAGAGCGGATCTGTATGACAATATATGAGTTAACACAGAGCAAAATTGTGAGAATGGAAGAAAAGAGAACCCATTCTTTCTGAACAGGAGAGATCTGTCAGATAAGCCTGTTCTTTTTCCTTGATTTATGAGTCCATTCATATCTCATATACACACATACTTCTGTCTGTGCAGAGGTTACTTGTAATCTTTTCTTTGGGTGGAGAGAGAGAGGGAGGAAAGGAGAAGGAGATTCATGGTATGAGAGAAGGACTTGGTAGGAAAGGACTGTTTCATTTTATTGCTCCTTTTCAGCATAGTTATGACTACATCGCAGATGAGGCTTGAGTCTTCTTTTGGCCCTCAGCCAGAAGTGTCTTGGGTGTCTTATGCACAATTTAAGAAATCCCCAAAGAGATTAGAATAACAGGATTCAAACTTGGGACCTTTCCAACCATCAGAGAAGTGTCTCTAGGCCAACCTGCCAGCAAGGAAGAAAGGAGTGGAAGAAAGATGGGGAATCTGGACCTTCTATAGTAACAGGATAAAAATGAAAGAGAAGAAATCAAGAAAGGAAATAAGAACTGAAGCAGAAGGAAAGAGCAAGAAAGAAAGGAAGGAAGGAGAGAGAAAATGATCTGGTGGGAACAACATGGAAAAGAGGATGATGGCAAAAGAAGGAGAAAAAAATGAGAATTAAAGTGGCAAGGATGGATGGATGGATGGATGGATGGATGGAGAGAAACTTCTGTCATTCCCTGTTCCCTTTCCCATTCCACATTGCACTTTCCTTCGTTCCCCTTTCCCTCATGTCTCAGATCTTCCTTAATGAAATTTCACTGTGAGCTGTGCATTGTGCCCGTGAGTCAAGAGTGCGCGCATCATGTTGGCACTGCACGTGCGTATCACATGGTTGGACAAGCCGGTAACTCCCGTGTTGCAACTCTCTCCCGCCTCCAACAAACACTGGGCTTGTGTTTGAATGTTATCATAGAGTTTACACACTGTTAGCTTCAAATAGATCTCTGTCCTCGATTGTGCTTATTCTTTCTCTCCTCTTCTTCCCCCTCTCTCTCTCTCTCTTTCTCTCTCTCTCTCTCTCTGAGATTATCCCTTCGAAAACATTTTCAGATTAACTGTGAACATTTATTTTTCTCCTTCCTATCCCACGGCATGCATCCTGTTCTTTGTTTACCGTAATTCTGTATTTCTCTCTCTCTTTCTCTCTCCTCCCCCCCNCCCCCCCCCATGTATTTACTATTCCATCAACTTTTTCAACAAGCTGGATCCCAAGTCTCCTTCCATTTTTTTTGTTATGGTCTGTTTCACACAGAGAACGTGTAAAGAGTTTCACACAAAACATTACAACCTGAACACTTGCTTTTGCTCCAGATGTCACATGCTGTTTACCGCAAATTCAAAACAACAACAAAACAACAACAACAACAACAACAACAACAACACACACACACACACACACACACACACACACACACACACACGCTAAAAGAAAGATAAGGAAAGAGGGAAAGAGAGAATGAGAAACAGACAGAACATGAACATCGACAACGGCACAAATCGAGGGGTTAAAGCAAGAATGTCATATCTGCAAGAGTGCTGTTTTGAGATAAACGAATTTGACTTTTTAATGAAAGCTGTGAAATCAGAGATTCCTTTGCATGGTCATATACTATGTTATTCTGTGATCTGTACACACTAATTTAAGCACTTGAATCGCCTCAGTGTTGCAGATTTTTTAGTATTTTCAAAAAATCCTTATGACAACTAAAAAGCTGAATTTTTGCAGATACGACATTCTTGCTTTCACCCCTCGAAATAGAAGAACTGGGAACAGAATTATGAAAGAACATGACTGTTTCTCTCCAACGGCAGGCTTTGTTGTCCCTGAAACCTCATTTCTCATCCAATCTTTCCAAACATTTAATGATCAAATAAAAGAGAACATAATTAGTTCTGGGGAGCTACAACATGCTATAATCACCGCATCTAATTTGTTCTCCCCCTATAGCATTTGTCAGGCCCAATTGAAACAAGGCAGGACTAGGTACGCTCATGTGTCACTCTATTGGAGATACATGACAGATACGACAAGTGGACACAACGGCCAATGTCCATCTCACGAGAAGAAAGGGGTTTTNGGGGGGGGGGGTGACTACAAGGTACACAGGAGTCTTGGTCAGACTGTAGACTGTCACTTCCGGCTTGACCTCGTGACCTTCTGGAGGTCAGCATAACCCGAACCGCTGGGGGTTGTTTAGTTGTGGGTAATCTTGCGGTCACTGTTCCCCCTGGTGTTTACTTTTACTTTCCTTGCATGTTGGTTATTATCGTACTGGGACAGGAGGATAAAATTACCCCGCCGCCGTCCGGGAGAGTTATCCTTTGAACAACAATTAATTCCCTTTGCATGAATGCTACACCCATGACTTCCGGCGAGTACTCAGCGGCGGTTAACTCGTACTCTCGATGTCCTTAGAGGTTACAGACCTGTAACTGTACTTTCACTTTGTGGTCCTACCAGACCTGTAACTGTACTTTCACTTTGTGGTCCTACAACTTAGGGGGTATATTTCATCTCCCCTTTTCCCTCTTTTGGCATGCCCTGCTTCCAGTAATAAGGGCTCCAGGAGGGAAATTTTGATATCATGGGAATCTGTGTCCATTTTGCTTTATTTTACCAGGCACTATTTAGCCCTGGGCTGGAACTGCCAGCTCAAGGGTGTGCTCAGGCGGAAGAGGAGGGGTTTGGCATTGACCAGTGAAAAATGTAGGCTCTGTTTACAAATAGCAACCAAGCTCAAAATTTCAATGGGCTTGCTAGGGTTGGGTAAGTCTTAAAATTT